>JAWWEE010000105.1:12343266-12375524 GCA_035221455.1 Xenops minutus
TTTGGTAACTCTAACTGGTCTCTGGTCAGCGAACCGGGAGGAGTGCTGCCTATGAGAGGGGCCAGCTGGCCGAGGCGCAACATTGCCAGCCACTGTCCGTAAATATAATTGCACCTTTTTAAGGGTAGCAGAGAACATTGACTTTTGTTTTCATTCAAAGGGTTTATTACAAGTTGTTTTGTTTGATCCTTTCTAGACATATAGATATATTGTGGTTAAGAACTGTTATCTTTTTCCTATATATTTTTCTAATTAAAGTTCTGTTTCTAAATTTAAATGAGGGAGTATTCTGTTGGGTGTTTGTTTGTTTTTTTTTTTGGCTGGCCGCCTTGGGGGAAGAAGGCATTTTTCCTTTTTCTCTCTTGGCCAACATAGATATCTTAGTTCTCCCCTGAACCAACACAAAGGTTTAGGGTTTTTTTTTAATTTCTTTAATCTAGACATGAATATTTGGATTCTGTAGCTATTATATTACATTGTTCTCAGCTAAAGTCTTTAAGGATACCTCATGTTTTCACTCTTCCTTCTAGCTCTAAGTGGCAAAAAGGAGGATGACAACATTTAGGAGTCCTTGACTGATACAAAATAATACACCTTGAAGTTTAGGATTGCAGTCTCCTTGAGTTAAATTGCTATACTCATTGGGATCTGATGCATCCTTCTTTATTCTGCTGCACTTAACTTGTATTCATAACAAGAGAAAGCCAAATGACCAATATATTTCTGAATCCTGCCAGCCACTGTGTTCGTAAACTGAACAAGTGCTAATTTAGCCCATCAAAACAATTCTCGTCAGACCTTTTGCTATTATACAGTCAAACAGATTCCTGTGATGGACAGTAGAAAAACATCTAGGGCTGGACTGACTTAAACACTGTCAAATATCTAACATGGCCAATTATTCTACAGGATGAAAGCAAAAGGTATTGCTGCCAAAAATTAAATTATTTTCCTTTGTCCAAATTTCCTGCCTTTTCAGTTATTCTAGCAGCGCAGAAATGAGAGTTATCTGGCAGTTTCTTTGTGATGAACAGTGACTGTAGTCCTGCAGAAGCAGAACAGGTACTCAGACAGGTCCTGCCTGCAACCAAACCACTGGACAAAGAGAACAGACCTTGTCCCAGGAGATCACCACCACCCTGGCTGAAACAGAGAGAGAAGAGCAGGCCAATTACACATAACAGAGCAAATTCCCAGCAGAACCAGAAAGGGAGCCATGGTGTCCGGCACTTGTATCTCAGTGGTGGGCTTACTCTTGTTCTCCCCACCTTGCCCCAGGAACATTGTTGTTTCAGACACATTGAATTTTTCCCATGCTCCTCTATGAAACAGACACATAATTCATTTATTTATGCAACAACGTCTGCCGCTTCTGCTGCAAAATTACCCTTTCCATTTTGCAGAATCCCTGTTGCCTCATTCACTTCTTATTCTTTATCAACTTGAAGTCTCTCTTATTTATTTTTACCTCTTGTCCAATTTTCATTTTGCCTTCCATCTTCCTACTCTTATGCTTCCTTTAGCATTTTCCAGTTTATCCTGTCATTTTTTCAGATCACCTTTGAGTTTGATCTGTGATAATTCATGTGTCCTTTGTTGCCTCTCTTCCCACTTGAAAGTCCTTGTTAGCTGCATTATTTTAGTTTAATAGCAAAGTCCTGTTCTCATCCCAGTACAATGGCAAAACTCCTTATTGATTTCAGTGGAAATGGGGCTCTTGGAGTATTTATGGCTTTGCACAATACACATAAGCCCTGGGCGGGGGGAGACAGTGTAATTAAGCAATACAGCATGACAGACCACACTGCACTGCCGATTAATGGGTGCATGGTGTGTGTAATAAACGTGAGCCTCTGGCACACCTGAGGTGCACATTAATCAGCCCTACACTACAACATGAAAACTCTGATCCTTATGAAATGGGTATTTAAAACATTAAAATGCCCTTTTTAAAGTGATAGAAATCGTTAATCAGAGTAGAAATCTACTCTTGTGTCCATGACTATGTCAGACTGCAGTGACTTTCCATCACTGTTACATTTTATGTTGCAGAAATAAAGGTAGAACCCAGTATTTATTTTAAATAGATAAACTGCCTCTTTACCCCATGCCTTTGTCACTATGTTGGGGGTAACATGTCACAATGGTAATCAGGGAACATGTGCACCAATGGCACAGATCCCTGTGCCACCATCTTTCTTGGTGATGAATATGACAAGGGAAGTGAGGGAAGACATTCAAAGGAGCCTCCACAGCCAGTGTGCTGTAAGTTTTGGGAAACACCACACAGTGACAATCATCACAGCACCTGCCTGCAGGCCACCCTCCACTTGCCTTGCTCTTAAAGTTGCGCAGTCTGTGTGACTTATCAGAAGACATTGGTGGTTGCAGTACTGGGCAAATAAGACCAATTTGTTCTTGTGTTTTGCTTCTCCTGACAGCCTCAGCCATAGCTCCTCCACTTCTTATGGCCACAGCAAAAAGATGAAGTACAAGCTTCTTGCCCTCCTTACCTGAGAAGGAGTCTGTCTGAACCCAGGGAGGGCTGATTTGTCCTGTTAGCATCCTCCTGAGATCTACAGGAGCTCCTGCCTTGTATCACCATCCAAAGCAAATGTGGTTCTGTCGCACCTGTTAGGTGCTCTGGCCACAGTGGGAGCACTCAGTGTCACACCAAGTGTGACCATACTGCAACTCAGGCACTGCCTGCACTGTTGTTTGCAAGGACAGAACTGATAGCTACTTTTAGAGGCAATCACTGTTGATCTTAAATTCATTAAATTGGAAATCACAACCCTGCTGAAACAGTATTAAGCATGTTTTGCACTAGGGATTATGTGAGGTACCTCATCCCATTTGCAAAACTCAGCACTGCATGCCTTTGCTGACATCCCACTCATTCTTTCCCCACATTTCTCTGGGGTCACTTGTAGCTTCTGGTGCTTTTCTGACCAGATGCCTTCAGACACACAATCTAATATAATTTTCCTGTAGCCTTAGCCTCCCTGATGCTTTCTGATGGCCAGACCTCCCACTGCCTGTGCACTTTGATGCGGCAATGTGTAGAGGGGGTGAGGAGAAGGGAAGCCCATAATGGGTAATGGTGAGACTGCAGGTGTAGCAGCTGCCATAACAGCCCCCCACTCTAGCCTGCACTCTGTAACACTTTAGGACAAGCCCTCTCCCACTTCTCTTCCATCTCCCACCAGACAAGATGCACTCAGACAGAAGGAGAAGCTGAAACTCATGTTCCCTCACTGTGAGCTGGACTATTCTCGCTGATGTCCTAGATTATTCTGCTTTAAGTTATCAAACCTCTTCCTGTGAATCAGCTTTTGAGTACTGAACAAGGTAAACAAGCAAGAAATAAGAACAGTAACATCAGAAACGAGTCAAGGAACAAATCTCATTCAACAAAAACTGAAGTTCTCTGTTGTCCAGTGCCTTTTGCCAAACAGGACATTGCAAAAGACCCAGTCCTCCAAATTCCACACTTTACTACATAGCTTCTTTCTCTCCATTCAAATTAAGAAGGCAGCTTGATGCTATGTTTGTTTTCCAATTTAAGGCCCACGCCAACATGTTCCAAAAGTGTTGGCATTTTCATTTTGTTCAACTTAATGGAGGGTGACTCAAACCTTAAGTTGTTTGATTTTGGAAAGCAAATCAAATATACAATGCAGAAGAGGGTGAAGCATGCTGCAGCTCTCTACCAGATACAGATTTAAAAGCAAACTTCTGTTTCCTTTCCAGAACAATTTGAGTCCCTGTTCAGCTGTGTTGTATCTATCCATTTCCTTCCTGAAGGAATGTACACCTTCCAGGCATCTAATAGCTTTACATACCTGCTATCTCCTCCCCTCCCCTCCCCTCCCCTCCCCTCTTCTCTCCTGAATCACAGCTACTTTCTTGCAACTTCCTCAAAGCCAAACTGGCATGAATCTCGATATACTTTCTTCAGCTGTCTCATAAGCACAGTAGAATGGCCGCAGGGCACAGCAACAGGTCTAAGGCTCTCATATAACCCAAGGTGCTCCTCCTCAGTGCTTCAAAAAGCACAAAACATCACTTGGCCCTGAGACCTTTGGCACATACAGCAGGTTTTCTATAAGCTAGGCACTGATGCATCCCACTCCTTCCTCCTTCAGTCCATTTGCTGCCACGCCATAGGATGTGGGTGGCACAACCGTGGCTGCTGGTGCAAGTCAGAGTTAACACAACTGAAACCACTGCAACCAAATGACTGCAAATCATCAGAAGCCTGTAACTAAAATGGCAGCATGGGACCAAATAAAGGCTATCTAGAATTAGATCTAGGGGGATTAAAGGAGAAGCCCTAACGAAGAAGACAATTTCTGAGTGTCTCTGTTCTTTACCCATCTAATCTGAAATATTCAAACCTGTTTCAAAGTACTCAGTTTTGGTTTTATTTTTTAAAAAACAAAAATGAATCACTCTTTTGGCTGTGACTCTGCTTCCCAGCTAGTAAGAAAATTTCAGAAGTTTTTATAGTAAATAGCTTCCAGCAGAGAATGATTAGCATGAAGATTGATTATGTGATCCGCCATAGTATATGGTAAATGTTTTCTGCAACTAAGTAAGAAGAGCATGATCCTTCTCTGTGGGAGGGCTGGTTTTAACTGCTCAGAACATCCCAGGGAAAAATAGGAGCTGTTAAGAAACTGTAAAAGAAGTACTTAATAGTGTTTTCTCTTTCCACTGCAGAAGGTCAGAATGACCTAGCAGTGTTGCAGTAACATTTTTAACTTTGATGATGATAATTACAGGTACATTTCCACCTTTAATGCTGAGAGAAAATACCACACTCGATATTAATCACACCTTCAGTACCAAACAGTTGTGTGTAGCCACCAGTGTCTTTCAACCCTCCACAGGATCAGCTGATGGGATCCAATGTGACCTGTGGCAGTGGCAAAGACAACTTTTTTCCTGAACTTTCAGCCTCGTACAGCTAGGTTGTGCTTCCATGTTCACCAAAGCTACAGGAGATTCATATTATAAAAATGCAGATATCTTCAAATGCACAATAAACTCCTGGTTATGTTCCAGCCCACATTCCTCACACTGCTATCTTTTCACCAAAATGACAAAATGCTTTCTGCCTACCAAATACACAGTTAGACACCCCCACCATGTGCCCACTCAGCCTGTTTTCTTTAATAGAAATAAGACATTTTAGAGAAAATGCTCCCATATTGTCATTCTGAACAAATATGCAAAATTAACAGTGTATTTCAGGATCTTTGGAGACACTACCCCATTTTTTATGATGGAAATAACCTATTTTGGAGGAAAGCAAGAAGGGAACTTGCCTGGGGCCCCATAAAAATGTCAAAAACCCCCAGTGTTCCTGAGACAAGAAAAGGATCCATCTGTTTCAGGCCTTCAGTTCTCACAATGCACAGAAAACACAATTTCAGCCACTTCTGCAAGCAGCCTTGGATCATGGGAGCTGCTTTTCTCCATCACTCATACTGCAGCACTGCCAAGGAGAGAAGTGGAGCAAGGCAGAACCCTCTGTAACTGAGCACCTTCAGAGCAGGGAAAAAGCCTTTGAATTTCTCCTCCATCTCCCTCCCATGCAAAAGGGAAAGGGGCTCCTCAGACCTGGAAGATGAGAGGAGATGGGATGTGTGACGATGCTGGAATTTAAGACAGTTATTTTGCAGCAGGCAGCTTTTCATAAAATACTCTTTGATTCAGCCTCATCTGGGGTTTTGCAAGCGGAGCTACAGCCAGCAATGACTTGGTGATACCATGATTTCCTTGCCTTTGGTGCAGGCATGGACGAGTGGGAGAGAAGGCTGAAAGGATCAAAGCACAGACAGAAAATATAGCTCATGCACAGGAATCCCCATAAATGAGAGGAAGGAGATGAAGTCAGTCTCATAACACATTTTCTTTTCTATTTGGGACGGATCTCATTGGCTGGCCACGCAAACTTCAGTCCATTTTGGTATGCTGTAACACATGCAGCAGGAACCAGATTTTGGGCAAGCAGACAAGAAGACAGCAGTGCTTGCTGACTAAACAGCACACACACAAATTGTCACATGCAACTATATATGTCTTCAAACACATTACTGCATTCCCCTCACTGAGAGCTAACTTTGCAGTAAGCTTGATATACTTCACTGCAGTGGGGTATTTGCTTAAATGGGGTTATCTGAGCCAAATCATCTGTCCCAGGGTCCATACACAAAAAAAGGGGTACTGGTTACTTATTGCATAGGCAATCATTTACCTGGAAAGGTCAGGAAAAGCTCTGATTTAATTCACAAAAGCTAAACTTGAAAGATTAGGCTCAATAGCACTTCAGCCATTACTTCGGACTCCCTGACTTTCAGATCAATTTTCTACATATGCTCAAAAATCCAAGAAAAAAAAAAATCATAATTAGTGCCACAGAGACCCTGTGGGGAATACTGAGGATCATTTCCCTGCCTAGTTTTTCACTTCACTTACCCTTCTGTGGCTGGTGGTATCTATACACTAACATTATTCTCCTTTCTGTTTTAATTTGGGCTTGGAGCCTTCTTAAACTTATTCTATGCTTACCTAAGAAACTATTTTACTTCCAGCAAGAGAAGGCTTTTACTGAGAGTATTTCCCCCAATGACTTTTTAATCTTCCTACCCTTGACCTTTCAGTTCAAAATATTAAACAAATCACAAGCTATTACTTGTATTTATTAGGCCATTAAAAGCCAAACCCACCTTTTCCCAAAAGTTATGTAGGAAAAAGGGAGCCCAAAGCAAGAAAGACTAGATAATTATGGTACTAAAGACCAAACATATGTGAATTATTCTTGTGACATTTTCCATTCTTGTTACCATCTTCGTAATGAAAATGAGGTGTCAGAAGTTTCATTCCTTATACCCAAACTTTATGTGACTTCAGTTACATGCTACATTACTTTGAGGTTTTTCAATATTTGGAAGTTGGGCCAGCTAGCCATTCCCCTAAATTTCTAGTTACAGACTTAACAACCCATGGAAGAAGAACACATTTTAAGACTCAAGTCCTCAGCCTTTATAAATGTACAGATATGGAAAGCCTTATGCCATAGTTATGTGCACTGCACCCATTAAAAGGCAGCACACAGAGAAATGCAATAGGCTGAAAATCTAGAAAGAATTTTTAGCAAAACAAAAATTCTCAGGAAAAAAAACCAAAACCACATACAAACTTTCAGGAGCAGGAGATTTAAGAACAGCACCACAGCTGCAAGATTTTAGATGAAGAAGCTATTAGGAGAACAGGACAGTTTACAGTGATAGATAACACAGTGGCTTCCTCTCTTTCTTCCAGTGACTTTATTTCAGGCAAAAAATGATTCATTTACTTTGCCATCATATTTTTTTAAGTTCAAGTAGTCTGTGGAGAACTAGGAAGGGCCTTGTGTACTATCAGAAATACTTCGGTGTTCAATACTGCTGAGTAGCAGCATTTATTTGCATGCTTCTGCTCAGCTCAACTCCTATATAAGGAGCTGCTTTCCGAAAGGGCAAAAAGCTCATATCAGTGAGGAACTGGAAGATGTTCAGCTGCAAGACAAATATATTAAAGTGCATGACTTACAAGTCCAGAATCAAAATAAGGTGATAATAAAAGTATATGTGAGGAAGGTCTTTCCTAGTATTTTAACTTGCAATGGAAGAACCATGAACTTTCTCAGAGCTTCTGCAACCTCCTGAGGCGAGGAAGAGCGGGTGTGCAGGCAGTGCCTGGGTGTTTCACCCCTCCTTGGCAGAGGAAGGTCAGCTAGTGTCCTGGTAAGGCATATGTTACAGCAAGAAAGTGAAATGCATGGTTCTCAGCCCAAAGTTTTATGAGGTTTGTTGTTATTGCTCGGATTATTACTGCGGGTATCTGGATAAAGGCATTAAAAGACAAGAAAAGGGCTGGAATCCTCACGGGCAGGGAGCTTCCAAGCAACACTTTTACCCAAACCTTAACTTTCTGCAACCTCTTTCTCTTAGGAGACCTATTCACATTTAGAGTTTACCAAGTTTTACAGTCAATCCCCTGTAATAAGGGGAGGACAACAACCATTTTGCTTCCACAGAAGCAAATTTGATGTTACTTCCACACCACTTGGTTAAGCCCACATTGCAGTGTTGTCTTGGTCTCTGTTAACAATCATAGAGATATCAGACATTTCATAAGAATCAGGTTACAAAAATGTAGCTGAGAGACATACAAGGACATAAAAATTCCAATGAGATAAAAGCATCCCTGTTTACATAGCAATTCTGCTTCATTAGACTCAATGTTGTTTCATTATATTCAATGTCATTTAGTTTTGATGTTCATTTCAAGGCTGCTTATTTATACTGAGGCAGAGAGGGGGAAACAGTAGAAACTGTGCTGAATGCAATGTTGAAATGGGTTTTAATATGTAATAAAATGTATATATCGTGTTCTAGTTAAGAGTCACTGTCTGCTTACATATGTTACTATACAAAATATATCCCAAAATCAAATGGCCTTCACTAAATCCCGCAAGCAAAGAAACTCTTGATTGAAACTACGCAGAGACTATTCAGAATAAAGATATCATTTTCACCTATTTATGCAAACTTTCTGCTAGGTGACATCCACTTCTATTCAGGGCTTTAAAGAAAGTGCTTTTTGGGGGATAAATTTCCCTTATTAGTATTGATGCATAAATCCATCTGGAGTCTTTTGCCAATGGCAAAAATCCAAGGGACATGGGCTGGTACCTTTGAGGCAAAACAGACTACTTGCTACACTTTCTTAAAATGCTTTTCATCAAATTTCTTATATGCAGCAGCTCAAACCCACTAAGGGTTTAATTTTTCATTTTATTGTATGCTATTTTGCACATCTTGCTATAGGGTTTTCCTGAAAGTGCATAAACTCATTTTAATTGTTCCCAGTGCTGACTCTCATTTAATTAAACAGTATTATTGCAAGATTTACTATACAGAAACTGAGACTTTTTAAAAGCTGTAACGGAACATACAATGGATGTGTCACATTTTAAAAGCCTAATTAAATCTATTGTTTCTCTATGTCCTCAGCATGGCTCTCTCAAGTGCAAGATATAATTTTAAATGGCTGAGATGTTTATTTCCATGATCATATGAGCCAGATCCACATTTAGGGTGGTTGCTCCTGGCAAAGTGAAAGGAGCATTTGGTAAGAGCATGTGTGGTACGGGGCACTGAATATAACTCAAATAAGTTAAAGGAGTGAAAACAAGAGGACATGCTTTGCAATTTGCAGTTCTCATCTGATGTCCTTGGACGAGAAAAGGAGCTGAGTCAGCCTTGGGGAGGCAGGTGGAAATCCAGTCCCATTCCCTCCAAATGCACACAGCTTTCCAGGCTTTTCCCCCCGCCAAACTGAGCCTGACCCCTGCAGAGATGAACAGGAGGGAGCTGGAGGACCAGTGAGCCTTCCAGCCTCACCAAAGAGCCTTTACAATTCAGACAAACTCATCACGGGGGTGTTGCAGGGATGGGGCTTTACCTGCCTCCAGGCAGGGAGCAGGGGCAGCTCTTAAATCAACAAGGAGGACTGCAAGAGGTGCAACAATGCCAGCAGCAGCAGGGGAGCAGGGCAGACATGGGAATGCTTTCCTTAAGGGATGCCTCCCAGGACAGGCTGTTCTGAACTGCACCTTCCTCAGGGATCTGCCTCATAAATAAAAGCCATTTGTCTTGAGCTGGCTGGGATAGCAGTTCTGCATGAGCTTCCCTCCCAGGTCAGGGGTTTTGGTATTTTGTTTCTTTAACCACCTCACATGCTAGCTTTCAGATACTGAGAGGAAAAAAATTACAGTGATTATTAGGACAGAGCCAGGTAGGATTTTTCTGAAGCGCCCAGCATTGAGCAGATTCTGCTCCCAAAATGGAAGCTCCCAGCACTTGCGGGGATAATTAGGCTACAGCCTGCCTTTCTAAGAGAAATTCCCCTTTGTCTGTAATCTCAAAAGAGAAGAGATGTGCAACATTTCAGAGACAAGCTGAACTCCAGCTGAGAGGAAGGATTTCAGCCCGTGAGGCCAAACTCTGCTGCCCCAGTGGTGTTTCAGCAGCAGAGAGAGCACAGGGCTAAGCTCAGAGCTGTTACTGCCGTGATCAGAATCATTGCGCTTCATCCCTTCTGCACACTTAATACAATCACGGCTGATTTTAAGGGCAATCAAATACAGCAAGTCCTAAAAATGAGAATAATAAGAGGCACCAGGGGAGGCAAATTCCCTTAGAGATCATTGGAGATTATCTTAGAAAAGATAAGAAAATTCAGTACAAGCTAGATATCAAATGTAATAACTCCTGCAAAATACCCTTTTATGGAGAATCAGAAGCATAGCAGCTATTTAGTCTTTGGCATCTATAACCTCTTATAGTGAGGAATACATTGTAATTATTTAGTCTTAAATAAGTAATCACTTTTTTCCTGCTTTAATATTCTGAAAATAATTATATTACTTGAGGTTCATTAACTGTTTCCAGCAGAATAACCAGCTTTATTTAATTAGCTGGATGAAGCTTTTTAGTTACTTTCTTTCTTTCCATCACTGATTAAACATTAGTTTCAGAAGATTAGCAGCTATTTTCTTCCAGTCAATATGCTCTAGTTTATAATCTTTTCATGGGAGAAAAAAATTATGGTAAATCAAACTGAAATGCTGTGATTACTTAGAAAAGACATCAGTGAGAAATAAGGTTTGCTGAACTCTTTCATCCACTATCCTGTCCTTAGCAGTAGAAATGGTAAAATACTCCCAAGAAGTGAATACCCCTTGTAAGGGACCAGGTTGTCTTGCTACACTATTGTTATTGAGCAAGAACTGTGCTCTTGATATTCTCAGAGGAGCACTGGTATGAAATAAGCATAAACCTGATGCAATACATCAACTGTGTGTTCCACTCACCTAGATTTTATGCCAAAGCACATCACTTTACAGGTTGAAATATGAACTGTTACCCTCCCAATCCAATTCCAGCATGTGGAAGTGACCATCCCATTAGGGGCATCAAATATTCAGGATTTATTCTTTTTCTTAAATCTGACTTTAGGAAATTCCTGCAGCAGTCAATTCTGTGTGTTTTCTGTACAAGTGGTAAGTCAACCCTTGCTCCAGCTGACCGAAAAGGACAAAATATATGTCTGTACATACGAGACCTTTTCGGAAAAGTACAACTCCTGAGATGCTACCCTGGAAGAAAAGGGTAATGAATGGGAAGGAAATGGTGAAAGTAAGGCAGAAAGCAGCTTGGAAACAGAAGCTGTCCGTGTGTTTACCAAAAACACCATCCAGGAGGCAAACAGCCCTGCCAAGTGGAGGTAGAAGAGGGTTGCAGGCTGTGGTCCTTGGGCAGGACCTGGGCCACTGTGAAGACAGCACAGGGAAGCACCTTGCTCACTCAGCAGGCAAGGAATATTTTTATCAACAGTTTAAATTCTTGTCTGACCAGTCATGAAAAAGTCATTAGCCACTTTCTCTTGTTGAAAACCATCTAACCTCCACAATGCCAAAGATCCCGGCTGCCAAAAACAAATGACCATGGGATGATAACATAACTTCTACTGCATTAAGAAAATCAACAACTTTGTGGAAACAAGATCCAACCAAATCAGCTGTCAACTACTGTCTTATCTTTCTTAATTTTTAGCAAACAGAACCTCCACATCTACAAAGCATATAAACACAAGCATGAAATTTTATATCCCTCTTTTCAGTAAGGGAAGAGTGTCTCAGCTGCTTTGCCAGCTAATTTTTGTACCCTTCACAAATTGTGTTTGTCTGCAGCAGTAAAACCAGAATTTTCTCACTGTCCCTGCAGCACATTTCCTTGGAAGCAAGAACAGCCAAACAAATGCATGTGCCTGCTACAGACTTCAAAATGATGCAGTGTTTTGATGTGCCATGGGTTTCTGGTAGTGCATATTTTTAAGGTGGGGGGAGGAGTGGAGTGTCATGATTGGTATAGTGAGGGCATAAATCTATCTATTTCATTATGAATAATAAAAATTTGAAATGAAAATCCTATTTGGTTTAAATGAGAATTACAAATTTCTATAGATTGTAGTTTTTAATTATTAGTTATTGTTAGATTTTCTGTGCTCAAGGCCTTTTCTTGCACATATAATACAATCACAGACCTAAACAGTCATTCACATCAAAGATCCCTTTATATTTGGCAACACAAACATTTAGTGTGGACTGCAACTACAGGAGGTCTTTTATGACTTGGGT
Organism: Xenops minutus; assembly: GCA_035221455.1. Taxonomy (NCBI): domain Eukaryota; kingdom Metazoa; phylum Chordata; class Aves; order Passeriformes; family Furnariidae; genus Xenops; species Xenops minutus. The sequence goes on from JAWWEE010000105.1 coordinate 12,355,523, forward strand.
ATAAGGAGTCAAATTTAAGGTAGGCCTCTCTATGTCTGTCCTGGTTTTGATAATAATTCACTTGCAAGAAAGCTGCAGATGTGTCAAAGCAAACCAGGGAGAAAAATTCTAGCTACTAACATTTCTGCTTCCAAGCCTTTACCTTTTTCTGCTATTTTATCTTTTTATGCTATTTTTTGATTGTTTCCTGAGCACAGGCATTCTACCAGCTAATGTAAAGCCACCTCTGACCTGCTGTGGTGCATAGATGGATGAGGGCAAGCTCTGCTCAGAGCACGGAAGTAAAGTGAATAACTCCTAACACATACATTATTATATGTACTTTCATATAGATCGGAAAACAAATGTGATAGGAATTCAGTCTAATATTCCTACATGTCATGGATGTTCACATAAGGACCACTGCAGCAGAGGGAGCAGTGCACTGTAGGTGACTGACGAGGTTTTGGAAAGAGCTTTCTGTTTATTTGCACAGTCAATACACAACCAGTGGACAGTCCAAATTCAGGCACCATTCAACGCTGTTGTCAGTATAGTTGTTTACACGATCTCTTTGAGCATTACATACATTTTCACAGTAGGTAAAATCTGCTCAGAACTCAACAAAACATGCCCATCTATTGTCTGAGTATCGCAAGAAGAAGGATGAGAGAGAGACAGCAAAAGATTTCTCTTTCTTTTTAGACAAGTGATGGGGTCATGAAGCAAGAAAAGATTTCAGCCTCTCATTTCCTCCCTGCATAAGCAGAGAAAGTCAGAGAAAAGCCTTTACAAAAGAAGGACTCAATGTGTGCTTGTATAAAGAATGAGGGAAAACTGATAGCAGGTGGCACTTCAGTTCCTATATTCCCAGAGCAAAGGCAAAGTTGGAAGATAACTTAAATTCAGCCTGTGAAGTAAAATTTCTCCTTTAAATATAATACAACTATGCAGGCTACTGCAATTCCCTGCAAAAACAATGCTATTGGGTTGATTTCATTGCTTAATAGTAAAATCCTTCAGTGCAAAATAGTGAAAACACAAATTCTTCATGATTAAAGGACAAAGAGATTTTAATTCTTTTAAAACCTGATTGTGTTAAGCATGTTGTTCCATTTCCCTGTCCCTCAAAATGTGGCTTGCAACAAAACTGGAGGATGAAGCCAACAGCTCAGAGTCAGATACAGCATTGATTTTAGACACCAACTTCATTGACTTCAGGGAGTCACATCAGGCTACCCAATAAATTTGAACAAAAGCAGGTTCAGTGCTGCAGTTTAGCCAGTCTGTAAGAGGAGATCCTCATTAAACAAGGGGACTCCTAATTAAAGAGGACAACTAAGACCTTGAGTGAGCATTAACTGGCACAGCTTTACTGACTGGATGCCTGGAGAGCTACAAAAATTTCTTTTGAAAACTTGTGTCTTTGACAGCCATTTCACAGATGCTCCTTTCCTCCAGCTCCAAGCCTCTCTGCCTGCCCTGCCATGCTTTTCTGTACTTTGTTGGCATATCACAGCTCTGAAAATTATCACTTGCTTTAAATTTTCTAGCCCATGCTCATAGCCAGTGACTGTGGTTATTTTTCTTCCCTTTCAATTTTGTGTTGTCATCTTGATTGACTAAATGGCAAATCTTTCAATAGGTGATGTGTTTTTCAACTCACCATTTAAAAAATAAGCCCCTAGTGTTCAGGGTCACAGAGAGGACTTGGGAGAGCAGGAAGAAAGCAAGACCTAAGAGACAAATAATAGAAAAAAAAAAATATAAAATCCTGACATTTACTCTTTTTTCATGGTGGAGTGGTTTGCAGGAAAGCTACGTGTGATTTTTAACTGCTTGGGACTATCAGAACAGACAGTCCTCAGTCTGCAGATCTGTGGCAGATTTTTGCAGCAGTAAAAGTCATTATAGTCAGTGCCCATTCACTGTCCACTCAAATGTAACCATCCTGGCTTCTGAAGCTGGCCTGCTAAGGACAGGTCATCTGGGAATTTTTAAAATAGCTAGCCACCAAGAGCAGTTTTCATCTACTTTTTTAAAGACTCAATAAAAATTGTTTTCCAAGATGTTTGCATGGCACCCTGCAAGAGGGTTGCATTGCATCTTGATAATTTAGGATTTTCTTTCCCTGCTGCCTGCAGTTAAGGACTTTTTTTAATCTGTTCCATCTGTGAAGTGCAATGAATTTCAGATAGACTTTATAGTGACTGTCCTTCCAGTTTAAATCTTAACAGAGAACTTGTTTACCTGTGCTTACTAACCAGACTGTGGTGTAATAAATCATTTAAATGGAGTTACAATTTGGTTGTAAAACATCAAGAGATGCTGACCAAGAACACTATTACATTATAAGCAGAAAACTCTTGTGCTATAAACATTGTTCTCATGCATTATACACAGTGTAAGGTTAGATATTTTATGCAGTGATGGAGGCAATAGAGGAGGTTTTTTCTAATAACATCAGTGTACAGAGTTATCCTGAATACAACAGTATCTTGAACCTCAGTAGACCTGATTCTGCCCTGAATTGGTTTTGTTAAGGTTCCTATAATTTTTTTACTGGAAAAGTAAACCCGAATACCCCTTGGGAGCTAAATATTTGTGTGTACATGTGAGGTATATATCGTGACAGCATTTGAACAATATTAAGAATATGATATCTTTCTATGGAACAAGGTTACCACACATAGCACCCCTCTGTGGCTCACAGGTGTCTGCTGGCACCCCTTTACCTCCAGCCCTCCCCATTGCCCCATGTGAAGTCCCTGGATGTAGAGAAACTGGTGGGACTTATGAATGATGTACAAACCCCAAAATATTTTATTACAGTAGGATGTAGAATAGCCAAGCAGAGGCCAGGGCATCAGCATGGTAGCTACTTTAAAACCATAACATAAAAATCCTGAGGCTGATGGCACAAAGAAAGAGGTGTTACCATCATTTGACAAAGAGGAAGAATTCAGATGACAGACCCGAAGACAACCACACCGAAAGCATCTGTCAGAGCCACACAACATGCCCACACAACCTGGGTCATCTGCCTTCACACAAGAATGTGCCTCCTTCTCCTTATTCAGCTACATGTCACTCTTCACTTACATAAAAAAACGCAGCAAACAAACATCAGTTCCTGAAACATCCCATGAATGCATTCACATTATCTGGGGAGATAGCAGTGTCACCTCTAAAGGATGATATAGGGATCAAGAAGTGTATCTATATGGATATGGATGGGACCAGGGGGCCTGCTAAGTTACAGAGATGACAGAGCTGCACAACATTACTGTTCAGCCTAGACAACCCATCTTTATGCAGTTTAACTACTAGCAGCCTGGGATTCTAGTGAATTGTGGGGAAATAGGGATGCTCTCCTACGTGGAAGGCCTCCTGAGGTATTGGAAGGAGTGGCAGCACACTGTGATAATGTGCAGGAATGGTTGCTCAGTTTAGTTAAATTTAGCCTTTTTCTTGTGGTTATCAAGAGACCTCCCCAGCCATAACAGAGATAGGATTATAACCCACAGGCATTGCAAAACTTCATGTTAAGGAGTCAAAGGAGAGAATTAGGTCAAAATGATCTGAAGCAAAATCTAGTGATATGGAGAATAGTAAAATAAAAAGAAGGGGAAAAAATCCATACCACACACATCTTCAGAGAGTGAGAAGGCAAGAGTCACACAGGGATGAGACCCAGTCACTGAAGTATGAAGCAGACATGATGAGGAGATGCAATGGTATAAGAAGCACATAGTTTTGCACTTTCCAAAACTCTGCTGCTAACAAATACCACATCTACATTGCCGTGTGCTTTTTAGCCTTCTGCTGCAAGTTTTCAAAGCACCTTCTGAAGCAAGAAAAACAGTATGACCATTGGTTTTTCTTCAGCCACATAGGTAAAGCTTACTACAGACTTCACAGCCAAGTGGATGAGGAAAGTTCACATGATCTTTCACGTTGTCTGACCAGCATGAGCTGTAAACTCCAACACAATGGCCACACAAATGAAACAGAGCAAGGATTTAAAAATTAACTTAGAAGGAAACTCAGCACCTTGCCCTGAGAAATATGATGTTTACGTTAAAGTATAACAGAGAAAGAAACCAAGCTCCTAAAGATTAACTACCAGAAGTAATCCTCCCATTCTGTTCCAAAAGAGATAGCATAGAGAGTGGGCATCCAGAGAGATAAGGAGGTCATAAGTCAGGATGAATCCGGAAGTTTTCTTTGCAAGCCTCAACATGCAAAAAAGTTGAAAAGTTCAACCGAGGGAGAGGAGAGAAAACGACCCCCTCAGGCTGAAGAAACAGGAACGACCACCAAAAAAACCTCCCCAAAAGATGACTCCACCCCAGGCTCCGCCAAAACCCCGCCTACCATGAATATTATAATTAGATGTCTAGACCTAGTGAATATGTATGTCAAAATGCTGTACTCCCTCTCGGAAAACTGTACAAAACCCCTAACTTTTCCCTGTAACTTCAGAACTACTTTGTCTGATGCAAATCAGGCGCTCTCCAATGTTGTATACAATAAATACCTTTGCTGCTTAAGGATAAAATTATGTCTTTGAGCAGTTTTTCCGTGCTGTTTTGGCATCACCAATCAGCTGGTCAAAGCTGGCATGTTTATCAGACTGAGATGAGGAAATCTGCCATTCCCCAACATCGCCCTTCTTCTTTATAAGCATTGTGGACTCTCCATCCTGAGAAAAAGTCTGAGAAAACTCACAGAGAAAAACAACTCCTTCTTCTTGGTGGATAAAATGACGGTTTGATTTATACTTCTTTTCCTAATTTATAGACAAAACATAAGAATGAGCCAAAGTGGGGTCAAAGGATGATTCTCTGTCAAATTCTGCTCACAGCTCTGTGAAAACAAACTTTTACATTCATTTAATTGGTATTTACATTAGTGTAACCAAGTGAAAAAATTGTCTAGTCAACTCCAGTCTGATTCTAACACCATGAAAATTCAAAGCTATAAAAAATTCCTGTTTAAATAGGCAATTTTATGCAATGAATAGCACTGTGAAGTAAAAACCTAAAGATCAGATTTACAGACAAAATTTCAGCCTTTTTACATGCCATGAAACCTATTTATTTGGAGATAAAAGTTCAATTTACAGGTTGAGGTTAAAATGAAACTCCCAGAAACCTAAGAGACAGAGTCTTTTTTCCAGCTTTGCCTCCCTACCCTATGCCCACAGACACAAGCCAGATTGCTGTACCAGAGCAGAAGGGTACACATGGCTCTGGGAATTCCTAGATGGCACTAGGACCGAGAGCCCTGCTCCATCATCCCCAGCACCATCCATTGGGATGCACTGTCTAAACCCACAACACTGCCAAAGAGCTGCAGTGACTCCACACTTCAGAGAAACCCCGTAAGCCCCTCCAAAAAATGGTATAAAGCAGATGCTTCCTTAGCTGCCCTCACTTTCTGTAGAGACCAACTGAGCCTCCAGACAGCAGGGTAAGAACAGGTACTTTATTAGATGCCTCTATATGGGCCCCTCACTTCAAAAACTACACTGAGGTGGTGCAGCGTGTCCAGAGAAGGACTGCAAGGCTTGTGAAGGGTCTAGAGAACACGTCTTATGAGGAACGCCTGAGGGAGCTGGGCTTGTTTAGTCTGGAGAAGAGGAGGGAGGGGGCACCTTGTTGCTCTCCACCACTGCCCTAAAGGAGGTGTGGAGAGGTGGGGGCCGGTCCCTTCTGCCACTCCTGCAGTGAGAGGACAAGAGGAAATGGCCTTAAAATGAGATGGGAGATTCAGATTAGACATTAGAAAAAATTTTCTGTGTTAGGGTGGTCAGGCACTGGAATAGGTTGCCCAGGGTGGTGGAGTCACCATCCCTGGAGGTGTTTGTTCAAGGTGTCTGGACCTGGTGCTGGGTGATATGGTTTAGTAGTTTAGGGGTTACAGTGGTAGTGCTGAATAGATGGTGGGACTGGATGATCTTAAAGGTCTTCCAACCTTGACAATTCTATGATCCTATATCCTACCAAGTGCTAACTGCTCCTCTTTGCTTTCCATGTCCTTTCCCTCCTACAGTAATGTTATCTACCCACCATCCCTTTAGGTTCATGACCAGCAAGCTCTGCATCCTTACAAGTCAGTGGTATCACCTCTTAGCACCAAAACTGCCTCATTTCTAAGCACAAACTTCCATGCTTTCTCCAACAGTCACCTTATCTTAAGGGGGTATTTTCCTATACATCTCCAAAATCCACTACATGGTCCTCCTTCCAAGTCCATCCCAAAATTTCAGTACAAGGCCTGCAGAACTAAGCAAAAAAAAGTCACAGCTATGATGAACCTGCTGATGAACCAAGGTCCCTGCTGTCTGTGCACTGAGGCACTGACCCACAAACCCTCTCCTTTACCCATTACCTCCCGTCCGTACTTCCACGAGCTCACCGAGATCTGTTTGTACAGCACTTGGGTACGTCAGGTCCGTGGCCCATACTGACTGTTCCCAAGCACAAGTGTAACACAGATCACAGAGAAATCATTATCAAATCAAAGAGAAGCTAAAAAGAAGCAGCTTTTCACCTGCTTTCAGCAGACAAGAGGGAACTCGTGTTTTCTTAACTTCTCCTTGTACAATTAACACTCCTTGGTTCCACTTTATCCTCATGGGGCATTTTCCTATTTGAAATTGTTTATTAACCCGAACCAATTTTTTTACTATGTGTTTACATTTAATCATCCAGCAAGCCTGATTATCTTGAGTAGTAATAATAATCAACACATTACTAACATCACTTTAGTTTTAAGCTTTATGACTAAACATTGCAAATTAATTCCAAGTTAATCAGTTTCATTAGCTATGCAAATATGTTTTTGGCTTAAAGCATTAAATCAGATTTAATTTGCTAAGACAATATTCATTGGGAGTTTATGCAATCCATTCTGCTTTCCATTAATTAAGGCACGTTACACAGTGGGGTCTCTATAAAAAAAAAAAAAATCTAAAAAGACAAAAGTGTTAAATTTGTGCCTTCATTTGCAACTTTTGTATTATGACAAGATCTGAAGGCAAAACAAAAAAAACGAGTAAGTCAAGGAGACACAAAAAATCACTTTCCCATTAGCAGAATATAGAATGGATTCAGAAGGATTTAAATTTATATACATCATAAATGTTGTCTCCCAATATCACTGTACTGGGTTTTTCTTACTGCAAGAGTAGTAATACGAGCATAGAAGAGTGACCACACCTGTGCTTTAACTCTGATGCATGCAAATGTAAAGCAAACTCACTCAAGAGAGCTGAGGGTGTTCAGGTGCAGAATTAGTCTTTACAGAATGTGCAGATGTACAGACAGAGGATAGTTTGTAAGAAATCAGTACTGTGGATAAATACTCACAGTTGGCTGATCCTTAAACTTATTTGGGCACATTTCCTTTGCCTCAGTGGATGTTTTGCTTGTGCAGAAACACAAATATCAATGTCATTGAGTAGGGAATTAAGGACCTTGACTACTGGCCAGGAAATTACTAGAGATTATCTAAACACCAGGTTCTTAATCCAAAAAGCAAATAGGGAAGTTGAATACTTGAGAACCAGATGAATCAGTGGGCTGCTCTGGAGACTTGGTTGAACTGCAGCAGATTCAGCTGTGGATGTGCTCCTTGCTGCATGATCTTTGGACCTGCAGGTGGAGAGCTGAGCACCCAAAGTACCAGCTCACACAGAAATCACTATTTACCCCTGTAAAAGAAGGATGGATCAGTGATGAAAATTAACTTAAGCTCCCCAGGTGACGTTGATGAATTACTTGTTTTCCAGATGCCTCAGCTCTTAATTTTCAGCAACACTGTCCTATGAAGAGGAATGCTTAAAGTACTGGAAAGTACTAGAAGTGCTAAATGTAAAAGCACTATCTAAAACTGCTATTGTTTTCCCATCTATTTAGGTATTGATGATATTGGATTTATCCAAACAGCACTGTGGAAACAGTAGATCCATGCTTGGAAGTTCTGTTTTCAGGAACACCTTGACATTTGAGCTATGGAAATGAAATCTGTACTGTCAGTCCTGTGAGTGCCAATTTGAAAGGCAACAGGATCACAAATACAATAGTGCAAGATATTAGAAGCTAATTATTTGCATCTTAATCTTGTCTTCACATTTTTGCCCTGTGCATTTCTCACGCTTTGAAAAGTTAAACTTACCTAAAGACTGGCCCCAAGCGACAGAGTATGTACATTTGTGTACAGCTTTAGTGTTAGTAAGCAAAGAAGGAGCAGGGGAAATTAAGCCCTGAACTTAGACTTAATTTACATTTGATGTACTATAAGTCTTACAGGACTTGAAGAGATTTCTCCATTTCAGATATATCTTGGCCTATCAAGTGCTTTTGATTTCAATGAGAACGAACTATGCCTCTCAACAGTCATCACCACAGTCAGACCATGAGTGGATGTACAATGAGTTACACTCTCTAGTCAGCCAGAGACTGGTCCATACTGCCATGTGCAATGACTTGTCATGTGCACTAACAAAGATCTTCCATGAAATGGTAATTTGGGAAACGAATCAAATTAGATCCACTCTACCTGAATTTGAGAGGAGACAGAGGGGTCTTACCTTTGCACCTTTGGTATACAGAACAAGTGAAATAATACCACATTTGAAACCCCTGTGTTGAGGTGCAGCTCTCTCATGACTTCCCAAGGCATTAGGTAGAGTGGACAGGAGAGCCTCAGCCTCAGCCCCTCCCATAGCAGCTTGTACTTCTTTCCTGGAACACAATTTCTGAATCAAGACTGAGCCTTTCCAAACCAGACAAAACTTCCTGCTGTTCTTTTCCATTCTTTCTCACAAGCCATCTGCCTCAACTTTGGTTAGATTTGGGTTGGCACCAAGCCTGTTGCTTAAACCAGTGCTCTCTCAAAAATGTGATAGCTCAAAAGGAAGTTTCCTGGACCACCCATAATTCAAACAGATTTTTTTTGCATATCTAAATTACATTGGTAATTATATAGAAGTAAAATCACATGTAAATACTGATATATGGCTATGCCTTGGGACAAATACCATCCTGTCACAGATATGTGGAGTAACTGAACTTAGACAAATGGACTGAGTTATACAAATTGGATTTGACTCTTCCATAGAAAGATAAAAGATGAGAGATGCACCCATCTCCTGTAGCAGCTTCAGCAGGTATTTACTTCTTTAGCAGATCTCTGCAAGTCAGGAGCTATTAGTCCATGGATCCACAGAGCCACAAGCAGCTGTACTTAAAACATTCTTCTCAGACTCAGTGGGATTAATACTTCAGTCCTATGAGTGTTCAATATGTTTCCTGTGACGTTGGTCACACCCATGCAATTTCAATAACTGAAAGACATTCCAGACATCAGGGACAAATTAAAAATAGGCAATCACTTCTTGTTGTTATACTACTTCATTCTCCACAAATATATATTTAAACAGTATAGAATTAAACTCACTCATCTCCCTCAGTTTTTATTTATCACAAATTAAAGTATTTGCTTTTACTTTCATTCTGAGCCCCTTACTCACTTCAGCAGAATACAGAAGTCTCATGGATACAGAAGGAGTAATGAATGGTTTCTCCTTCTTTTAGGATTTGGTCAATCAATCAATTATTTATTTATTGAACAAAGATCAAAGCAACAAAATGTTTTTTAAGAGACTTTTTGCTTTTTTAAAATTCAATTTCTCAGTTACTTATCTAAACATGGCAACTCAAATAGTAACGAGTAAAGGTGTGAAGAGGAACTATCTTGACCTCTACATTTTTCACAAACAAGAGATGTGTTGAACGAATTTCACCTGTGGAGCTGCAGCAATTACAAACTCACACGCAGTTCACCCTGTTCCTAATTATTTTAACAAAAATAAGCCAAAGTAGAGACTTAAAGTAACTGACATCCCACACTGAGATCACCTGGGCCCATACTCAGCAGCTACACCAGTGTCCTCATGAGAGCAAAGAAAGATTAGGATCCTGTGGCCAGCAAGGGACATAGCACATCTGAGAAAAAGGAGGTAAATGAAAATAAGGGAAGCTCAATGAAAAGTCTTTCTGATATTTATCCCACCAATATTCTTCTGTTTCATTTTATCTGGAAAAAGCTCTCCTCTGGCAGCCATGCCTCCATGTGTACGGTGCCACACTTAGTCTGAGCCAAAAGGAACAAGGTGGAGGCAGGAGAGTTGAGCCAAAGGGTGCTTGCTGTGTGATCTGGGCTTGCAGCAACTGCTGGCTGCCTGAGACAGAGCTCTTTCCAGTTCCCCTTCACACCCACACATGCTTCATCTCTGTATGGGTGAGCCAGCAAAAGGCACGGCAGGACAGCATCAGATCTACAGCTGGTGATGCCTTTGGCTTTTTGGGCTGGTGTGGAAAGTAGGTGAGTATGGCAAACTAGCACAGAAAGGAATAAGAAAGGATGCTGCATGGGGGCTGGAAGTAGGGAAGAAAAACCACATGCCCTGCATGCCAGTTGTAGGGTAGCAGTGCCTGCTAGCAACAGGGAGGCAGTGAATGTACTGGGAGAGTGGCACCAGCATCAGACCTGGTCCTCTGGGCACCTTGGTGTGGCAGGGCCAGGGGAGGAGCAATGGGACTGGAGTGAGCTGAAGTGTGCCAAGGCAAGATTTGCTGGCACAAATGCAAGGATTGGTTTTGGAGGGACCTTTGTACAGGTCAGTGGAGGCCTAGGGACAGGGTCTGGAGCACATCAGGGAATGCACAGGTGGGAGGTTGTACATGGGAGCTCAAGAAGCACAGTGGGACTTCCCAAATTAACATATAAAAGTAGACAATCCAAACAAATAAATAATCAGAAATGCTGCACCAAGATGTAAACTGTAGCCCTTCTCCACTTCACTGCACTTTGGTGATGTGAACCATTACTCAAGAACTTCCTTTTATCCTCTTTTGGCTGGTATTCACAGAAGATTCTGGCCCTAATGATCCTGAAAAAAATTTCATTTCATCTACAATAGGTTAAACTTAGTGGAAGAACAACAGTGTAGCCTGATAAGGAAACAAGTAGTTAAGTGCCTTGTGACCATGTGGCACCTGCTGATCAAGTAGCTGCTACCATTACACTACAGCAAGAGCAAGCCTGTCCAGGTAAAGTTTTGCCATTGCCTTCCACACGGTTGAGAATTGAAATCCCTTTGGACATACACAGAGCATCTACCCAGCACATTACCTCCCTGCCAATCAGGGGAGGTCATTCACAGAACACAGACCTGGAGCAAGTGATCAAGCTCTCATTTTGTGCTAACCCAGACGAAGGAAAGAAGGAAGGAAGGAAGGAAAGTCTGTACAAGAAGCCCTGACTTCCAACCCGGCAAGCTGAGAAACTAAAGGAAACTGTGAAGTCTGCTGTAGAAGAGAGTGTGGGGATTTAAGTGGAAGCTTTTTTCATCCTTAAATCAATGAATACCTGGATTTCCCCTTTCAGATACACACACATACGCACAAAAAAAAAAAAAAAAAAAAAAAATTGTAGAAAAGTGTTCCAGACATAACTGGTGGAATACACATCTCAGAAGGACATTAGCAAAAAATAACATGAACAGAGAAAGGCAATAATGCCACACCAGCAAAGACCTCTCAGCTAATCTGAATCAGAAATTATAGAGAAAAAATAGGAGCAGACAAAAGCTATAGCAAACTGGACAATATAAGAAAAATTACCTCTTGCCTTCCTTTTGCAAGGTAGCTGCTTACAGGTGCTCAGGCCCCAACCAAGAGCTGCACCACTCATCTGGGAGGTGGAAGGCACAAATCCAAAATCTCCTTAGAACAGGAAAGGCACCAAACCCAGGCTCCCTTTCTCTTACAGGAGGCAGCATATTTTCCCCCTTGTGGAACTGTTAAAAATACAAAAATGCATTTGCAGGGGTTTCTTCCTCCCAAATGATAGGTGTAGGGATTTGCAGCTCTGTATTCTGAACAGATGCAGCTGTTGCCTCCAGGAACCTGGCTCTAGAGTGAACTGCGCTTCATATTCATCACTCTTCCCAAAGCTCCCTGGCGTATTCTGGGTGGCTCTTTATACAATTTGCCTGATTTGGGATTGCTTTTTTGGAGATGTCTAATTCCTTCCATAAGCTTTACAAGAAGCTTACAGACCAAACTTCAGAGATGGTTGTTGCTGCTGCAGTGGTTGGATAGGTAAGAGCTAGGCAGAGAATTCTGATGTCAGCCCCAGTTCTTCAGTCTCAGGTGATACTATTAACTTTTGCAAACACACGTCACAGCTAAGCCCAGGTAAGACATGAAAGAATTGGGGTCAGTCACCTCCTGTTCCCAAGCATTACACTACAGCCTTATACACACCAGTGAAGCACTACTGAAAGAAAAGAAAAGGAAAAAGAAAAAAAGAGGCATGTGAAATTAATCACAAATAAACCAAAAGTGCTTGTCATTGAGAACTTGATTCCGATCTCACTTCATGTTGGTGTAAATCAAAACATCTTTCATTTTTCTTGTATTTCTGCCAGTAATCATTGAAATGTTTTAAAAAATAGTCTTTCCTTATACTAGGCACTGTGTATTCAGCATGATAATCTGCTCGTCAAGATAGTTGAAAACATTCACCTTTCTGGATTTTGGCCTCACAATGCAAGACACACATCTCCAAAAACACAATGTCTGCTCTAGCTCATTACCTAAACAGCTGACAAACTCCATTAATTTGACATTGAGTTGGGGTGGGGGGGAAGCTGTGTACTTTGTAAGTCTTATAAGGTGAAGCAGAAATCACTGCCCCATGCTTTATCATTATTAATGCATTTTCTGACTGATGGCAAATTACACAACGTCCTACACCCTTGGAGAAGATTACGCTTGGAAATACTGACCTTGAAATAATGTCAATTGGATGTCACTGGAAGAGGTAAGAAAGTGAACAAGTTGAAGAGGACTACCACTATTTCTTTTTTAATTGAACAGTAAGATTTGGCATTATTTTCTCTTCTCTAAGACTACATATATTTGTCTAATTCAAGAACTTTCACTTTATTGAACTCCGAGAAAAAAAAAATTAACTGCTTTCCAAACCACTTCATAATATTTACCAAAAAAATCAGTATTTTCTTAATATAGTATGGGCAGCTCTGACTTTTTATCAACAGATTGTGAGCTATTACTTTTATAGAATGAACTTGTATTAAATATTAAGCCAATTTTTAATTATCGAAATTACTACAGTCTCTTCAGATTCTCCCCTATCTGTCTCTGCATTGTCAGAATCACACAAGCTGCCTTGCATTATGTAGCAAGTGAAACTCAGTGTAATTGCAGCCCTTTTGAACCTGAAAGTCCATGAAATACTTGAAACAAAATCTCGGGATCTAGGCAGCATGCCATTATTTTCTCACACAGTATCCAAGTATCTTGGAAATGGCAAACTGTAGAAACTCAGAGGAATTTTACCCATCTGGCCACATCTAGTGTGAAAATATAAAATAGTCACTCTGACTAGGGCCATTAAAAAGAGATCAAAAGTGCCACAGGTACTTTTGTCCAGGGTGACATGCCACAGCACAGAGTTACTAAGAGCATACACACAGATAAAATTAACAAGATTGGGTGCAAAACTGCTTCTTACCTTATGAACTTTGGAAGTCACATTTTGGTCTCATTTGCAGCAATGTTAATCCAGAGTTCAATCAAATTCAAATTTATGCCATTATAAACGTGAGCAGAATTTGGCTCTTAAATTACAGCAGCTAAGCACAACAGATTTTGTTTCCCTTGGAGTGTTTTTAAGCTGCTGATAGAGAGACAGCTTTTATGTCTTTAATAATCCCTTCTTCCTGAATTCAATGAGGTAAGCATCAAACACAATTCAGAAGTGCAGGGCTTCCTTCATTTCTCATGATGGTTTTAATTTATTTTAAAATAGTCTTTAAATCAGTGGATAATACATACTAAAAGTGACAGAGGAATCAGGCTCAGAACTCATTGTGGATGGCTCAAACCTGATTGCAAATGGCTGTACCACCCTCTTTTGACATTTTGAGATAACAGACAAAGAATAAATAAGAATGTGAAAGAAAGTCTTCGGAAGGGGGAGTGAAAAACTTCACTGTACTTAATTATTGGATTTATCATCCAACTGACACATGGATTACTGGATCAAAGACCAGAGGTTTTGTCATCTAGTGAATAAAGCTTACAACTCATCCTGCTTCAAAGCTTATCCACCCTTTAGGCTTTGCTGTGTAACTTTGCATGTATAAATTCACAGCCTGCCTTTTTCGTTCTGTGCCCCTTTCAGTCACTCAGACATTCTTGCAAACAAGGTGCCCCACTAGCCTCACTTAACACCTGCAAGTGTGCACTCAGACAGAGTAAGGTTTAACTGATGGATCAGTCAGAGAACTATATACTATGGCCCAAGTGAGAAAATCCCCACTCTCTTGACTCCCCTAATTTACCCTCCACTGCAGCTCTGGTTCCACTGCTGAGACCCCAGGGTTAACTCCCCATTGCACTCACAGCCTCCACATAAGGATGCATAATGCTCACAAGACATAATTCATAAAGGCACGACCACTAACCATATGACATCATATTCATGAAGAACCAACAGCTCTAGCACTACACTGAAAGAACACACAATAAAGTTCTGGGGCACAGTTATAAGGGTACAGAGACGTGACCAGAACCAGAGTCTTTTCCAACTGCTTATGGAGGAGCCACAGGCTTCCTTCTCTCTAAGCATCCTTTCTCAAGGCTTTGCAGGGGGTAAATCACAGGTTTATATGCCCCATCCAAAGCCTTTCCCAAAAATTTAGTATTTTTTTAATCAGGAGTTGCCACAGATCACAGTTCAAGGCTGCCAGATGACCTGGGAAGAATAATCGATCATTAAGTAATTGGCTAAATAACAGAGACACACATTCCTTAAACAAACTCTCCCATTAATCAGGACTCAGGAGGATGTATGTGGTCCAAAGTTACTTACTACTTGCTGCTTTGCAACTATAGTGACATATTTTTAATATCTTTACAAACGCATTTCTTTTTGGAATTCCGGACTTGGTGAAGGTAAAAAACAGTGAAATGTTAAAAATGCAATCAGAAAAAAATAATGGAAAGGAGCTGAAGGTTTCTGTTAAATTTGAAGCAGTACTTGACTAAGCTGGCTCAATCACTGTCAGCTCTAATTCAACTGTAATTAACACAACTCAGCATGTTGAGCAGAGTACTAGCAGGGCTATATCAACTATTCTGGGATGTTTTGGACAAGCCAAGTTAATTTATAGCATAGAAAATAATGAGCCATTTTAGATTTAGTTCACTTAACAGTACACAGAAAAGCACTTCAGCTTTTTGATACCACAGTGAAAAAAAACATCACACAGAAAGCAGCAGTTCCTCTGTTTTATGTGCTAATTCAGTGAACAATGAGAAACACCTCAGAGCTGAGCACAAACCCCTGCGATGCCACACTGCCTGTCACCTCTCTGCTGTTCTTGGTATGACACCTACCCTGAGGATAAAGTGTGCACTCAGGAACAATGGGATCAGAATTACCAGTGTGTCATTATAAGTCCATCTGCATGAAGGAGTCTGAACTCAAAAAAAAAAGCATAATTTCTCCTGACAGATGTATGCAGCATCAGACATTTCTAACGGAGTTCGGGTGGAAGAAACACTGGAGCATCTGTGGGCTGCTCTGCTCTTCAGGCAGAAAGCACAATCCATGGCAGCATACACGCTCACTGTTATCTTCTGGAAACTAGAAAAGCATATGCTACAGCAGATGCTGCAGTATGATTCCCCTCCCCTTCTCCCTTGGACTCTGTTAAGGGCATTCAGCTAATTGTAGCACTGTAATGAGCTGTGTTCTGTATCTCAAAAGCAATTTTTTTCTACACGTGAGTATTCCACTGGTACTACTTCTCTGAGGAACTGTAAAAAGGCATGTTAAGATTAATAAATAGGGAAAGAAAAGGAAAGATAGTAAATCAGAATAACTGGCCTAAACTGGGTCTACCATGACTGCAAGTTCTGGGTTGGCCCCAAGGAAGGTGGGCTAACAGGTTGCAGCCCTGAATGAGAAACCTTGTACCCGCTCCTCCAAGCCTGATCTCTCAGTCCTTGCTCCATCAACCCCACATTTAAGATCAGTGGGAGATCCAATGGGTTTTCCTGTTTGCATTTTTCGCCTGTGCAGAGCAAACCTACAAGCCCCAGCTGCAGCCGTGGCAGCTGTTACCACTCCTGCCATTTCTGTGTGCAGAAGGGCTCACGTACACTTCTGCACAGCGGCCTTGAGGCAAGGATTCAGGAAAGCACTCCAACATGTGTAAAGCAATCTCTGCCTCTGCCAGCACTTGAGCAGAAGAGTAACATCAGGCATATCTTTAATTCCCTGTGACTCCAGTGAAGTTTCAGCCATCAAAGTTAAGCTCCCGCTTAAGTACTGACAGAACAGAGATGGTTCCCTGAACTGTTAAATATGTGTTGCTATTCATTATGATTATATAGCCATGTATGAACGTAGGTGTAGAAGTCTTTGTATGTGCAGTTACAGAGCAGTACAAAGCTCCTCCATGTATGAACTGCAGTTACTTTTCAATCTGTTAATTTAGGTTAAACACCATGGGTTTATATGCCTATTCTTATGGATAATTACTGCTTCATTTTGGATAGATATTAACTCAGGTTCAGATGTGCAAGACAGCATGACTAATAATTGTGTATTTCCATCAGAAATATAGGTTTTTGCTTACAATTCTAATTTAGGTATGTTAAAAATAATAGGGCATCAAAATATTTATATATACATGGCTAACCTTTCTCAGTTTCAAGGGGCACAGTGTTCAGGGATAGGCACACTTTCGGGGGAGTAAATTTTCTTCTCCCTATGTATACAAGATTCCCTGTGACAGCTTAGGTTAGTTAGTGGGCTGAATGTAAATCAGTGGGCTGAATGCAAATAAGGGTGTATGATTATTACAGTTTATTAAATGGCTTTTGCTGTTGATCACAAAATATATATACTCTGTATGCCCATGAGCATAAGACATATAAATAACAAATTGATTTATAATTATATGGCCAATTGTGATGCTCTGCCAAACTTGCCAAAAGGGGGAAGGGGAGGCTCAGAGATGTTTTTATATCAGCTCTCAGGGAGCCTTAAGTCACAAAACACCTCACAGCCACTGGCACTTTACTTGGAGGTCAAGATGCTGTAGGCAAAAGTCAAGCAGGTAAAGAAGGAGAAATGCCCCTACAACCTGTGCTACGTAGACTGCAGCTCCTACCCAAACTAGCTTGAGCTAGCCAGCTCTCATACAACTGCAGCACATCTCAGGGCAGGCTGAATGCTGCAAGCACCACTGCCTAGAAAACCCCCTTAACACAAAATGGCTAGATCTAAGCTAGTTCAGCCTGTCCCTACAACTCATCATCACAACCAGCTGAAACACGGCAAGCCCCGAAGGCCACAGGGGCCATTCACAGTGCCATGTCTCCCAGACATGACACACGCAGAGCAGTGCCACAGCTCCTGTGCTCCTGGCAGGAACTGTGCTGAGAAAAGTAGTCACATCCTCAAACTAACACCCTCGTTAAAAATATCCTTGAAGACATCTGAGCATCAGTGAAACCCTGCAAACCACCAAATGTTGCAGATAATGTGGGCAACCCACAGCACCTGCCAGGCAAAGAGTGACAGCAGGTGTCACTCAGCAGTGCTGCCCCACATGCTCTTCCAAGATGGCTTGTCAAAGAAATTTTCTTTTTCTTTTCTTTTTTTTTTTTCTTTGATGATGCACTATTTTGCCTGACTTTGGGAGTATGGGCAGCTTTGTGGACAGACAAGCTATCTGGCAGCAGGGAGTTTGCTTCTTGATATCAGAAACCAATTCAGAAACCAAGCTGCTCCTTGGGAACCAGTAACTTGACAGAAGTCTGAAGAAGGACTTTCTTGCTTGCCCTCTGACTGTTTCCTTCCCAAATCAATGTATATGAGCACATGCAAAAAATGCAAGAATATAACTGGACTTTTCCTGACTGACTGCTGCTCCTCCTGTAGGAAACCAGGTTACTGCTCAACACTGGCAGCTGAGTGTCGGAAAAGGGTCAATAGTAACATACAACAGATCTCAATGGAATTGCAGGTCCTCATAAGGGTACAATGTTATCCCACGTTTGTCAGCTGAAATGGTTCAGTTGGTCCCTGAATTTCATCATCTCATCACTTTCCTTGGTTTGAAAGGTGATGGGGAGGTGGAGAGGAGGAGGACAGATCAATATAAAGGCACATGCTAGCTGGAGTTAGGTAGACTATCCATCAGAATAACCCTACTGTACTGGTGGATAAAAGGGTATGCCAAGAATAGCGGAATAAAGTGACAGAGTGCACCTCATAACGTAAGGTCAGAATAAAAGTTCACATCACTATCAGTTAGAGTGGAGCAGATGATGCTGAAGGAAGAAGGTTGAGTGGATGGTAGGGCTCATGAAAGGGACAACAAAGCAGGGCTTTGCCACCCTACCCTCCAGTGCAAGAGTCAGTTCCAGTTCCTGATGCGGATGGACACAGGTCATGCTGTTGAGGCCAGTCCAGTGGAGCTGCTTAACAGTTGCTATCTCCACATCCAGTCCCTGCTGAGAATAAAGGGACACCCCTGGGTCACGTCTCGTGCCTCATTCCTGTCCGACATTTTATTCCTAAACACCAAAACATGTATAACCTATATTATCTGATTCCATGATTTTAAAGGAACAGCTGGAAGTACTGTGTCAAGCAAATCCCGTATTATGTTGCGTCATTCCCTCAAGAGTCATTTTTTCCTGGGTACGCCTGAAGAAAGGGGTAACTTTTGGTGATGTACCCATACCCTCATACTTGTGTTACAAAGCCTGCTCTGGGGAGCAAGTATCTTTTTTGGTCGTTTGCTTCATCACTCGCTATAAAAAAGGGTCTGTATTTCTAATTATAGCTTCCAAAAGCTATAGTTGTAGCAATAAACAACAATAACAACAACAGCAATAATGATAGTTATGTGAAAACAGTCCCTTACAAAATGAATGGACCTTTTTGAAGATAAATAGTCTTTAGAACATGATTACTGCTTTCACACAAAGGGTATAATTGATCATAAAGTAAAAAGTCACACCCTCTGAAATGCCTTTCTGATCACTCAGCAGGCAAATTGTAATCCTTCATCAGCAATACAGTGATGGTGCATGGAGTGTTAAGAGAGCATTTAACAGGGATATTTGTATCCCAACCATTTCCATCTTCTAACAAGGCTGCTATATCTGCACAATAAGCATTTACCCCGTTAAGGAAAATGAAACATATATTCCTCCAGATGCAAACTCTCAAAGCAGTTAACAGACAGACAAATGAGCGTTTCCAGGGCCCACACCTCCACATCACCCGCTTCCACACTAGGAATGGGGAGCGCTGGGGAGCTTTCCTCTCGGACCGGTGAGCATCGCTTGTGCTCCCTCCCAACCCTTCTGCGGCACGACGGCGCGGACCAGAACTTTTGAAAACGCAAGGAAACCTTCTGCTGGCCACCTGTAGGTTTTGCAGCCAACTTTAGCAGTAGGAACACACCGAGGGCAGGATGCTCTCCGGGTAGCCCCGGGGACCGCGGTGGAGGGAGGGTGGAGGGCAGCGAGCCCGCCCCGGGGCGGGGGCGGGAGGAGGCGGGGGCGGTGGCCGCGTCCCGCGGGGTGCGGGCGGGCAGGGACGAGGGAGACAAGGCGGAGGGGAGCGGGCACCGGCCATGGTGCCTGTGCTGCTGCTGCTGCCGCTGCTGCTCCCGCTGCCCGCGGAGGGGACCGGGCGCTGCCCGTCCCGCTGCGCCTGCAGCCAGGGCGCGCTGCGCTGCCCGCCAACGCCGCAGGGGGCGCTGCCCGCGCCCGCCCGCGCGTAAGTACCGCGGCACCGGGGCTGGGGCGGGATGGATGGATGGGTGGATGGATGGGTGGATGGATGGATGGATGGATGGATGGATGGATGGATGGATGGATGGATGGAT
>JAWWEE010000105.1:12375624-12416491 GCA_035221455.1 Xenops minutus
TGGATGGATGGATGGATGGATGGATGGATGGATGGATGGATGGATGGATGGATGGATGGATGGATGGATGGAGCCAGGAGGGACGGAGCGGGGCCAGGAGGGACGGAGGAAACTTTCCCACCGGCCCCGCGGGCTTGGAGCATCCTTCACCCCGCGGAGGTGGGGAGGCTGGGGCTGAAGTTTTCAAACTTTCAAACTTCAGACAAACCCAGACGCGGAGTTTGGTTTTCCCCCTTAGGAAGGAGGCGCACATCCTCCCGGGGTTTTCTCTATGGGCAGAATGCCTTGCTCTCCACCGGCCTCAGTGACAGAGGAAAGGGATGCGGGTGTTTTTGGGGGCTTTCTGTGTTCTCCCGCTGTGGCAGGAGGCATAAGCTGCCTTACCTGTCAAAATCAGCGCTTTGTAGTGGCATGGTTACCTTCAAAAAAACCTGATTAAAAGGTTGAGATTCGGCCTTAAAACTTCTGTCAGTTCTGGGATTTGTTTTTGTTTTTTTTTTTTTCACAAATCTGTCAGAGTTCTTGCAACCTCTTCTGAAGTTTGGGCAATAAATTGTTCCTCCTATCCCGAAGCGTGAAAATCCTCCTCACTGTGCTCATTGCCTCTTTTTGAAGTCCAGCTCATTGACAAGTTATTGATTAATTTCTTTTCCCTCTCTATTAATAAAAAAGCTGATGTGAGTTTTGACAGCTCCTTAGATCTCTGTAGGGTTGTCCATCATACTTTTGTGCCTGCCCTCTTCCCTGGGAATTAGGATTACATTATAACAACAAGGAATCACAGGCATTCCCTTTCCCTGCTCCCAGACCATACTCTGAGCTCATGATCTAATAGAGCAGACCAAATAATTGATATATGTAGGTATTCAAGTGTTGTTTTTTGCTTATGGGGCTCTATACAGCACTGATCTAAACAATCACGGCGTCAAACAATGGGATTAGTGGAGAAGCAGATAGGATGGTTGCCATTTCTAGGATCCCTTGGCTATCTGTGCACAAATGAAGCTGGGGTTTTCTTATTGTGCTTCTTTTGGTAACAAAGCCCGTGTTTTCTATTTTCATCTGATTTGTTTGTAAATTTAACGTGGTCTTGAAATTCCCCAGGGATGATGCTAACCCTGATCTCTTTCCCTTCTGCCTGGCTCGAGAATTGGTAGGAGCAAGAAAAGCTAATTTGCATTAATCTAGATCCATGTGAAGCATTCCTCCAAAGTCAGAGATTTTAGAAAGACCTCTGACCTGAATTTGTTTTCTCCCTATTTTCCTGTGTAACTTTAGTGTCAAAAAAAAGCAGAGCCTGTAGAAGCTGGAGACATTATCCATAGTTATTGCAACAAGCACATTTCTTCCCCAGTATTCGTACCACCATAGTGCAGGCAGTGCATTGGTCAAATCCAGGATGCCTGCAGCAGCAGAAACAAATGGAGAGGATAATTTTTGCAGGATTTAGCATGTTTATTAGGACAGGGTAGGTCACAGCCCATAGAGGTTATCAAAAGCTCTAAACTTTCATATTACTCCTTTTTTTTTTGTTTACTCTTTTATTTCTCCTTTTTGCATCTGCCACCCCAAGAAGAAACCACATCTCAGCCTCAGTGATCAGGTTAAGAGAGGTGATGGGTTTAGGGCTGCTGCCATTTATGCTTCAGCCAGAGCCACAGGGCTAGGGAATGGACAAAAAGAAGAGAAGAATTTTTCCTTTCAACCCTATCTTGTTTAATCTTGATGATTGCACACAAAGTCCAGCTATTAGGCTGGATGTATAAACCAATTTTATAGTTAGAAAACAGTTCAAACAAAATTCTGCCCTATACTCCTACAGAGAAAATTATTTATACTTGGTAAAGGTTCCCTGTCTTTCAGTCTGCATTCACAGACATATGCAGCTCCTTCTACTTCCAGGCACAATCCAACCTGATTCATATTGAACCTGAAACTATACTATTAAATACCCATTTCTTTCTATTTTTTTTTTGAAGGGGAGTGGTTTAATTATGTTCATCGTGCAATTACAAAGCTGTACAGATGAATGTAATGGCTAACCTTACACATGCACATATATTCTTACTCTTTTATTTCATTCTTATTCAGCCTCTTTTACATTCCTTTCATCTCTTTCTTTGATTTTTCACACTGCTGTCTTCTTACCCATTTAGCTGTTGTCTTCCCTCTCTCTTTCTCTTTCCCCTCTCTCTTACTCATAAAGCTTTTTGAGCTTTGTTAGTACAGACTCCGTGTCTTTCCATACTTCACCAATCTTTCTATCTCTCTTCTCCCCCTGCACAGCTCTGTGTATGAAAGACAAAGCAAGAGAATGTTAATTTTGCCCCCTCATAGTCACGTGTGCACCAGGGGAATTGCAGTGTGGTGCTTGCACTAATAATTTTGGAAAAAATGCTACTGCAGGTTGTTCCAGCACAGTTCTTTGGGTGCCCATGTTCTTTCACTGGTGCAACTAAAGCACAGAAACAAGGCCTCAGAAAAGGCCTTCTTAATAGTATGGTCACTAAAAAAAATAAATTTCAATATGTAACTCCAGCTATATCTGAGCAATTCAAGCCCTGATGCTGTAATGACCTGTGCTTCCAAATGTACTTCTGATAATTTTTGATATTCCCAGTATGTATCCTGTAGGGAAATTTCAGCCATTTTTCTTTCCCTGAGTTATTCTTGCCATGCCATATTATTGATGAAAAGTTTTCAAAATTGTTAGACTTCTGACAAGTTGCAGAATTATGTGTTTTATACAGTCCTGAATTAACCATATTTTTCTCAAGCTCCTGTTTTTGATTTGGACATTATACAAACACCATAAAACCCCCATTATTCAATACCTTTGTATGCCATTTTAGCTATAGCAGCTATGTGTCTTCTTAGTCTCAGCAGAAAAATAATACACCATTATATTTTGAAACAAAATATTATTTTCCTTCTTTTGAAGTCTCATATGTACTTTTGGGTTTTTAAGCAAAGTCTAGATGGAGAGGCACCCAACTTCAGCTCTACAGTAATGGGCATTGAATACCTAATACCCTTCTGCCCCTTCAAAACTTCATTTTTTAGTGAGGTTCACTGTGCTGTGCCTATGTGTGCCCCTGTATGCAGAGCTTCTGCAGTGGGGTGAGTGGCACGTGATTAGGCAACAAATTATGAGACATGAAGTTCAAAACTTTGTAGCAAAAGCCTAAAGAAGTAACCAGTTCTACCATGTCTGCATTGGGGGCATATTTGGCTCTTTGGGATTATCAGAAGAATTCAGTTTCAGGGCCAAAGTGTCTTTCCTAGGAGATATTTTATCACCCATCATCACCTAGCAGAAGGGACTCTTTGGATGCTTGTGTGATTTATCCAGCATCATAGTTCACATTTCAGGTAGGTAATGTCTGATATACAGGGCTTTAAAAATCAGTGCCAACCCGTGACATTGCCACTCAGAAGCTAATAAAAATCCTGGTAAAACAGTGTGTTTCCAGTCATGGTTTCATTCAAAATTCTCTATCCTCCCAAGTTAAGTCTAAGGACACCACAGAATAAAATGCTTGACAACAAGAGTCTATGTTATGCATTCACCTTTTGGGCATTAAAAATATAAGTACTCCTATAAAATGGAGACACTAAAATATAACAGCCAACCCAGATACAATAACTCGTTCACACCTATTGCTATTAGGCCTGTGGTGGTATTATTATTATTATTAGGAAAATTAAAGCCCTGGAATTAAGAAGGGGGAAAAACATAACCCCCATTTTTGCCAAGGAAAATAAGAAAGACCCAGAGGACTACATACTGGTCAGTCTCACCTTCATGCCTGGCAAGATCACGGAGCAGATCCTCCTGGAAACCATGGTAGGGTGCATGGAAACTAAGGAGGTGATTGATGACAGCCAACACAGCTGCAGTCAGGGCAAATCGTGTGCCTGACAAATTGGCCTTCTAGGATGGGGTTACAGTAGTTGTGGACAAGGGAAAATCCAATGACATCATCTACCTGGACTGCAAAGCATTTGACAGTGTCCTGCATGACATCCTTGTCTTTAAATTGGAGAGATATGGATTTGATGGGTGGACCACTCAGTGGCTAAGTAATTGGCTGGATGGTTGCACTCAGAGCTGCAGTCAGTGGCTTAATATCTGAGTGGAGACCAGTGACAAGTGGCATTCATCAGGGGTCAGGATTGGGACCAGCTCTGATTTACATTTTTGTCAGCAACGTGGACAGTGGGATAGAAGGCACCCTCAGCAGGATTGGTGATGACACCAAGCTGTGTAGTGAGGTTGACATGGTGGAGGGAGGGACTTGGACAGGCTCGAGAGGTGGGAGATGCTTGAGGCCATGCAAATCTCATGAAGTCCATCAAAGCCAAGTGCAAGGTCCTGCACGTGGGCCAGGACAATGCCAAGCATAAACACAGGCTGGATGGAGAATGGATTGAGAGTAGCTCTGAGCAGAAAAACTTGGGGGTCTTGGTGGGTGAGAAGCTCAACATGAGACAGCAATATGCACTTGCAGCCCAGAAAACCAATGGTGTCCTGAGCTGCATCTAAAGAAGCATGGCCTGCAGGTCAAGGGAGAGGATTCTGCCCCTATACTCTGTTCTTGTAAGACCTCAAGTGCTATATCCATTTCTGGCATCCCCAACATAAGAAGGATGTGGACCTGTTAGAGCAAGTCCAGAGGAGGCCACATCTTTAGCACAGGCAAATTTTGAAATACAAACCACAAAGCTGAAGTGGACAAGAATAGGTATCAGAACATTTAGGTTTTGGTGAATCTAAGATGCCTTTGTCAATGTGGTGTAGCCTATCTGTGCTACACCAGTATTTTGAGGATTAGTAGTGAAAGCTGATTATGAATTGCCTTTTTCCTTAGTTCTTGATGTTTTCTGAGATGCTTAATGGGATGAGGCAATGTCAATGCAGATGAGTTCACAGATCCAGTTATCAAGGTGAATCAAAAGAATTAAAAAACAAAACCCAATGAAGTTGAAATACAGAATGGATTAAGTGCTGTCACGCAGTTTAACTACATTACATATTAGAAGTGCTAGGTCATCCCACTTAAATTTAATCACAAAGCTGAGGTGGCTAAGCTCAGAGCACTATTGCCAGAGATGTTCTGCAGGCAAGGAGGAGGCACAGGTGCTCTGGGGAAGCAGGCCACTTCGAGCCATGCACTATTACAACCAGCACTCTGCTCACCAGCACATCACAGGGAGGTAGGAGGCTCATGGGCTAATGTAATTAAAAGCCAAGACTTCGTTTTATTTTTGGCACTTTCAGCCACATTTCTATTTCTTTTGTAAATGATAATGCTTTTGCAAGCAGTTTCACAAAAGGTATGCTTTGTTTTCCAAGGAGCCAGGCTGATGGAGCAATTACGAGAAGTTCCTGCTGCCAGGGTTATAGAGCACGAATTTCTCAGATTTTACTTTTGACTTCTTCCTGAAGTTCCTTTCCTTTTGGCTCAGAGTGTCAAGCCCAGCTGCGGGTTACCTCTACCTGTCTCTCCCCTCAGGGAAAAATACTTTCTTCAAGCCGCTTGACAGTTTCATTTCCGATTTAAGCAAACCTCACACACAACAAAACATGCCAGCATCAATCTAGACCCAATCACAATGGTGTGAAAAACACGTATATCTTTACAGTACTCCTGTTAGATGGGGGAGCATTGTTGTTCCCAGTTTACTGACAGGGAGACAAGGTGCAAGGGAACTAAGTAATTTGCCCCAAATCATACAGCCTGTTGGGAACATAGGTAGGAAGTGACTGCCAGGCACCTTAGTGCATCTAGATTTGTAACCCCTAGACATATCTATGTGTGACAACCTGCCATTACAATGTATGGGTATGACATATATGTACATACGGAAAAATACATGCACACATATATATATAAAGCTTGATAAGCGTTTAGCATAAACATTGACCAATATAAACATATGTCTTCATAAAAAGGATTATGATGACAAAGAAAAAGAAGCAAATTACATGAGTAGCGCAGAAACATTTCAGTCAAAAAAACTTGGGGATTTTTAAGGATGGGAAACAAATGTGTTCTACTAGATATTTGTAATTATAATGCAAAATGGAGCAATTATCTGTTTGTACAGAGATAACATCTTGAAATATGTTAAATATTTTCGTGTGGCTATTATCAGACAGATTCTGGTCATGGCTAGATAAATTGGCTGGTAAAAGTATTGCTCAGATGTGGACTAGAGTGGCAAAATGCAAATCTGCCCCCCACACCATTATTAACTTATCAGTTAAAGTAACTAAAAATTAACAAGTATCCACTTAGTTTGAATCAACTAACCACACTGATGGAATTTATTTAGAAAAATAAAAATCCACCATATCAGGCCTGATTTGGAGTTCATCTACACCTTGTATACAGCCAAAGCATTGCCAATGAATTCAGGATGCCATGCTGCAACATTACAGGAATATTGCTTGGCAGGTAGCATGGTCCAGTGAATGCAAAGATACTGTTTTATAGAAAAAGCTTTATACGAAACCCACTTCTTAGGATCTGACTTTAAATAGCCTATAGCTTCTTCTGACTATGAATGTAGCAGCCCATTTTCATCAGGCTATAAATTTACTTAATAGGTTATGATTATTATTGATTTGATGGTGATTAGTCTCAAATTTATGCTGTTGAGGAACTGGCCCAATATTCTTTGAATTCCATTTAACCAAGATCAATGACAAATGGATCAGGCCCCACAGGTAAAGAGAACTGCAGGAAAAATGAAGTGACATTATCCTTTATTGGTTTTCTCCCTACTCTAATGGTACAATCTATAAACAAGCAAACCCTGTGCCTTACAGTTCTTTCCTCCCTCTCTTCTTTTTTTCAGATCATTTACTCATCTCCCTGTAAAAGTAATCCCATCACATGCATTTGAAGGACTTAGAGATGCTTTCATCATGTAAGTTGTCAGTATTTTCCATATACTTGTCCTTAATTTCTTACTAGAAATTCTATCATAAACCTCCATCCCAAACAACATCTCTATAATAATATAAAAATGTGTGGCTAAAACATACTACTGATGACAAAAACAAACACACAGGGGAAGGATAAACATAGTATTTCTTTTCTTACAGACATTAAAGATCCTTTGAAAAGGTGCAATTTTTGACAGTTGTTTAACAGATCACAAAATAAAATATTAATTTTGTTAGAGAGAACAGCTTAATAACTGATGAGAGAAGCTTTTGATTAGCAGAGGAGATAGATTTCTATCATCAAAGATTACCACTGCAATGATAGCTTTGACATTATATAATACCCAAATAAGATACTCCTTCTACATTTTGCAGTGAGAGATAAGCTTGGCAGGGAATCAGTAAGAGTGAACCCTTTCTTTGATCTTTCAGTTTTCAAGTGCTGTAATTTTGCACACTGGGTTGGTGTTGCTTCCCACCGCTTGGCTTATACCTATTTTATGCTGAGGACTCAAACCATGAAGCTCATCTTACCCCTCTTGCCCTTATTTCTGTTGTTATTCCATCTGAAAGATGGCATGCTTGAGTCTCCATTATTTATTATTTTTTAGTTTATCTTCACTGAATGTCCTCTAAAGGACAAAGTTGATGACACACCAATGCAGTGAAGAACAAGGGAATGACCTCCCCCAGAACCTAAGCAGCAGCACAAACACTGCTGCTCTCTTTTTGAGGTGCACTTTTTGTACTTCTCTGCTGCATGTATCCCACTGCAATACAGTGTTATAGTAGAATTCAGTGGTTCTATTTTCTTTCATTCTCTTGCATCTGAATGATTAATGAGAACTTAACCATTTTCACACAGGAGACCAACTTAAACCCACAGAATTTCTCCCACCTTTATGACTTGAGGCTAAACTTTCCCAAACTCTATGCGTGTCCTACTCTCCACAGAGAATGGCTTGTTCATTGACACTTTCCCTTCCATAAAGAAAATTGAATTTATTTCTTTGTGTCCTTTTAATGAATCTGTTCAAATTGAGAGTGTAGAAATCAATGTATCTTTCCGAAGTAAATCTATAGAACACTTCATAATTCTATTGAGATTTAATGCTACTTTAAAAAATGCATATTTTTAAATTATAAACCTCTAAGTCATCTATTTGGCAGTACATCACCCTCTGCAAATAAGATGATAAATTATTCTCACTGCCATAAGTCATTCCAACATATGTAAATGGAAAACCAGTGGCAAACAGTGGATCCCATGGAAGAAACATGTTTCAAACTCCAAACATGAGTCTTCTAGTTTTGTGAGCAGGCACTGAACCCTCCCAGCCTGTGAGTCTCTGAGGAGCAGGTGCCCAGCAGGCCACTTAGCTACATCCATCTTTCATTTATAAGTAACTAGTGCAATACCAAAAATAATATTCTCACTGAATTCTGATGATGAAAAAATCATTAATATTTCTGCAAGAAATACATACATATTTACTATATGATTTCTAGTGTGCATCCTCCTTTGCCACTATAAATGAAATATAAAACCCCTTAGATCAGAACGAATTCTCTATCAACAGCAAAAAAGTTTTCTCATAATTGTAATTGAAATAAGCTAACTCTCAGGACTGTGACAATACTGACTGATTTGAAGATGCATTCCAGTTGTTCAGAAAATATTTTTTCTTGACAGGGTAAAATCTTAGGTTTACTTTGTGTGCCCTTCTAGTCAATTCTGTCAAGAAAAACACTGTTTTGAAGATCTTTCCCATATATATGCATCAATATATACTATTTAAGGCTTTTTTACTTATTTTGCATAGCCCCATAAATCTGAATCTAACAGGCATTTAACAAGCATCTAATAAGTGGATTTTTTTCTCTATGTTCCTTACTGATTATTCTTGAGCACACATGTGGAATAGGAGCATCTGTACATCAAAATCCAGGAGTGCCTACAAAAATAGTCATGTTGGTTGGTGTAATGATGAAAAAGAGCTACTCCCTTTCAGTTTGCATCTATATAATGAAAATGGCATTTAAATCTAAAAATTATTCATAAAGTGTGCTGAATCCATATTTGTGCATTTCTACATCTGTGGATTAGATGACCATAATTCTGATTGATAATAGCATATGAAGCACTGTGAACATTATCTATATCCTTACCCATGCAAATAAATTCACTAATCAGGACCAAAAACCTCATAGGCATGGGCTCACTCTATTTACATTAGTTCTGGCCCTTAGTCTCTACCTTACCTACAATTTACTGAGAAAATGGAAATTGGCTGTTACAGAGATACTAATTCCAAAGGGTTGGCATTCCCTTTTGCCAAGACAGCAAAAGGCTGGTCTCTCTCAAACCCCACTGGCATGGGCTCCCAAGATGTGGAGGCATGGACACCTGCTGCCAAACAAGACTGGTAGGAGGGGTTGAACAGCTGTGTATAAACAAAGGAAATACAGAGTGGAAAGCCAATTGCTGTGTCTTTTCTGTTAATATGTTGCTTTGTGTCTGCCATTTTGATTGTAGTGAAATCTCTCAGAGCGACTCCCTGGAGAGGATAGAGGCGAGTGCATTTGACAGCCTTCCCACCTTGTCTGAAATGTAAGCACCAGTTAAAA
This sequence comes from Xenops minutus, assembly GCA_035221455.1. NCBI lineage: Eukaryota > Metazoa > Chordata > Aves > Passeriformes > Furnariidae > Xenops > Xenops minutus. Next base: position 12,385,208 of record JAWWEE010000105.1, read on the forward strand.
AAGGGCATCCATGTCATGATTTAGGAACATCAAGGAGTAAACAGTCTGCAGAGAAGTATTCTTGGACCAAATCTGTCTCTATTACTTTGGATGGCCTTGGTTGAGATCTATGATGAGAAACATTTCTCTCCAAAGTACCATATAAAATAGTGAGCATTCTGTAAGGTCTGGCCTTGGAGATCTAACTCATGCAGAGAGATCCATGCCCAGAAAATACCACTGCTTTCAATGAGCTCAATGACAAGAGCACAGCTCTGTGTCTACTTCTGCTGGCATTGTCAAGCTTTCTAAGCAGGGGAACACTTTGAGATGACAATGGGTGAGAAAAACCTTTCTTTTTGGAGATGTGGTTTTCAAAGACCTACAGTATTTAAATTCAGCTGCTTAGTATGCATAGCTCTTCTTTTGAGCATGCAAATATTACTCAAACAGAACATGTACTGATTTTAAACTTCACCTGCATAGCACAGGCATATGAGAGAGTTAAAAGCAATGACTAGGAGAGTGCTCTAAAATATTTAGTGAAATTGGAAACTATAAATCTGATTCAATATCTCATTACTGCCTTTTTTGCACAGCATGACCAGTGAGTGGCCTCAAATTGTGCAACTGAGTGAGGACAAATCCATCTTTTTTTTTTTTTTTTTTACTCTTATATGTGAACATTACTGAAGCCAGTTACATAAGTAAGAGATACATATTTGTCCACCTCTAGTGGGTCCAACTTCCACTAGAATCAATGGTGAGTTTAGAGAAGGAATAAAAGATTCAACCCCATGCATTCAGCTACAGTTTATGGATAGCTTGCCATATGCCTGTCTTCCAAAACGAAAAAGCTAAGCCAGACCATTAAAGAGCTACAGGAAGCTAGCAAGAAAACCTGTTCGAATCTTGAATGCTCTACAAGCCTCACATTGCAAGGGCTTGATGTCCCAAGCCACACTCAAGTCAAAATTCAATGAATGATCAGGGTAGGTGTGTTCAATGGCATTGCTGAACTTCAACTTTTCTTGGAGTTTCATATGCTAAAACCTTTTAATTATGTAAGTCATGCACAGGGAGAGAGTTGGGCTACCATTACTGGACTTGAAGGCAAACAGGTTTATCAGATAGTATAGGTGCAGAAAGTACTCCTTGATTAAGAGAACCAAGTGGTTTTTGAGTGACCACTAGCAAAAAGGATTTCTCACACAATTCTCTCCATCTCCATTTCTGCAGATCCATGCAGGCGCCTGGTACTACCAACAACTGTTCTAACATGGTGCTCTAAGAGGGTAAACTATCTAAGGAATTGCCTTTCCTGGCTAGGAAGGGCATCAATAATGTAATGAAAATGAGGGATGATGCAAAGAGATCTGATTGCGGGGCAAGGACCAGGCACACACACACACACACACACACACAGAGTCTGGGCTCAGCCCCACCTCAGAGCCCCCCTGTTGGAGGCACAGTCATTGTGTTGGTTGCACACTTGTGCCTCTGCCCCTCTGCAGCAAGGCAGAAGCTCACTCCACTAGGCATGTCACAAGTCCAGAACACATATCCCAAAGAATCAGCAGATGACAGCAAAATGCTAACTCCCACCCATGACCAGGGTATCCAAACGAGATCATCTCAGCTCAGTAAACTGTGAGAACTCAGGTGATGTCTTTTGTTAGCTACCTAACAATTACAGACCATTTTTATTACCAACAATGCTTCAAAATGCACCCAGTGGCATATTTGTAGACTGTTTTCTGAGAAAGCAAATCACGAGCAAAATTCAGGACCCTCCCAAATCTATAATGATTATAACACTGAAATATTTTTCCCTCATTACAGATTAATTCTGAACACGAAAAATCTGCTGTACATTGAGGACGGAGCATTCAGAAATCTTCCAAGGCTAAAATACTTGTAAGAAAGAATTCTGTTCCTGTTCTCTTTGCTTTATTTATTCTTTTCTCTAAAAGAGTAGACAAATCACTTAAAGGAGTGAAAGGAAAAAAGAAGGTTTTCACACATTACAGTATAATAGAAGTATATACATCATTTACAGCAGCTTTAATGTATACTTCACCAATAGTGAGGTCTTTCAATAGGCAGGAAAACAAAGTAACCCTGGGCAGGGCAGGGCAGTGATGGACAAAACAGAAGTCTGCAAAGTTGTTCTGGTAAGTGCTTATTTCTAGAATAAAGCTTTCAAACTGACAGGGTACTATACAAAAGGGGTAACTAAAATCTCTTCTTCATGCTTAATGTAGAGAGAACATACACTGCTTGATAATTCTACAAAACTTGGTTTTTGCAGGCCTTACAAACACATTTTGAGCCTAATTAAAAATTATGATATTTGTCACTTGCCTTTAAATGCACTGTTAAACTCAAACCTACCAAGTCAGCTTCTTGTTGCATCCACTCTGGTAATATTTTCTCCTATAAATAGGAATTATGCTTTCCTCTAGGAGCATTTGTAACACTGGAATAAGACAATTTCCAGACCTGACACAGATCTTCTCATTGGAAGCTCATTTTATTTTGTAAGTAGAGAGACCCAACCTAACCCAACTGTGAGTCTTTTTCCATCTTGTTCCTGGATCGCTGACAAAAATACCTTTTTTTTTCCTTACAAAGGGAGCTCTGTGATAACTTGCATATGACAATTATACCACAAAATGCTTTCCAGGGGATGAACAATGAATCACTGACACTGTGAGTAAAATAATCCTAGCTCCAGTTTCTTCTGCAAGGATAACACTTCTGTTTGAGAAAAGCAGGTTGACTTCATAAACAACTTGACTTTAAGCCCCATAAAATATATATTTGTATTGTGAGTTAAATTTGAAATGCTTAAAAAAACATAGGGGTGTTCTTCAAGCTGAAGAATAGAGTTTTATCCAGAAGATTACTTCATATAGGAAAGAAAATAGAACAAGGGATCTAAATCTTCATCTTCAATGCAATGTTGTTTTAAAAATATCATCAATAGGATACAAACTCTGAAAGCTGCACTGGAGGCCAAAGTCCCTCTTCTTCACTCAGGAATGCAGTTTCATGAAATAATGCTTTCAGGGACCAAGCAGGCTGAGAGAGCTGATGTAACACTGCTGAGTTTCAGCTGCACAGGGTCCCTCGGAAGAGGAGAGACAAAGAGAGAGAAGAAATTGGTTCAAAGTACCAATGCTGCTTCTTACCCTGTTTTTTTTGACTCAGCTTACATTGATTCCACTGATAGCTCTCCACACCCAAGACCTTCCTTTTAGCCAACTGTGGATTCATTGCTACAGCTATCTGTGAGATGGGTGGGTTTGTTACCCCACGTGAGGAATGCAGAAAGCAGCAGAAAGCCAAGGTGAAATGTTCTCTGCCAGCACAGTATGAACCATGTATGGATTTGACAACGCTCTTGTCCTCACAAAAACTTCCACAAAGTAGTGCTGAAATAGGAAAGATCACAGACTGAGCCTCTTTGCAGGATGTGGCCAAAAAAATTTGGGTCTCCCAAGGAAGGACCTGCTGGGCAATAGAGGACAGGAGCAGGCCACCAACTTCATCTTGTAACCACAACGGCTGTGTTGTGGAGCCCAGTAAAGTCAACAACCCTTGTGGACCAAACTGCAATACACATCCAAAATGGGAGCTTTGTCTTGAGATAAGCATGTACCAAAAGCCCTGCACAAAACTGCACCTGCACATGAGCTGTGCACACAAACAAGAACTGCAGTTGATGGACCAGGCTCTTCATCAGGCTGATGTTGCAGCATGACAGTAATTTCAACACAGATTTTATGTAGTGACCAATACCTTCTGAAACCAGTGAAGGAACTGGACATAAATGTGACTGAATGCTACTCCTACATTATGCTGAAGAGGAGCAATTGCTTAGATTAGTGCATCATTTCATCTTACGAGCCTCTTTCCTCCCAACAAGTTCTCAAAATAACTTCAGAAAAATTATGATTCTGCTAATGGTGCAAGAAAATGAACATAAAAGAGATGGAGAAGGGTGTTTAAAGTTTTTACTGTAACCCTAAAGTGTATTAAATGGGAGTGAGTCTAAGTCAGGAAACAGCCAACAATCTTTTTTTTCTCCCATACTTTTGTGCAGCTTCCTAATTGTAGAGCTCCATGTTAACTCCACCCCATGCAGTTAGCTGTAGTTAGCTGAATTAATTCCTCTTCTTACAGCATGGTCTGGTGAAACACAAGTAATCTATGCAGGTGTAAAGCCAGTCTGCAGTAATACTTTGCACTGCAAATAGGTAATTTAGCCTTTTCAACAGTTAATGTTTCATGTGGATAGGGAAATTAATCCTATGTATTGTCATGGCTTTTAAGGGAATCACTAATTTCAGCACTGTGCTGGTACAGACACGTTCTGCTATCAAATGTAACCAGGTGCTCCACACACTTCAGTCATTCTTGGAAGCAGGTTCCATAGGCTCACTTTGTGCTCTCCCAAAAGCAAGTGGAAAAGCAACAGCAGAAATGTTTAATTTATAAACTGTGTCAAGTTTTCTATTATGGCTTCACATTAAAGAAAAAATACTACATACAAGTGACTATATTGAATTTGCATGAACTTTATATCACATATGCATATTAATGGACCCATGTGTTAGATCTCCTAGTGAAGGAAAAAACCTGGACTTCAGGTGCAGCAGAGCCCAGCCTTTAGGTATCCGGCCCCAGGACAGGGAATCAAGAAGTCAGAATGGCATCAAGTGTCCCTGTACAGCGCAGGGGACAGCAAGGTTTCCACTGCACAAATCAAGCCTGTCAGCAGCGCTGTGGAGAAGCTGGTAACTCACTGACTGCTGGATGATGCACAACTCGCCCCTGCCTCTCTGAAAAGCTGTCTCTTGAGCTGCTGGAAGATTTGTCTGCCCACAGAGGATCTGCAATACAGCAACACCCTCCAGGCTTTAGAGTTGCTTTCCACCTGACACTTCTCTAACCCTTGATTTGTCCTTGGTGACACAACAAAATCCAGGTCTTCTGCCTCCAGGTTGTTGTCTGCTTGCCAGAAACTTACCTGGTCTAATGTCTGAGTTCTGGATCTCAGCCCCAGGTAGGCACAGGCAAACCCCTCAGAGTGGGATCTGTACCTCAGCAGAAGTTCTCTTCAGCAGCTAAACAGGAAGGTGCTTAGGCAATTTAAACTGCATCTCAGAGTCAATGTAAGTTGTGCTCTAGTTACCTTCATTCTTTATAAGCAGACCCTCTAAGCATTAAAATAAATGCAGCATTAAGGTTTGAAACTTGCAGTACATACCATAATCTCACCTTTTCCAAATCTTTTTTCCTTACACATTTTTTTTAATCCCCAGCAAATTGTATAAAAACGGATTTGAAGATATCCACAGCTATGCCTTCAATGGGACAAAACTGAATCAATTGTGAGTATGTTTCCCCTCCTCAGTAATTTAAACAGTAGATAATAATTCAAACACAGTCAAAGGCTCTTCCTTCAGATTAGCTGGCTGTGTCTTGCATTTCCCAATACTCATGAGAAAACTGCATCTTTCAGTGTCATTGTGACTTTGTTGTTAATCCTGCAGCACTTACTGCTTTTCTTGAAATATCCTGCCTTGGAATATTGCAGTTTTTATGAGAAAAGCTCACAATTTTCAATAAAATTTCATAAATTCTGGAACTTAGCAGCAATAGTGGAAAAAAACATGAAACCATAGACAAAACTTAGGAACCTACAGTTTTATGTCTGGAAACATCAATATTTTTTAAATCCCTCTCACACACTCTGGGACTAATCTCTTGGTTTGGACAAAACTTTTACTGCATTTTTGTACACTGCAACTGCAATGAAAGAAAAAGCCTGGTCATTCCTGGTTTAAGTGAGAAAAATTTGGAATTTATCAGATTTAAGTGTAGGTGATAACGATATGATGGCATCAGCAGAGGGAAAGGTCACATGGGAAATAAAAGTCCTCTCCACCCAGGTATTGCAACAATTATCTCTGTGATGGAAGAAAGAATTGAAATAGATATAAGGAAGAAACCAAAAAAGGGCTATTTTAAAATACAGATGTAAAAAAAGTTCATGTTTGATTCCACAGAATCCTGAAGGACAATAAGAACCTCAGGTGGATGCACAATGATGCTCTGAGAGGGGCCACAGGGCCAGATGTCCTGTAAGTATCCACAACTCTGTTACCGGAGGGTTCCATGGGAACTGTGCTGTGCCATGAGGGTTGTGTCATCATAGCAAACACAAACTTTGAGTCTGGAAGGAGATTTGATCTGTTACTCTATTTATGATGCAGAAACATGTCACTGAGATGCCCTGAAATTACAGGATGAAAGGCTCAGTTTGCACTGTGACAGACACGTATCAGCCAGTTAGTGCTGGCATTGACCTCCACCTCTTAGATATTTTGGCCTTTGCTTTACTTTTGTCAGATCCTCCTGATTCTTTCCTATGTCATATTCTGACATTGCAAACTAACTTGTTCTTTGGTAGGATGGATATACTTTTACAATATATTATTTTAGAATTTAGTTATAAAAGTGAACTAGCTGATTGCAGGCTATAAGCTTCTGCCAAATAAAACACATTATTATCATCCTCATGATTTATTAATCAAGTACTTACTGGAGGGCTGCACTGGCTGTAACTCCATGCAATAAAGCACAGCATGTTGTTCTGTAAATGGCACTCTGTGCTGCATGTGCCTTTTTTGTTAATTTTATTGATACTTTATGGTACATGGCATTACTAATATCACTTCCACAACTACAGCCTTTTTTCCCCTGTTTAATTGTCTGACTCTAAAAATCCTTAGTCATGTTGATGGCCTTTCTTCACAAAAAGAGCCTCTCTGAAGTTACTCTAAGCCAAACTGCTTAAGTTTATATTGGTCAGAATTCTTTTGGACCCCTAGAACAGCCCTTCAGAGCCAAGCAGAGAGCCAGGAGTGTATCCTACCTGTTAGCTGGCTGGAGAGTCACATTTACCTGCCTTCTTCTTGCTCTGTCTCTGGCTTGAAGAGTCATCCCTCAGTCCATGCACTGTGCATTTCAAAGAGAGAGGTCAGGACACAGTGGTTTTGGTTTCCCCAGGACAAAGTGAACTCCTTGCCTTGCTGGGGCTCCTGAGCCACAGGGTTGCTCTTACCCTGTTGCTCTGTAGTTTCACAGATCATGTTTCTGAGCTGGGTATCAGGTGCTGAAGTGGCTTTGTAGATTTAGACCTTTATGAAAAACTGAGTTGCTGTTACCTACCATCCTCCTTTGGTGGTATTTTTATAGGTATGAAAAGAAAAGAGAATGCTTTCTTTGTTTCACAGGGATATTTCTTCAACAGCGCTGGAGTCCCTGCCTAGTTACGGGCTTGAGGCCATTCAAGTCTTAAATGCAACATCATCTTACTCGTTAAAGAGACTGCCACCACTGGATAAATTCAGCAGTCTACTGGAAGCTGTTCTAACATATCCCAGTCACTGCTGTGCTTTTCGAAATCGAAGGACAGAAAAGTAAGTCCGAATAGCACATTATTGTACTGCAGTACTTCAGAAGCTCTAAAATGCCAGTCTTGCTTTTTTCAGCACACAAGGTTTGATTATCTTTATTCCAGTAATGGCAGAGCTGTGGTATGTAGCAAGGCCTTGCATGAAGCAACAGATCTCTGCTGAAGTCAGGAAAATCATGTCTGTCTATTTTAGAGCAGAAATGGATCCCATCCTGTGCCCTGGATCCACCAGAAGGAACATTATTCTAAGTTTGCTTAAAGCTTACATTTTTCTTGGCATTGGAATTAAAAAGCATACGGGCATGCAGAAGATGAATCTTCATCAAAAGAATATTGCCTTAAAAAACAAAAAAAAGAAAGAAAAGAAACCCTTTAGCACTGTAGCTTAATTAATACAGGTGATATGATGACATAGTAGAAAAGGCAGGCTTTCAATTACTCACCAAAATTAGGGCCTGACACAAGTCTATAGAAAGACATTACTTGGTTTAATTGCAATCATTTCAGATACTAGACAGTATTGTTCCCCTCATAATTGGAAACCATGGCACAGAGAGAGCTTTACGTCCGCTAATTTGGGACAGTCAATCCAAAACAACTGGAGCTAATTTTTCAGCATGTCAAAGAAACCAACCCTCAGCTGGCAGTCAAAGCAACCCCAAATGAGCTTAGTTTGAGCTATGAGGATGCCTCCCTTCTCATGTGTCTCAAATGAAGGCTACAGAAAAGACATACAGAGCGGTCAGTTGTGAGAAGCCTGATCCATGTCACTTGAATGCTTTCACTTCAGGACTGTGTTACAAAGGCAGAGTAGAATACAATTCTTTATGGTGAAATTAGGGGTGATGCTATGCTTTCTCTGCCTACCTCATTTTACTAAGGGGTTCTTGATGCTGCAAGAATAGAGCAAAGATTCTACTGTCAAGGGTTTCCATTGCTTCTGAACTGTGATTCAGACCCATATCAAGTCTCTGAGTGTGATAAATGCAGAAGCAACTCTAGGACAGAAGGAGAAAAAAAAAATTTTTTTCGTTCTGATGAAGACAGATAAGTTTCTCATTAATTTCCAGGTGCCTGACTTTTCAACATAAGCATGCTATGTAAGAACAGGGGTGTTATAGGAAGTCACTTTCTTATATGAAGTGACTGTTTTCTTAGTAAACTGGGGGGACAAAACCCTATGCAAATCAGGAAATGACTGTTCTCCTACCTGAGGCATCAGCAGGGTTCAGAGCAGTGCTAATACATTGCCTGTCTGCACAACCCTGGCTGCTGGAAAAACCTATACCAGCAACAGGCTGTTATCTCCTATATGACCAGCTACTACAAAGGAATGAGAGGGTGATCTCTGTTTTCCTTGTCATCTACTGAAGACCTCCCAAGACCTTCCCAGGTTCACAGGGAAGAATCTGTGTGGTTTTGTATAATCATCGTCACAGAGCTGCAGCCTGTTTTATCTCCTTTTAGCTCTTTCTGTTGCCCTATAGTCTACCTTCAGTCAACACCCAGTTTTTACTACCAGTGTCCCATATTCTGTTCCTTAGTCCTTATAGACTGCACTCTCTGATCAGTGAAATAGGGTGATGAGATAGGAGAACAAAGTCCTCAGACTAAATATTTTTTGATATTTATGGGGTACAACTGTAGTGTACTCATTTCCCGAACCACGTAATGGAGGTGGAAAATAGCATTCAGTTCCCTAGACTTTCTTGCACTTGCCTGAATGGGACAGGGGGAGGGATGGAAGCAGGTGCACCATATCTTCAAATAATTACAAGAAAAAAACAACTTCTGTTACCATCCTATTGTTATAAGCATCACATAGGGGCTTAGATTGGTATATTATTTCTCTCATTATATGTAAAACTTTCTACAAGCTTCCAGGTGCCTGAATCTCTTAAGAGTACACAAATGAGCTAGTGGTTTTGATAGATCTTTCTATTGTTGCAGCAATGAGGTAAGAGAAAGCCATTTCCATTCATAATGGTAGAGTACCTGGCCCTTATTTTCGAAGCCTTAAAATCAGAGATTTTGTCAAATAATTTTTGTCATCTTTCAACTTGTACTTTTCAAACTGCTTTACTTCAAATATGTAAAGTCTACCTCCAGATCCATGACAGTTTTTAAAGTAGAGTATTCATCTGGGCAAGAACAGCCCCATGCACCAGTATGGGCTTGAGGCTGAAAGCAGCTGAAAGCAGCTCTGCACCTGGGGGTCCTGGTAAACAACAAGCTGTCCATGAGCCAGCAGTGTGCCCTTGTGGCCTAGAAGGTCAATGGGATCCTGGAATGCATTAGGAACAACATTGCCAGCAGGTCGAGGGAGATGATCCTGCCACTCTATTCAGCCTTAGTGAGGTGCAGCTGGAGTGCTGTGTCCATTTCTGGGCTCTTCAATACAAGAGAGGCATGGAGCTCCTGGAGCAGGTCCAGCAGCAGGTGGCAAATATGATTAATGGCATCTGTCTTAGGAGAAAAGGCTGAGGGAGCTGGGCCTGTTCAGCCTAGAGAAGAGACAGCTGAGAGATGACCCCATCAGTGTCTCAGTATCTGAAGGGAGGGTGCCAGGAGGATAGCACCAGGCTCTTCTGGGAGGTGCCGAGCACTAGGACAAGAGGCAATGGGCAGAAACTGATGTACAGGAAGTTCCACCTAAATATGAGGGAGAACTTCTTTACTCTTCAGGTGACTATGCATTGGAACAAATTGCCCAGAGAGGCTGTGGAATCTCCCTCACTGGAGATTCAAGAACTGTCTGGATGCAATCCTGTGCCATGTGCTCTGGGACAACCCTGCTTGAGCAGGGAAGGTGGACCAGGTGACCCACTGTGGTCCCTTCCAGCCTGACCCATTCTGTGATTCTGTATCAGGCCAGTTTCCCAGCAGCTGTTAACAGGCACTTCTCTAAAAGCACAGTAGCATAACTGCTACCGTTCATACTGATGGAGAATCTGGCCCACTTCAATACAATATTTCAAAACATACCTTTCAATGCCAGCTCAAATTATTTCACTGTAAAAGAATACATCATAAACAATAACCAAGCTGAAAGACCATCCTTACACCCCATTATGAGGTTCTGCCTATTGTAGGTACAGTATTTGAAGCCTTCTCCTTCCCACCTCCAGATGTCTACATGACTGTTTGTGCTGCCATGAGGCCTTTTCTAGCCTACCTTACATGTCTGTGAAGACTGCTTCCAGAGAAGACAAGACTTTGGCCAACATTCAACCTGAAACTTAAGCTTTTTTTTCATTCCACTTGCAGACAAAATTTGTTGCTTTCTATTTTTGACAACTTCTCCAAAGAGTGTGAAAGCACCATGAGGAAACCAACTAATGAAATATTGTGAGTACCCCTCTGCATGCAGATGCTCGAAGTGGCAAATACAGACCTCCCCCTCCTGCTGTTCATGTGGTTTTTCTCACACAGCATGTCTTTGGCTGCCAATTCAGTTACCCTTACAAGTTGCACAGTGGTAATTTTACTATCATTAAACGCAGATTTGTGATTTTAGCGCTCAAAAGGAAAGAAAAAAAAACTGCTCATGATTCCACAAGCTTTACTCCCTCCAGTTTCTCTTCTGAATTCTTGAAAGACTTTTAAAACAGTTATTAAATATTTACAAAAGTTAATGGCCTACACAGAGACTTCCCATGCCCCGAGATAACTGCAGTTGTTAGTGTGATTCAAAGAAGAGCTGCTACTGTTAATATTTTTATTTTTGCCTTTAGAAAGGATAATTAGAAGTCTTTATATCAGTAGTTTTCCATGGTAAAAATAGAGTCCCTGAGTTAGAAGTCTGATGACCCCACACCAGTGGTTTATTGAGTCTAAACATGTCTTTTTGTATCATGGGAGTTTTGCTTGACGGTCTTCAGTGTGACAATGAGAAAGGCTAATATTAAAACTCTTGTGTTGGCCATTCTGTATGACACAGGCTCCAACCCATATTCAAGAGAGAAGTTTGAGGATTTGACATTATTCATCCCTCTACAACTAAAAGAGAGACCTGGGGACTTCTCAGCAGCCCTGACATGGTATCAAAGCATTGTAGTCTAGAAAAAACAAGGTTATGGTCACAAAATTCCAACAGCTAAATACAGCTGAAATGTGATTGATTCACTGGGATAATGACTTCCTTGAACATTGTCTTGTTTGCTGCTTGGTGAGACTTCCTACACTTGCCATTTGGTTTTCTCTCTCTGTTTGCTTTGTATTAGCATCTGTTGCATTCCTGCTGTGCATTAAATAATCTGCCCAGCCTATTGGGTCCTGAAGCTTTTTGCTGTGGTAAATCCCAATCCCAGCAATTCTATTAGCAGACATTATATTAAGCAAATGAAAGTAAGCTCATGGTTCATGGGCTGAATGACTGCAGAACCACAGCAGAAATCACCTGAAAGTCTCAAGTTCTTATTATTAAAAAGAAAAAAAAAAAATGCATCTTGCTCCTGGCAGCATGTTTACACTGACTCTCAGAAAATTACGATCATTTTTTATTAAGAAATAGTGTCAAATTGATTCCATTCTCTTCCAGTTTAAGCCAGGCAAGTAAATGTAAGACATTGGGCAGTTTTTTCATATATAAAGAGTTAGGATAACAAGACTGGGAAGTTATTTGCCCAACAAGAATAGCTGAAAAGCAGCTCAGTTTCATTTGCCAATTAAGACCCTGCTCCAGAAATATCATTTGATGTACATGTTTCAGTAGGTATGGAAGCTTAAGCATGTATTTAAGTTATCCCAAAGCTATCAGTTTTCTCTAGAGTTGCCCTTGATAGAAGTGCTTTCTGTATCTCACACTGCTAACTGAGTGTTTGCCCACCAACACATGGTCAGGATGATTGGGAAGCTGTGAAATAGGCACCTGTTATGGCAGGGAAGTTCCAGAAAAGGCAGTGTTTTGTTTAACAATTTTCTTCATTGGAAGGCTTATCACCACACTCTTGATGACCTAGAGATTGAGGAGGCCTATTTTAAACACTTAAAACATTTATAATTATGCACTGGGTCCAGTCTAGATTTAATAAACTCCCGGTCATCAAAATTATTTAGTTAACTATGCACTTCTGTGAGTATCAAATTTCTCAGCACTTCCCAAGTCATACATGGTCTGAGGAATTCCTTTGCTAAGTGCTCTTCCGAGGAGAGGTAAGGGTGCACAGTTATTTTAGGTTATTTTAGTATGGCTTCTATAACCGCCTGATAAACCTCTACGCATCAAACCTGTAATCCATCAATTGAAGTGTTACTGTGGTTTGGACTACAGGCTATTGGCAGCATGAAAATAATGGCTTGATTACAAAGCAATCACGATAAAGTACTTACAAACAAGTGAGTTGTATAAGAAAGCATTCCCATGGATGTGACTGTGACCTCTGCTGCTCTCCAAGGCTGCTACCCAAACAACAAAACCCCTTACAAGGCTTCATTATATGTAAACACCCTGTAGAAACACATGTAGGAAGTCACTGTTAAACAACTGTTATCTGTTGTGTTTTACAAAAGAGTGCAAGCAGCATGTAACAAATAATTCACTTCTGTTTGGGGGGATTGTTTTTTTTATGGTTACAGAGATGACTCTAACAACACATTGCTGTGGTCAGCAGAAAAGAAAATGCATTCCTTCACAGATGAAGAAAACTCTCCTTACAGCTACTCAGCCATTTTCGATGACAGTGAAATGACCGGATTTGACTTTGAGTATGACTTTTGTCAGCCAAAAGTACTCACATGCACTCCAGAACCAGATGCATTTAATCCCTGCGAAGACATCCTGGGATACAGCTTTCTCAGAGTCCTGATCTGGTTTATAAACATACTTGCCATTGCTGGCAATTTCACTGTACTCCTCGTTCTCATAACCAGTCATTACAAGCTCACTGTTCCTCGCTTCCTCATGTGCAACCTCTCCTTCGCCGATTTTTGCATGGGACTGTACCTGCTGCTCATCGCCTCCGTGGATGCCCAGACAAGCGGTCAGTACTACAACCATGCCATAGACTGGCAGACGGGCAGTGGCTGCAGCACTGCCGGCTTTTTCACGGTGTTTGCGAGCGAGCTCTCGGTGTACACGCTCACGGTGATCACCGTGGAACGGTGGCACACCATCACCTACGCCATGCAGCTGGATCGGAAGCTGCGGCTGCGGCACGCTGTGCCCATCATGCTCGGGGGCTGGATATTCTCCATTTTCATAGCAGTGCTGCCTCTCTTCGGGGTCAGCAGTTACATGAAGGTCAGCATTTGTTTGCCTATGGATATTGAAACGGGTCTTTCCCAAGCCTACATACTGCTGATCTTGGTGCTGAATGTTGTTGCCTTCATTGTCATTTGTGCTTGCTACATTAGGATTTACATAGCTGTTCAGAATCCAGAGCTGGTAGCTGCCAATAAAGATACCAAGGTCGCCAAGAGAATGGCAATACTGATCTTCACAGATTTTACTTGCATGGCCCCCATCTCCTTTTTTGCCATATCTGCTGCCTTTAAAGTTCCTCTCATCACAGTGACCAACTCCAAGATCCTGCTGGTTTTATTTTATCCCGTCAACTCCTGTGCAAACCCATTTCTCTACGCAATTTTCACCAAAGCATTTCGAAGGGATTTCTTTCTGCTGATGAGCAAGCTTGGCTGCTGCAAGAGCCGAGCAGAGCTTTACAGGATGAACTATTTCTCTGCTTATGCCTCCAACTGCAAGAACGGCGGCTCAGCCACAGCCCCCAGCAAAGCCTCACAGACGCTGCTGCTCCTGTCGGCATTACAGAAGCCATATCCTGCAGTACAAGACAAGGTGTCTTACAAGGAAAATTAAACCAGGGTGCCAAGAGATGCAGCACTTTGCAAGGCCCGTTGTAATTATTCTAGTAACTAGGGATTATTTTATATCTTGAACATTTCACAATAAATAAAAATGCCAGTCAGTAATTCTTAAGCAACATAACTGATGTTCAAAGTGGTATTTTCCCTTTTCTTCCTTTCTAATGATAGGTGTGGAAGGTGACTATTAAGCAAAACTCTTCTTTAGGAGGAACTAGAAGAGCCCAGGAGTCATCAGGTTGCTCTTGATGTTAACAGCTACTGCAGTGACCGCAGTCTGGCTTCTTTTTCTCCAGATCTGTTTCTCTGGAGAAGCCTGTCTGCTACCTTTCATGCCTTCTTTTTTCATTCCTATCAACACTGGCATTGGTCGGTTGAAGAAAGGGGCACTAAACTAGATGCCTCCCTTCATTTCATCAAGAGAAACTTTCAATTACACAGCCACCTATACCCGGTTAAAGTGTTCAAGCAGTGGGTTGTAAAGATGTCACCAAGGAGAAAAGTTGATCTATTGAACCTTTGTTACTAGCTATTTTGCAGTCTATATTAAATCTCAGTTTGAGCTGGTAGGTAATTTACTTAAAATATTAAACCAATTACAGCCTCCTTGCATGATCTGGAAGTCACAGGAGATTCAATAGCCTGTAAAACCCCACCTGCTGCACACAGGACTCTGTTTTGTGTGTCATACATGCATACATGCAAATCAAGTAAGCTGTAAAGGCTTGCTCTCAGTGGCAGGACAGCTGCTCCCTGAACAGGCAAGCAAGTGCTGCCTTGTTTTCTTTCTAGACAGTCCCATGAACCATTTTCATCTGTTCACTCTCTGACATCACCACTGCTAATGGCATTCAGAAATGCAATGGGGACTCTTCAGCACTTACAGTCCAACTCCATTCCCACGTGATGAAACAGAGTAATTACTTTTTAGTGACCATGTTTTCCCATTAAACTCTCTCTTTTCTTTCACCATGCAGTGCCTGATGCTAAGTGATCATGCTAAATGCCTTCATTCCTAAGTAAGAACTGAGCATTCCATTATTATTGCAGCATATTTACTCTCTCACCAGCAAACAAGCTGCCACCCTTATGCAGTTCACTTGCTATGGGCTAACACCACGCTGTACTGAAGTTGGAAATTGAGATTTGTGAGCTCTTATCTGCATTGTATGGATCAAACGATCTGTACTGGGCAACAGGCTGCAGATTGTATTGAATGCCAGGCAGGATCCCTGTGGAAGCCTGCCCCAGGAATATCCCAAGGAAGTTAGATTTGCACTGAAAATGAGGTGCTTCGTTACTGCAAAGTTCACCATGTCCTGCAGGCAAAAACATGCAAAAGCTGCAGACTCCAGTTCAAGCCTCTTCTCAGGTGGCTTTTTCTTGATTGGTTCCATTGCCTCTGATGGGAGGAACACACAAGTGCTTATATTTCATCAAATAATACAGTAGCAGGATACAGTTTATGGTTCACAGAAGGTAAAGCAATTGGATTTTACATGGGCTTTTAGTCAAAGTTTTAGCATCTTAGATCACATTCTGTAAATGATATGATATCTGAGGACACTTCTTCAGCTGGTATAATCCTCACCTACTGAGTGGAACAATGCAGCTGTCTGAGATCTGTGCTGCCTCCAGAACAGGCACAGCCCAACAGTTCTTGATAGCCACCAAAAGTGCAGACTCTGATACATATGAAAATGATATTATTGTAATCACTTTTAACATTTTACATTCCTTTTTAGTTGAGTTCATTGCTTTCAAGTCTGTGACAGCAATAGAGTTCCAAAGCACACCTCTTGTTGCCAAAACACTGCACTGCAAGATAAATTTGCTTCACATTAACGAAAGCAATTCTTTGTTCTAGTGACTGATCTACCATTAGTTTATAATTGTGATAATTAGAAATAACACCTCTGATCCACTCTTACCTTCAACTTAATGCCCTGATTTCAATGAATACAAAAGCTCTGTATGTAAGCACAGCTGTACTCAGAAGCCGTTTGCACAGGTGGGCAACAATGCAGGATCGAGAATAGAGACTGTTAAAACTCTAGGGTTTAGCAACCAGTAAAAATTCCATATGATGCACTGCTTTAAACACACCAGCTTCTAAGCAAACATAGAATAGGATATTTAATATATAATATAATACAAACTAAAGACACAAGTGCAAAAAATAAAAGCTACCCAGCCTAAAGAGTCTCTGTCACCTATCTCAAAACTGATTTCTGAGACTTGTTATTTCCAACATCACATTGAAGAGTCCTTCACACTATTTAGGACATGACAAAACAGTGTCTTGAGTGGCAATAACTGATTTACTTGCATTATGTTTCAATAGGACAGGAGCTGGCAAACACCCCCTCCCTACCACATACCATTGTCAGGAAACTGCATGGAAGAGAAATGAGTTAGAATTAGCAACAGTTGATAGTACCTACCCTACAATGCTGTGTAGGTAACAGCAAATAAGTAAAAGAGCTATGAGCATTTTTATTTTTGTATCTACCGTAAGTTGAGTGAAATCCACTATTTACAAAATTGCTGATTTAAGGGGAAAAAAACCCCACACATAAACAACAAAAGTACATCTATATATACACACACACTTAAAATCTTTCTACACACAAAAATAAACAAGTAAAAGCAATGCTTTAATAAGAGATTTAGATGCATGCTAAAACTTCTCATATAAATTACACTTGTTATTTTATCTCATTATTTTTGGTAAACCTACCTCCTTTCTGGTGTAAAGTTTTAGACAGCCTTTACTGAAGTATTTTTGATGGCCATAACTGCTATTACACACCTCATCCTGTCACAACTGCAGCAATATGTTTGCTAAACTGTAAGTAGCAGCAATCAGAAACATTAATTCATAAACTATTCCAATCAAAAGCACTGGTTACTACTCAAGTCACAGACTACAGTAAATAGCTAACTGAGCTTACATTTTAATATGAAACTTTTTTTTCAGTATAAAAATTCCTGACTTCAGGTATATTTAGTTGTAAATGTCTTATTCAAAGCTGTAATTCTTTACCAATGTTCCTTCAAGAATACTGGAAACACAATTTAGGGGAATTCGTGTATTCTTATACAGAAGAAAATGGAAGTCAGTCCTACTGCAGGAGATCAAATAGACATTTCACAGCTCTAGACTGGGAAAACAACTGCAAGAACTCCCAAGGAATATCTGCAGTGTTAGAAATTTAGTAGCCATTTTCTCAAACACAAGAATGGTTGAGATAGGAAGAGCAAAACCCTATTCTAATCCTTAAATCTTCTGTATATGCTCAGGATATAACTGGATGGAGTCCACCTTGAGCTTCCTTCATATCATTAGGTACTGGGTTAGAAAATGTAACTAAATAAAAACCCAGAAGGTGCTTGATGGTGAAGCTAAGCCATCTTCAGCATCCCTTTTGATGTAGGTCAGCTATGTATACTGTCAGCAAAGCTTTACGAGGAGAGGTGGCAAACAGTCCTTTGATGGCTTAATTGCTGATAGTACATGTGATTCATGAAAAAGCAAAAGAGGATGAAAAATACCACCAATGCCTAACCCATAAAACTTACAAGAAGCTTGGGAAGTACAAGACCACTGTTTAAAAAATACTTCAATTCCTGATATGCAGCATCTGTAATCAATATCATAGATGGACTGCACAGAGGTTGCAGCAAGCTATCATAAAAATGAAGTAGCAAAACTTCAAAACATAAGAAGTGTTTCAAGAATGGAACAAAAAGCAGTGAGGCTAGCAGGCAGAAGGCATGTAATAACTATAAACTGCTGAGGCTTTATAAAGATGGGCAAGAATTCCTATGGTAATCCTTTATCCCACACACCTCAGCATCCATTCACAGAGGAACAAGTTCTGAGAAGGGACAGCAGTAGGCAGTTACAATGAAGCTTAGAGCTCGGACCCTTCAGCTTCATGGAGAGGCAGTCTTTTAACACCTCAGGATGCAACAACAAAACAAAAACAAACAAACAAACAAAACCCACCCACACCACAACCAAAAACCAAACCAAACAAACAAAAAGCTGCTCGTCATCAAAACTGGCTAAAAATTAAGTACTTTTTAGCAACTTTATTTTATAGTGATTAGCAAAATTCAGAAGCAACATTCAGAGACTGGTCCTTAGTTAATGGTGCGTATCCAGCCCTGTCCCATGGATTCCTGTGCCACAATACTTTTGCTTCCATTCTTTTACAAAGTTGAAAATGGTCCCACAGTTCATAATGTTCACATTTATAGAGCATGAACACCTGTGAGAAAGTGCTGAAATCTAAAAGCATCTATCATGTGGTAAGAGCTGCATTTCCTGTGCATTTATGGGTCTGAAGTATAGCACCAGTGCAGCTACATGTCATCTGAATGAGGAAAAAGAAATCACACGCTGTAATATTTTACTTGCCTCTGAATATACAGTTCTTCACATCCCAGCAGCAGTATCTATAAAAGACAAAAGAAATGCCACATGTGCTTCAGATGCTCTAGTTCAGTGCCCTGTCTTTGATGCTGGAGAACAGCAGATATGTCAACAGAGGCATGCAGTAAACTCAGTAGTTGTTAAAAACGTACCTCCTGAGGGAAGCATCTCTTTTCTTTATACCCTCAGCAGAAGGGCTGGCACCATTATGAACGAAGGCTGGGCTTTTCCCCCCCCCTTATTTCTTCTATACACTCATTCTCTCCAACTCTCCTGCTTCTTTTCCTTCCCTTCTCAAAGCCTCTGCATCCTCTAAAGGAGCAGAGATACCCAAAATATGTCTCATGATGTCTTCTTTCAGCAGACATGGGAGCAGCAGCCAGGAGGGAGGCATGCCATATATTTGCATGTGGTACTGCCCTTCTAGCAGAATTATCCTGTTCTGAGTCAGACTGGCTAAGGCTTTACCATTTAGTTCCCGGTATTGCCCTACATGGAATAGGAGCAAGCCAGAAAAAGTTGCAGCTCTGAAGGGCTAGGGCCAAGAACTTCTTTTTGACCTCTGTTTCCAGAAAAAACTAACAAAAAGTTAATGCTGAAGACTGGTGGGCATGCAGTTCTCATGGCAGGGTGAGCTACTGCCACATGCATAGCATGTACATGTTTCTCTAAGCAAAGTTTATATTTAGGGAACACAAAAACAACTCTCTGCTAGAAATGTGTATGAGATGAGATTTTATTACTATGCACAATTTGTATCATTCACAGCTTACTGGTCTGTAGTCTTGGAATGAAGTGGATATGTACAGTAGCAAACAACTGATTTTACACTGACAATGAAAATAAATCACATTTTAGTGTTACATCACACTATTCACTGCATCTCAGTAGACAGAGATGGTATAGAATAAGCAATAATAATTTTCATATACTAAAAGCTACAGGATCTTCCACCCACATTTCCCTTACTTAAATATAAAGTGTCTGCCTTTAAGTCAAAAAATCACAAAGCAATCAAAAAAGCAACGGAGAAAGGAAAGACGAGACTTCAGACTTGCATAGATATTGCTTTCCTTGTGTGGGTTTTTTTTTTTTTTTACTCAGCATACATACATAGTATCAACAACAGTAGTTTTATATTTCCAGTCACACTTCAGCTTTTAAGAAGTTGAAAAAAAAAAACACATCAGAACTAAAATTTACTTAAATATAATCACTTTGTAATTCAAGAAACACTAACAGATACAATATTTCAAACTTTAAAGCTAATCATTCCAATGATGTTTCTTGACCAGAAAAGTCATGAAATAGTCAGAAAAGAACCACAAAGACAGCTGAGTAGCTAACAATACAGTGGTTTAGTATGCATATATTAACAACACATATTTTGCATATTTTTATGACAGTTTTGTTGTTTGTTGGGGGGTTTTATGGTAAAACAAAGGAAAGTCCAGTTGTTTCACAGAAAGTTCGTAAGGGAATAATGCCACAGTCAAAGTATTACTTCAGTGAGGCTTCACCACTCTGCATCTCCAATGGCTTTTGCAAAAACATGGTCTTTACCGTCAAAGGACATCACTCCATCTTTTAAGTAGAACTTCCATTTGTTCTTAGTTCGATGTATCTGATAAAAAATCAAAATCAAAATCAATGCCCCCACAAAGACACATTAGACCACCCATTTAAAAAAAAATTTAAGCACAACTTGTTTTACACACCTTGCTTTTATTTTACAATCCTGCTAATCCAAAATATTTAATGGAGGCAGTATATTTCATTTGTTTATAATGAACTCCCTGCTCTGTCAAGAGAACAGCCTCATGAATTTTAGCACACCTTCTCGCACACTTCCCCCTCACCCCCCAAAAACATGTTAGCTATGTGACAGTTCCACACCACCAGAATAAGACAACAGTAATGCAGCAATTTCATGAGTGATCAGTCAGCCCCAAAATAAACTGCACCTTGCAAACAAGTATAGTTTAACTGAAATGCAATGTTTTCCTTTTCCATACACATGAAAAAGCAACGTTGCATGCACAGCAGTGTTAGAATGAGGCTAAAAGCATGGAAATTTTGTAACTGTTAATTTCTAATAAGATCTGATATTAAATTTCCTATAAGACATGTCCAATGCTGAACTTCATATGAGGGGTTTTTTTAGATTTTCAAGTAATTTTTCAGCTTACTGCAGATAAAACTTGCTGTAGGCGACCATATCCACTACCTACAGCATTTGTAACATGCAACTGAGTTACAAAGCTTAAAAACTTAGTGTGCCTTTTCAGTACAATTCAGACACCAGTAGCTTCATTTCAGATGCCTTTTCTACACACACCCCTATAACTACACTTTACAAAAAATATTTCCAGAAACACTCAATTTGTCACAGTTTCACAGTTTTTTTAGCACTTCTCTGTTTCTTAAACCACAGACAACCATTAAGGCAGGCCTAGTTGGACACACAAAAAATTATCACTAGTCACTTTTGAAAGAATAAAAGTCAAGGCACATTCTCAAGCAAACTATATCCATGTTGTTGCATATTTTCTTTAAAATAAAATAGGCACTTTGTTATCTTTTAAGTTACTGACATATAAGCACCCAAAACCATACCAGAGTTCTAATTTCATCTTTGGAAGTTCAAAATAAGGTTGAATTTTAAGCATTAAGATGAAGGAGGAAAAAATGGCCCGTGATAACTAATTGGTTTTTCAGCCACAACAAGGAAAGTCTCTCAGTAAGCATTTCATAGACAAAAATGTAAAAGAAAGTTCACACATTCCTCTTTCTGTTACCCATTTCAAAAGTCTTAATTCATGGCTGAATATGCCTACATACATCCAAAGAGATGTTGATATTACTTAAAAGTTAAGGAAATTAATAAGATTTTGCACTTTTACACATACTAATTTTGCAAGACTTGTTTCCCTTTCCTTTTCCTTTAATAGGCCATTCTGATTATCCTCATTTCAGAAAACAGCAGGAAAGTCTTCAATTTTCAGCTAAACACATAATTTAAACACTCATTGATTACAGCATTAGATTTTCTTTTAAAGGCATTGACAGTAGAACAGACATGGATTTGCTGAAGATATTATTTAGAATGATAAAAAACAAAGATAAAATTATATACTGTACCTTGTCATACTGACAAACTATCACATTGTCAGTGTCAAACAAGTCTGGAATGTCCTGTTCACTGACATCATCACCAGAGTTTAAGGGGTCCTAGAGATTAAAATTCTATTTTATACACTCTTTCAGAACAGCATTGAATACACTTGGCATCAAACACACCTAGAACAATAAAAGTTACCATGGGAAGGGGGGGTGGGAATAAATATCAGGACCTAGAGGCTATGAAGACCACGTTGTACAAACCTCATTCATAAGCACATTTACATGCTTGCATTCTCAAAAAAAGAACACCCTAAACAAAAACACAGCTTACAAAATCAAGATTGCTAACTGATAAAGCCAATCCCAGTAACTGGAACACTGATCAGCTTGTATTTATTTGAAGTCCAAATTCTACAAGTTGATTCTCTTGTGAACAAATCTCCAGGATACAAAACTACTTATCTTTAAGGAAAAGAAAAAACTGGGAAACATGTATTTGTACCACATTTTTCTCTGTTTAATCCCCTGTGGTCCTTCAGAAGGAAAGGAAACCTAGATTTGTATCCTGATCTTATTTAAATACATTTTATTTAAATCTAAATTTTTTAATGATATCTTATTTAAATAAAAAGCAGAACTCCATTCCACTGAGGTCAAGGTTTTACAATAGATCTTTCATTCTGGTAATTTAGTATTTCAGTGAATCCAAAAAACAAATGACTTTTCAACATTTCTTTAATTTGTCCACACTCCTCATAATGAGCTTTCAAGTAATTTCTCAGCAGTACATCATGTCTCCAGAGACATGTAACTTCACTGTGCATCCTCTGCATTAAACTAACCAGGAATTATTCTAGGTCCAGCAATTTAACAGTCAAGATACATCTACTACTGTTATGTACTTC
The DNA here is from genome assembly GCA_035221455.1 of Xenops minutus. NCBI lineage: Eukaryota > Metazoa > Chordata > Aves > Passeriformes > Furnariidae > Xenops > Xenops minutus. Next base: position 12,407,967 of record JAWWEE010000105.1, read on the forward strand.
ACAAGACTTGAAAGTAAATTACCTCCTCAACTATATCAATTTGGAGGTCTTCATTGTCACCACCACTGCAGCTAGACTCCATGTTTGAAGTGCTGTCACATTCTTCATCATAGTCTTCCTCATCATCCAGAACTTTTAGATCCTCTGATTCAATAATTCCAATGAATTCATTCTCTTCCTTATCTTTTCTATGTGGCATTTCTTCCTTGGAAGAAACATCACCAGTACCATCTAGCTGGATTATGCCTTCAATGTCACTGCAGATATCCTTCTCTGATCGAAAATTAGATTCCATCTGCTCAGTAGGTTTCATGAGACAGAAAAAAAAGAGACCAGAGACAGCTTGTGAATTAACAGTACAAAGAAAGCTACGTTCAGTACAAAGCCTGAGATTTCTGTTTAATAAGCCAAAACATTTGGGGCACTAAAATGAGTGTTTCAAGTCCTACTGCTTGTAAACCCAGAGTACTTTAGCAAACATTGTGATTACATCCAACCTTAAATTATACCCATGTCAAATATTCCTCAGCAATAAAGAAAAAAAATTCTTAGACTTTTCTTTAAACACTCTTGTATTCAAAGTCTAATAAAAAGGCAATAAAGGAGACCTTTAGAATTTCTGTTGCAAAAAAGCCTTCCAATAAAAAAAAAAAAAAACTACTCTGCCCCCCAAAATAGCATTTTTCATTTTTGAAATAAGAGATGAACTGATCCTTCCCCCTCAACTCAATCAAAATGCTTTGTTTAAATAAGATATAAAAAGCTGGGAGAAACAGTAAATATTTCACTTCTTTGAGTGTTCATAAAGTACTAGAATTCCTAAACAGAGCATTCACAGGAGCATAAAAGGGCTTTAATGTTTCAGCCATCTTCAGTTTCTCCTTAAATCTTTATTGTAGCACTTAATTCCCATCCACATATACTTTCTAGTTCAAGAAAATAACACTTTTGTTTTGACCTTCCATTCTTGCTATGGACAGTTTTCATCATCCTGCCATCAAAGTTCAGATGAGCAACATAACATGCTTTCTATTTACAGACATTTGGCATTACTGTCATTAAATTTGCATTTAATAAATTTGCCTTAATCACATATAAGCAGTACAGCTCAGAGTCAGAAAGCCCGTCTGAACTTCAAACATCTACAAAGAATTTCTGGAACAAAAATTAGATGAGGTCAGGAAAGTGTTTTGCTAATTAAAGTCATTCTAGTTTTCCAGACAGCTCTAGCTGAGTCTGTTCAGGACTTTTTCCCAAGGAAATACATTTTCTTCCAGCGGATTTTCACTTATCAAATCTGACTTCATCCTCAATGCATTCTCAACAAAACTGTAATGCTCTTCATACATTATAGGCTCAAATTAATTCCAGCTGATACTGCAAAAGCATTTTGCCTACAGCTGACCAGTACCCATATATCAGAATTCTATGGAAGTTCTCAATGGGTCATTCATGTCTGTTTAGTCACAAAAAAAAAAGAAAGGGAAAGGGAAACTATGATCCCCAAATACATTACACTTCACGTTTTCAGATGTACATTCCCATCCATCACAATATTTTAGCAGTATTTTTTACAAATTCTTAATGTAAAAATAGGCAGTTAGCTACTGCTCTTCTAAACAAGCTCAGGAATGAATTATAAGATGAAAATAATTTTTATTCTTACAAATTAGAGGTTCTAATTGTTACTCATGGATGTGTTCAACCATCTCCAACAGATGTATTTTCACCAGTTGAAAAACAAAAGGCATTACCTTGTCAGAGCAAGGAACACTGCCCTGACCTTTCAGAAATGCATTATCATCCAAACTTTCACCCGTGATAATCAGCTCAATGATATCATCAGACACCTGCTGCTGCACCAGCTCCGGGGGTTCAATGTCCAACTGCCCCTCCACATCCAGCAGTACACTGCTCGAGTTGTTTGACAAGGATCCATCGAGAAAAAGTGCTTCAGAGGATTCTGGAGTAAACACAGCTGTGTGAAGGCTGTCGTGCTGGGAGTTTTCCGTGGAGTCTGCACACTGGTTCAATACTGCATTAGTTGCAAGTTCCTGCTGACTTGAAGGAAGCTGCTGGACCAAAGTAGCAGAGTACACTAAGGGATGTTTTTCCACAATGTTTGGTTTAAATGTCTGTTGGACAGCAGTCTCCTGGGGCTGCAATGTTTCACCAGGTGCCGGGTAGGAACAGGAATTCACCTGTGGAACACTAGCAATGCTGGCTTGCAGAATTGAAGGCTGTCCAAGGGGATGAATTATCTGCTGCAGAGGAGGATGTAGAATACTGCTGTTTCCTGAGGCCTGTGTAACCATAACAGGCATATTTACTTTATAAAGTTGCCCTACAAAAGAAAGAGTTAAAAACTGTTTCAGCAGGTTAAACCACACGTTCATCCAGGCCACTGACCTGTTACCACTAAAAATCAACAGCAAACACTCAGACAAACTATGAAAAAAATTATGTTTACAAAGCAAAACTTACCCCAAGCACAATTTCACCCCTTGAAAATTAAGAATTCAGAAGCTTTCTGAATAATTTTTCACCACATTTAACACCCCTTTTGGTTTTGGCCTACACAACACCCCATAACAGTAAGTTCAGTAATTTAATTACATACTGGATTTAAAACAATAAATAAATAAAAATCCTGTTTCGAATTTTTTTCTGTTATTTCAGAAACTAAGAAATACCTAATGAAAAAATGGACTATTCTATATCTACAGGGAGAATTCACTCTTTTAAGGACCTTCAGGTATCCCCTCTAAAAAAACTACATAGTTAAAAAAAAAAAAGCAAAAAAACAAAAAACCAACACTCCAAACACTGAATCCTTAAAGTTATTGTTATCAGTGTCATAATTACAATGCCAGAGCCAAATGCCAAATTCTATTTGATTTTTCTTCTCCCAACACACAAGCTTACACATACACAGCCACTGGTACTAATCTATAGGTCTCAAAACCTTAGAAATTACACCTGAAATAGATATCTACTGACATTAGTTCATAAAAAACAGTTGTTTGAGGAAAGATTTAATGACTGAAATAAGCCTTCAACTGATCACACGTAAGCAGCACAAGCACATTTTTGTACAAGCAGTGTAGGCAATTTCATCAGCAAAAGAATATGAGCAAAAAGGTTAATGCATGGTTGTATTTTATTTGAATAAGAAATCAATTTGTTTCTGAAGCACTGGAGTGTCTTTACTTTTTAAAACACGGAATATTGTCCCTCATATAAGAGAGGATGTTACCTATGTTGATCTTGCAAGAGTACACAACTGACACACTAACTGATCAATGCAATTACTTCCCCCATGCAGCAATTACGAATATAAATTCAAAGGAAGAGGAGGGTAAGCAGCTGTACCCACCTTTAACTTCTCATCTGTTTTATCTGCTATACTAGGAATAGTCTTTCAACATCCACAGTGCATTGTAACATTTTACACGTCCTCTTTAATCTTACCTGGTGCAGTCTGTAGTGTCACTCCAGCCGGCACATGTATGGGATAAGCAACAGCTGAAGGGACAGCAAGAGTCGCACACACTCGTGAGGGCCTCTAGATACATGAGAGCTGGCTTTAGTAAGAAACAGTGCACACTTCATCCCCTGGGGCCCTGACTGCCACACCTAACACAACTATAGGGAACACCAAGGAGGGCCTTTCTGTGGTCATCTTTACTGAAAAGTTGCTTCATGCCTTTGAGATTCAGGCAGATGAAGAGTATTCTGCATTGACAGGGTAATGATTTGTCCAAAGGGTTTCCTACTTTCCAGCTATCACATTTCCTTTTTGTTAGCAGAACACTTTGATGTACCCTTTCCATCATCCAGAAAGGTATTTTTCCCTAAGCTTATGCATTACTCCACATAGTACAGACTCCTTCCTAGGCCTATGAAGTCATTTCACATTCTCCTTTCCTCCTGGAAAGCAGATAGTTGGATATTCAGCTCCCTTTCAAGCTAGCTGTTTCAGGGAAATCCAAATTTTAAATCAGGAAACTCATACACTGCAAGAACATCTTCCCAATATTATAGTTAATGTTACAAGCTAATTAGCTGGAGTGTCAGGAGGCACTCGATAAGTTCATCAAGCTCTGACAATTAGTAGCCCCTCCTCAAAGAAATTTTGCCATGCCCAGAGTCCAGAACTTGTCAACTCCAGAAACATCCATTTGCTTCTCTAAGATTTCTACACCTCAAAGATAATGCTGCTCCCAGCTTCACTCAGTGTTAGTGTTCCACCCATGCACTATTTTAACTCCCAGTTTTTTTATTAAAGTGTCTACAGATGTGCATTTCCACTACACTTCCACCCCACAGACTATATACATGCAACCACGTCTTCCAACACACCTCTGGCTGCACTGCTTGCAAAACCAGCTGGTAGAACCACATCCTTTCTCATTGCTCAAAGAGAAGCAGCATTGTTACAGATCTCCCACTCTAAGCCTATTACTAACTGACAAACAACCATTTAGTTTGTTCAGGATAATCAAAACTGAAGTAAAATATCACTACAGCTACATACCAGTTCTGCTGCTGTGAAATGCTGAAAACCTCTGCCAGCTGGGATGACAAAAGAAGCTATTAAAAAAAAAGGCCACTTTACAAAAAGCATTAATTTCTTGGACACAGTATCTTTCAATAATTTACAGCAAGTACACCTGAAACTAAGGTGATCTAATGTCAACTCATTAGATCAACGACGTGAGCACAAGTATTGCCTTGTCAACATGAGAAAAATGTGCAAGTATTTTTCTGGACCTGATCAAAACCAATGGTGCTAACAGTGGGAAGAGCAGGATAAGATTTTCAAAAGCACTTAATACTGACTTTAGTAGGAGGAAAAAAAAAGCCAAAAGGAAAAAACTTTCCCAGGCTTCAGGAAGCAAACAATTTAGGTAGCCCTAACTACTTTGAAAATCTCTGGCCATAAGGCAATTCCAATCCCATTTTTAAAGATAAATATATTCACTGGCTTTAACAGATTGTTTTGCCTTAATATAGCCCTTTAAAAACTTAGGAATAACAAGGTAATGCTTGTTAAATATGCCCTCCGGTAGCATGCAAACCCAAAAGTATATTCCCTTTCACCACATTGAATAAATAAAATATCTGACTCCAAAAACAATTCATTCAACTATGAAGGCTGTAAAAAAACCCAAAAAAAAACCAGATGAAGAGTGCCTGCCCAACACTGAAGTGCTCTACAACACAGATTTTCATTAAATCATCTCATGGCTTTTGTCCTTTATGGGCAAAGGTCCTAACAGCCTCTCACTTTGGGATAAGTCTCAGCTGAGCATTACACTCTACCACAACAATACCACAGTGGTCAGCTGGACTTAATTGAGACAAATAGGTCCTGATGTCAGAGGCTGTGTGAAAGTCAAGTACTTCTCTGCAACAGGAACACTGCTTTTACAAAAACTAACTGAAAGAAAAACCAAAAAGCTCCCCTCCCTCTCTTCTGTTTGAGCAAGGGATTACATTTTAACAAATTGAGAATCAGATTAAACTCCAACACGACAGCAGAGCTGCATGTCACAAACGTGCCATATAACCTCTGCACACAACGGGACACATATTAAAAGGGGAAGCAAAAGCTTAACCCTGCAGGTAAATTTGCAACTAAAGGGCTACACTTTTGGACTACAGAAAAGAAGGCTAAAATTCTCTGCATGTTTTGCTACTGGAAATAAGCAGATAATCAAGAGCATGTAGACAGAATTCCATTATTTTCTCAAAGATTAATTCATCTTTTATTGGTCAAATTCTGCTTTCAAATAATTACTGTTCCCCATCATGTTATAGATATATACATATACATAACCATCACAAACCAAGACTGTTGCAAGTCTTCCAAATATATTCCTGAATTACTGAACTGTTCTTAAATTGTTTCCATTATGTCCAACAACATCTGACCTCCTGAAGCTTGCAGAACACTGTGAAAACTGTGTGGCAGCTGCAGGGTGAACTGTGAAGAACTGTGGCCATGTCTGAAGAAGCCTTCTGTTGCTTTAGACTGCGTCACCTTGGTTTCCCAAAGCTGCAGAAAGGTTATTATTAAGGTCAACAAATACCAGCTTTAAAAACAAACCACATCTAAAAAGATAATCAGGTATTCCTAGTTTTTCCAAGAGTAAATTGACTGATTCTTTCCAATAAATATCCTAACAGTCACTATTGAATTTCGACTGCCAGCTACCATATCACTCACAGGGTACTTGTAACTCTAAGTTAAGGTAAAAGTTTGCATGCTTTGAATGGCAAAGAAATGGACGTGTATACCATTTCAAAAGAAAAAAAAACAAACACAGCTGCTATTAAGGCAGGGGAACCCAACAAACCTGCTTCAATTCTTTCAGAACCTGTTCCTCTACACCCTCTTCTGCAAAGAGTTCCCGCACACCTTCAATCACATCTTCAATAATGGACTTGTACAGGTTAAGCTACATTAAAAAAATATGTATTTTCAAGTTAAGATGAGCATTAAGTAATTTGAAAAGATAGCACAAAATGTAGTATCACTGCTTAAACCATTGCAACCGACTGAACAGCATAATAAACTGAACGTCAAATGCAAAAGTCTGCAAGTCCACTCATTCTTTTAAATCTGACATCCCTAGAAAAATACTGGATTCGAGCTTCAAATTATTGGTTAGGCTACAGAAATGCTTAAGAAAATCCTAGAAATGTTACAGAAACAATGGCTGTGCTCTATTTTTAAACAAGCGTGTCCAACCATTTTGTATCATTCTAGAATCATTGTCCCTAACTTAGAGGTCAACCACCAACACAAGTTATTAAATATGAGATGTGCCACTTCCATCAGAAGCAGAATGTAAGGGACTTGCAAAAAATAACAGAGATTTATTTATTTATTTGTGTGAACAGTCTGATGCTGTATACTGGCTTAGCTGTTAAAATTTTAACATTACCATTATCAATACATATCATTCATCTTATATTGCAATAGCACTCAACAGAACATTTTATTCCTTCTTCAGCCCATGTCAGTGATTAAATCCTAATGCTTCAGTCAGACCTGGGCAGCAGCCCCTCATGAGCTTCAAGATTCATATACTTCAACGCAAATGTAAGATAATTATCTTTTAGCAATTTAAACCTTATTAATCTTGATTATCATCACCACCAGAATAGCCTACATAAGGTGAAAGATGAAGCTAAGATATTTTAGGAAATAGAAGATTCTGGGTTATTAATTTTCATTTTTTACAACATCAAATTAATATTTTACCGCTCTAAAGTTGTTCTAGAGTGCAGTTGACAAAAAAATTTTGGGTTTTTTTCAAAAACAGAAGTTATTAAGAAGTAACACATTACACTTTTCGCAAAAAGCAACCAACACACTATAGCACTACTTTAAAACCACCCTACTCATGTTTGATCTCCTATCTGGGGTTAGCAACCTCCAAAAATTCTCCCAGGACGTTTCAGGATACTAGGAAGATGAGAGGGGGAAAAAAAAAGGTTTACTCTTGTACCACTGCACCAAAAGCTGTTGATCAGCCCATGTCAAATGCTCTGCCTTCACTGTAAACCCAGAGGAGAAACTGAATGTAAATCTTTCAGTGGGCCTACTCCTCTCCCCAGCACTGCCAAACTAGAGTGAGTACAAATATTTATTATGCTACATAAAACCCGAACACAGCGACTGTGAACCTCAACCACCACATGCTTCCGAATTAGCAGAAACTGGTTACAGGGCAGGCATATCGTGCTCCAGCTTTATCCCTTTACACTCGGGCACCCCTCTGCCAGAGCCAGGCCATCCACAGCGGGAATTGCCAAACCCCCGTTCTCTTTGCGTGCAGGAGGGCGGCAGGAGAGGCTGATCGTCCCTGCATTCCACAAGGCCCAAAGGACACCACAAGTGGAGCCGCCCAGGCCTCCTTCCCTGGGATTGCTGCGCTCCAAGGGTCCCTCCGAGCCCTCGGGCCCAGGGCCCAGGGACAGGCCCGGCCCCTCCCGGCACCCCGGGCTGCCCAGCGCCCCGGCACAGCCCCGGCACAGCCCCCTCCTCCCCACGGCCAACAACCGCAGCAACACACGGGGAAAGAAGGGGAAAAAACACTTCTGAAGCCAGCCCGAGGCTCCCTGCGCCAGGGGACGGGAGGCGGCTCTTCCCGGGGAATCCCTGGGCCGGGCGCAAGCACAGGAGGCGATTTCCTATTTCCTTTCCCCGTGTCTTCAGCCCTGCCCTGCCCTCACCACAGCGCTGCCCTGAGCCATGGCCGCTGCCCTGCCCTCACCACAGCACTGCCCTGAGCCATGGCCGCTGCCCTGCCCTGCCCTGCCCTCACCACAGCGCTGCCCTGAGCCATGGCTGCCGCTCGGCCCTGCCCTGCCCTCACCACAGCACTGCCCTGAGCCATGGCCCCTGCCCTGCCCTCACCACAGCGCTGCCCTGAGCCATGGCTGCCGCTCGGCCCGGCCCTGCCCTGCCCTCCCCCCAGCGCGGCCCTGAGCCATGGCTGCCGCGCGGCCCT
>JAWWEE010000105.1:12416585-12450125 GCA_035221455.1 Xenops minutus
CTGCCCACATCCCTGCCCTCCCGCATCCCTGCCTATATCCCTGCCCTGCCCGCATCCCTGCCCTCCCGCATCCCTGCCTACATCCCTGCCCTCCCATATCCCTCCTCTCCCGCATCCCTGCCCTCCCATATACCTTCCCGCATCCCTGCTCTCCCATATCCCTGCCCACATCCCTGCCCTCCCGGGGCACTGGGGCATGTCCGAGCGCTGGATGCTGAACGCACACACTCAAACTAACACCGACAAGAGGGGCTGGCCACCACCCGCTGTGGGATCCCAGCCCCAGCCTGAAGCTTCCCCTGAAGCAGGGGAAAGGAGGACTTGTGTGGAGAGCCACAGCTGGCCCTGGGGCCAGAGTCACCCAGGAAAGCTGGATACAGAAGCGGATCGTTTTGCTCTAATAAACCCTTAAGTCGTGATTGCCACCTAAACAGGGGGATAGCTGAAGCTACCGATTAAGTAGAAGCAATCTGGTACAACTACTCAAATTATTGCTTACATTTGCAGCAATCTGTTCATATGTTAATACAGGGATTTACCAATTTAGCAGTTACTCATCTGGAAAAATGTTCATTAATCTCATATATGTAGGAGAATATATACTTAGGTCTTGATGCACCCTCAGTCGCGTTGCCCTGGTGATTCTGAGAACCTAGAAATGCAATCTTCTCTTTTTCCTTTCTTTTTCATTTTTTAGGTAGCTATGTAGTTACAGTGCTGTTTGGCTTGTGAAGAGGAGACTCGCCCATTAAGCTTTAATTTTTAAGGCTAACTTACACATCCTGAAAAATGAAAATATTGTAATGAAAATACTGACAGACCCTTAATTATTGCCAGACTAGCACCTACAAAATAAAAGAAGCAACATCCATAATAATATTCTAAGTTGCATTTTCACGAGTGAGACAAATGCAATTTGTTATTAAAGTAATTTTGCTCTGCCAGAAAATATGTTTAATGACACTGTCTGGGTCTTGAATTAAACAGCAGTTGCATACGCAGCTGTTCTGTATGCCCTGCATCCTCACAAGGAAAAGGAGAGCCATGTTCTTTTGCTTAGAAAATAATTTAAATAATAAACCATGTTTTTTTAAAGCACAGTGCTCATTTGAAACTGTCTGGGATAGTGCATACCAAAGCGTGTCCTTATTCTTCTGCTGCTTTTCCCTGTCATGTTAGCAGGGAGAGCTGGAAGGAGCTGCAGCCTTGGGGATCTTGCTGGGCCCTGAAGGTCACAGATGGTGATCCTGCAGCTGGGTCCTGCCTTCCTCATATCAGGCAGATAGACTTGATGCAGAGCCTTCTCTCTGCCAATGTAATGTACAGTGCTTTTGGAAAGGTGGAAGTGCAGAAAGATTTATAAATTAGCTCCCCGCTTTCTACTTCCCTTTGTTTATCTAGGGATTACAAAGTACCTTGAAATTGGAGCAGTCTGTATGCCTAACTTAAAAAAGGAGGAGAACTGGGGAGCTTGATACCAAAGGACTTCTCAGCTGTTTCATATAGTGGTTGGGTAACTTTGCCTATGTCCACATGAAAATTTGCAGACCAAAGCAAATTATCTTCACATGCACTTCAGGTGGAGAGCATGAGTATTTGTATTCCCACAAGGCAGTGTGGGCATACCCCATCTGTTCTAAATTACACCCTTTGCATTGTGAATAACAAAGATCCTGTCACCGGGGTCAACATGTCAGCTCCCTTCATGCAGGGGACAGCAGATAAGCCCACTTATGGTACACAGCTGTCACTGGGGATAAAGTAGGAAGTGGGAACAGGAATGAAACTTTCCAAGCTGTGCAGGGAGTTTGTAGAGGGTGCTTTCTGCTAACCAAGGTGCTTATGCTTTCATCCGAGGTCTAGAAACACACCTTATATAATTTCCTTTACAAATACCTAGAGAAGGTGTCTTTTCAACCAAGCACTGCAAACTGTGTCAGCTGAACAGCATGAGAAAGGCTGGGATGCATGGAAAAAATTCAATCATCTCTGGGCAAGGAAAAAATATTAAAATACCTGTGAATAGCATTACTCATACTGACTGGCTAGCTTTGATATGGTGATCTTAACCTACTATCAGTGTCCTGCAGTATAAAGTGCAATCCTGTAGTCATTTTCATGCTTATGGAATTTTTTAACATTTAACCCTACTTTCAAGAGAAGAATCTGAAGCACAGACACAGCAAGTATCTTGCCCAAACTCACGAATGGCAGTGGGGAACAGCATCCAGGTCTCATCAGTCTTGGTTCAAGTTCCAGCCCAGCTCTCCCCATTGCAGTCCCTTTAACAGCTCACAAGAGTTTTAGAAATGAGGCTATTGAAAAGATTATTATGCTGTTCAAACCCTCCTGATTTTTCAGGGCGTTTATCAGTATTTGGGACAGTGCTGCTTAAGGACATCTTAAGCATTCATTTACTAGACAGGTTTAAATTTGTAATTATTTATACTACTCTTGATACATGATGTCTAGAGAAGATTTATTTTTGGATTATGAAGGTTTATTAATTATTTTTTAAAAAATTTACCTTTTGCAAATACCTTCCCTTTAGAAATGGAGCCCTCAGCACACTCAGATGCTTGGTCATGAATGCCCTCTCCTGTTTAAATCCAGCATTGCTGCTGTAGAGGAATACAGCCACTCAACCACAGGACTGCAGAATTCTTTATCAAGGCATATTTTACAAATACCATCTGCCTGTTCTTTCCAAGTAGAAGTAATCACTCTTAGGAGGAACCAGTTTCGGAATTCAGACAGTCCTCATGGAAATACCTTGACATGAGCAAAGCTGTAATTTCATTTAAAAGATATTCTCTAACACACTCCCTTTGTTTTCAGCTGTTGACTCATAGATATACAGCACTCTAGTCTCATAACCAATTTCATTAACAGCATGATTTTGTTACAAGCTCCATCATTACCCTCAGAGTTCTGAGACAGATAACACCAGGACCTGTGATTTGTTCCTTTTTTATTTATCATGTGTGACTCCTCTTTCTTCAAGAGCCTATCTTTTTTATTTTTTTTTCCTACTGGATTTAAACCACTTTATCAGAAGAACTATAGAAAGATCTGTCTCTTAATTCAATTTAATGACAAATTTTCAGGACATTGGATGGCTTATGAAGGGCTCTGACCTGTACAAATTGCTATATAAAAATGGCAGTCTGATGGATTGAATATACTGAACAGTACTGTATATCTCAGCTCCTTGGTAAGCCCAGAGACTTGTGTAGTATGAGTAAGCCTAATTAAGGATGAAATAAGCCTTGTGTCTCCTAAATAGATATGCCTTATGTGGAGAGAAAGTCTCAGAGGGAAATACAGCCTCCAGTCATTTCACTATCTTTATTCTCATCCCTGCTTTCTGTCACACTCCTGCTCTGTCCAGCTCAGTACTCATTCCCTGTTCCCTCACCTCCTTTGTTGTCCGCCTTGTTTCCCTGGATGTGACATACAGATGTTTATACCACCCTTTTTTTCCCAGAGAGATCCCGACCTCCTGCACTGCATCCCCAAGAAAAAACACAGTCCAGCTCCCTCCTCTTTTGTCCACTGTCTTTGCCTTTATTGTTCTCTAAACCCCTTCCCTCCCATCTGGTTTTACCCCTCTCATCAGTGGTTGAAATCCCACTCCTTCCTCATGTGTCTGTAATTGCTGCTTACATGCTCCTGGGCTCCCAGGCTATATTGGGAATGGACCAGCCACCAGAGATGTGCAGAACTACTCAGAGGCAGGGTGCAGTGGGAGAGTAAATGTCAGAGACATCGTTTCTCCTTATTTGAACTAGCTGCTGAAGTTCAGGGTGGAGAAGACTATTGCAGAAGTCTAGCACTTTTAGTGTGACATTAAACAAGAGCAGAGCAGCATGTTTTGGTCAAGGTCAGTTTGCTCTGTCTAACTTTGCATTTGGTAATTTCAAGATGAATAAAGCTAAGTGACCACATCAGGCCCTTTCACCACCAATGGGGTTTAGAATATCAACCAAATCACTAAAATCATCCAGAAAGTGACTTTGAGAGACACGCTGAAGCACAGCTTAGCAGTCAGGCTCTCTATTTTACTGCCTAATTGATACTAATTTAACTCTACCAAAGAATAACTCAGACGTATGGAGACTAGCCTGCATTGCCATTTTGGGAGTGGGAAGCATTTTTGTGAGGAACCCAATATTTGCTGAAGATCATATTCCAGAGAGTCCTTTTCTGAGTAAATGTGGATGGGCTCCTGCTGTCCTAATACTTAACTTTACCACTTTTTCATTCTTCTTTGTTTTCTTTATCTTTTTCCCCACCTCTGTTTTTGTGTAAATCTACCCAAAGCAGATCTTCAGCACCCCTCTTCTGACATTATAATCACACAATTAACAACAAAGATACTCAGTAATGGCTTTTCCATGGAGGGGGCTATAACAGCCTTTCCCCTTTTCTCACCAAGCCCTGGATGGCTCCCTCCATTTTGGATGAACCTTCATCTAAATCCTGGTATCATTACTTACATTTAGACAGTAAAATGTACTCCACATTACAGGTGACTTGACAGATGAAGGTCCCTCCCTAGATAGCAGTCCAAGAAAGTTACAGTGGTAGCTTAGCTCTGGGTATCACTAGGCTAATGCCTAAGTTCTTGGTTTAAATTCTCCCTGTTTCACTGCTGGGGTTTTTTTGATATTTTCATTGCACCCCTTATGGCATGACCATGTAATTTTCCTTGTATGAGCAAGATTGTCCTGTGCAGGAAGACAAGTCACCATTACCAACAGCTGTGCAGATGTGTCACAGGGATGTTCAAGGGGGAGCAAGTCCTGCTTGGCGCACAGTGGCAACACATATTTGATGCAAGCAGGGCCAGCTGCATGGCACGGTGCTGTCCTGAATTCTGGCACACCACAAGCAGCACCAGCACGGCTTGTTTGGGTAGGACACCTCTCGCTGTGCCCCATCAGTCCCACAACCACCTGCTGTGCCTTCAGTGGCTCTGCTCATGCCCCTGTTCTCTTCTTCAGCTGCTTCAGCTCCTCCTTCCCACCCCAGGAGATCATTCAGTTCATTTTCCTCCACTCCCTTCAGCTATTCCACAACTTTGTTCTCAATACCTTCCCTTGAAGGTACTTCTCTACATGGCTTCTTCACCTCTTTTCTGTTTCAGTCCCTCTTACAGTTAAGCTTTTCAACTTGACTTAGAGAGGCATCAGTTCTCCTTAGCCTTTGCAAGCAAACTCTACCTGCTGCCCATTCCTTCTGCCAGCTCCCTGCTCACTCCCTGCTTCCTCTCTCTTACCTCCACTGCTGGTCACTCATTACAGATCTCTTCTACTCCCAGCACATCCCCACTTCTGATTTTTTTCCCTTGGAGTTTTACTGTTGAAAATGGAACTGGAAGTGAAAATTATTCCATATTAAACCGAAAAGGCCAGCACAATGCAATGTAATGTTAGACTATATTCACCCAAAACCAGAAACACCTAATCATGCTGGGGTTTGGGATGGCAAAACAGAATTTGAGCCAGTGTTTTTTTTATTTTTATCAGTAAGGCTTCAGCAGGGAGTGTGACCACCATTTACAACATGTTATGATTGTTATTGTTAAAAATAACAGGTTGTTTTTGCTAAGGAAAGAACGGAGCTATAAAATAGCACATACTAGGCATAGCACATACTAGGAAGCTGTCCCAAAATAAATGTTTTTATGTTTTACTTGTATTCTAGCAATTTGTCATCTCAATTTTTCTGTGTACCCGAATCATATTGTGCAGTGATACTTTTAAACATTGCAAAATGTTTAAGTTCTGTAAGGGGACTGTACTTTTGCTAGACACCTGCTTTCCATTTGCAGGTGCTCATTGAAGGATAGAAGACCACTGAAGTGAGAATGGATGTTAACACTATTTCCCAGTGTTTCCCAGAATAGCTGACTGCTTTGCTACAGACACAGCAGAATAGGACAAGTCGCATGGTTATTTTATTCTTTAAACCCATTCTTTGAATGCTGCCTCACAAACCTCCTGTATTTCCCCACAGAGGTTTCACAGTTTCCCTAGTAACAGCTCATTTCAAGAACAGGCTTTGAAATTTGTGAAAGTCTTAAACAGTTGTCACTACATTATACTCGAATTTCCCAGAGACCAGAGGGAGCACTCTTAGGAAAAACCACTGGTATTCTCCAGGATACTACTGCTATGCAAGTAGGCAGGAAAAGGATCTTCCATGAGCGATCATAACGAGTACTGCATCCAGCTCTGGGGCTCCCAACATAAGAAGGACATGGACGTGCTGGAGCAAGTTTGGAGGAGGGTCCCAGAGAGGATCGTAGTGCTGAAGCACATCTCCTGTGAAGACAGACTGAAAGAGCTGGGTTTGTTCAGCCTGGAGAAGACAAGGGTCCATGGAGACCTTATAGCACCTTGCAGTACCTAAAGGGGGCTACAAGAAAACGGGAGAGAGACTTGTTACAAGGGCATGTAGTGATAGGACAAGGGGGAATGAATGGCTTTAAACTGAAAGAGGGGAGGTTTGGATTAGATATTACTAAGAAATTCTTTACTGTGAGGGTGGTGAGGCACAGGAACAGGTTGCCCAGAGAAGTTGTGGATGCCCCATCACTGGAAGTGTTCAAGGACAGATTGGATGGGGCTTTGAGCAACCTGGTCTAGTGGAAGGTGTCCCTGCCCATACTAGATGATCTTCAAGGTCTCTTCCAACCCAAACCATTCTGTGATCAATGGAATGTAGTGCATCATTAAGCTTTCTGCAACTAGCTTTATCGAGTAAGAGAAGTGATGTTCCCCACTCAGAGAGAAGAACTGTTCTTTCTAATAAACTGCAGTACCCAATAACTGAGATCAACCAGTTAATTACAGGAAATGTAAAACTAGCTTGATGAATTTCTAGTGAGGGGACAAGATACTGCTAGTTTTAAATACAACTTTATTTTTTAAATCAATATGCAATCTACAAAATGTTATTACAAGATTATCAGCATGATCTGTTTGTACATATATCGACAAAAAGACCCAAATAAAATTATAGTTTCCATTAGGAGTAACAGCGCTGCTTCAGAGTTATCAAAATTATTGCTAAGAACTACTAACTGCAGCAGTCAGTTACTGTGTTTAGTTCACCAAAAGACAAATAAATGCAAAACAGAAGTATGGACACCAATACTGTAGCTAAGAAGTCTGTCAGGTAAAATAAACACAACCAAAAGTAACATGTGAAAGCATGTTTTCAGATGTAAACTACTTTTACACAATTAATACAGAACCTGGAGAAAAAAAAAAGAGTAAGGAGCATAAGGATGACAGTGGCTTGGCATCAAGTTCAATGGAATGCATCATCATCCTCATTTCTCAAGAGCTGCTACACAGGGGCAACTGGACCATTGTTCCCAGTCTCTGCAAAGGTTCAGCTTTGACACCTAGTAACACCTCTTTTCCCATCTTTTGTGCTCTTTTCTGGTTGGAATAAGCAGGCATTGCAGGTTGCTTACTTACTAACATCAAAAATCTTCTACAGCCTCTTACCACTCTTCCCTTCTTCTCTTTTTTTGCTTCTCTTTTATTCTTAGACACTTTGATGCAGATCCCATTTTGTCAGTTAAAAGACTTCCATTGACTTCAATGGGTGTTTGAATCCAAAATTACATCAAGTACCATTTACCTACAGTAATACAATTAGTATGAGAAAGATGAATGCAAAGATAAGGTTTGTCAGTTTCAGCAAATACGACACTGTAAGTAAGGCAAACACACTATAAAAATAGCTGTTCTCATTGATTTCTGTTTTAAATACATAATATCCCAAGCCCTGCTGGTCCTTTGTGAAGAAAACACAGATAATATCTAAACACTGCCCTGTAGTAAATGTTAGCCAAATGTCAGCATCTTAAGTGACCCAAACAGTTGGAAGCATTTCAGTGACTGCAGGCACTCGCTGTGGGAAGCAGAGATCAGATACATGTGAAACCTGGTTTCTCACATGATGCCAATGTACCTCATGAGTTATTTAAAGCTCCAACCCTTCTGGTGGCTGGACACTGAGCATCACAACAGCTTACAGCAACTGTTGTTCATCTCCATTCCCCTCCCAAAATTACAATCAAGACTACTTATAGCCCAGATTTCTAAAAAATCAAAGCTGGTATGTTTACTCACTATCAGCTGCTGTCATGGTTGTGGAAAAATGTTAGCAAATGAGTTTTAACATTGAGAAAATTTGCTCAGTAGGTTATACGCAAGGTCACCAGACAATGCAGAAAAAAAGGGAAGTCAGGGTATTTCTGCTTTGGCATGTTGCAATAGAATAGGAAGTTAGACTTTCATGGGGGAAAACAAATCACACAACTCAAACTTTCTTTTTTAAACTGCAGCCTATTTTTAAATGTTCTGACACCAAGGCTTATAAGCATCAGTTTGTGACTGAATAGGGCAATTACTCAACCTTAGGCTGCACTAACTGTTAGGTTTAAACTGAAAGCCATGTATTAAACAGAGTAACTTTATTTCAGTGTGGCAATATTTCTCTCGAATTAATTCTCTGGGATCCTGATCCAATTCCAATTAATGTTAATGGCAAGTCTTGCAAGCCTCAGATGGAAATCTAAGAGTTTGCAACATATATAAAGCTGTAGCTTAACCTTTTTATGTTAGTGAGTTCAGTAAGTCTGAATGACCATTTGCACCATACCACGTACAATACAGATTCACTAGCAGGAATGATGACTTGTGAGGTGGTCGTTCATCATTTAGGCCACTCACTCAAAACAATAGCTCCTATCTTGAAGAGTCAACACCACATAAGCTTCTAAAACACATTCTGAGACACAGCAAACACCTGAGAGAAGAAACACAGCCATTGCTTCTGCAGGATTTGTCACACCACCAGGTACCAAGTACCCAGGAGATGAGTGCTGCAAATGCAGATCCTAAGGTGAAAGAGTTCCTCCTTTTTAAAAAAAAAGGAGCAAGACAGGCTTTGGAGAGTAAGCGCTGTTAGTAGGTATACTGAATTAGATGTATTAATGCAAATCAAAACAAGTCAGCCTCAGACAAAGGTTTGTGCATGTATTTGCAACACGTATTTTGCTTCCTCTACCTCTACTGTAGCTCTAGTATAACCAAGGACTTGAGCAAGCTGCAGATCTTGCCATGGTGCTAAGCATACACACTGCCGTCACACACTATGCCCCCTAGTTCAGCTGAGCAGTATATTAACCAAAATTAAATATTAATAAAACACACTGGACATGACTTGAAGGTGCTAATGGCTTCTCAAGTCAAAACACGGATGGAGGATGCAACAGCTGAGCCATATTTGGATCACTACTATACTCCAATGCTTCCTTAGATTTATAACAATATAATCTGCTAATAAAAAGGGATATATAGAGAAGCCCAAATACCATAATAGTCTATTTGGGGCTTTGGCAATGCAATACCCATAAAAAACCTGCCCTCAGGACTTACTATAGAATCTATTACCCATTTCATTCTCAGCTTCCAAATGGGGGGAAAAGTTTATTGTGATGAACTAGGTTCATATTATGGCCTTCTGTTTCCTCAGACTGGTAATTTTCTCAGTGTATATCCCACATATTTCTACTTTTGGGGAATAATATTTATCTATATTTTTACACAGTGTTCATATAAAAAGTTACAAGCTGTACAAAATATAAAGTGAGGCAGTGCATTACTATATTTTTGTTCTCCACTAATTACAATTTGAAGTAAGGATAGTTTTAGGAAAACTGCAGGCAAAAAAAAAAAAAGGTATCAGGGGCATTTTTTTTAATTTATCAGCCTGCAGAAAATTACCAAAGGGATAATGGCTGAGCAGAAGTACTAGAGCCTTTCCTAACTGCCAGTTATTTGTTGAAAACATATTTAACACACTGCCTGATGAAGCATCACAGCTTCATGTCTCTTGTGACAGTCCATTCCTGCATTATTTCCCCAGGGAAAATGCCTTTAGAGCCAGTAGCATGAAAACATCTCTGTTCCCATGTATGAAAAGACTATCTTAAAAGTTAGTTGAAGCCACAACTTCTGCAGTTTCCAAACCAACATCTGGAACTTGCATCCTAAAGGAGACCCAGAGCAAACAGCAGCAACCAGCCTTTTCCTCAGCTTGTGGGGGAACACCTCCTCTGGTGTACATTCTTAAAGCCTCATCAAATAAAATGAGCCTGGACTGATTTACACTCACTGAGGATCCACCCCTTATATCACTTGCTATAGTAGTGGAAAAGAATCATCTAATGCTGGCACAGAAATTTCAATCACATCTGCCGTATGGGGTTTTTTGCCCATGAAATTACTTCGAGTGAATCTATAAAGTGCTGGGGAGGAAACAGTCAAAGCCACAGCCACAGCCACAGAAAAATGAAGAATATTATTGCAGAGGAACTTTTCCCATTTCAGCAATTAAATCACCCAGTTTCGACCTCATTAATTAAGGCTCTTGTCAAGAATAGTTTTTTGACTTGTTCTGTCCACATACATCAAGGGGAGCAGAAACATGAGGGACTTGAGTTTTCAAACAGCACTGAGAAATGTAATTGGTCCTGCTGGACCTTACATAGTTGCTGGTCTGCACATAAGCACTCTGGAAGTTTTTATTACCAAATATTACATGTCCAAGTGATATGAACTCTTTGAGTAGTGCCATTAGGTTTCAATATGGAGTATGAGATCATTCCCAAGTCATAGATACACAACAGGAAAGTAATATATTACAATCAGTCAATTAAGTGCTCACATCCTGCAGCTCTTTACAAGGAGAGCTTACTCATACCAGTATTCCCATGACAGGAAGTTTACTTGAATGCAGGCCAGTCAAATGCAGAATCGAACCCATAAGCACTAAAAAAAATTCAATGACCATGTTTATCCTAAACTAGGTCACTGCGCTTCTCTAACAACAGAATTTCCTATGCAAAATGATTCCTACTAATATCCTATGATGGTCCCTCCTGTACTCTTTTACTGCATTAGGCAATTGCCAGCCTTATCTGGGTCTTCTCCATCAAGCCTAATCCACTTCTTTTCAATTTCAACCTGTAAGTAGAAAACAAAAAGAAGCAGGTAGAATTATCAAATAATTGAACACTGAAAGTGTGAACTGCAGCAATGGCATGAAAAAAAGCTTTGACACAGAACCAAAACATTTCCAGACCCAACAGATTTCAAAATCACTACTCCCAAAAATAGCTGAACTAAAGAAAAACAAGGCTGCATTCACAGTTCTGTTTTTCAGCATCATCTTTGATCAGACAAGGATTTTTTAATGATTCTTTTGCTCAAAGTCATTATCAAAAGCATATGCAAGATATGTTTAGAATACAAAGCACATTTGCTTTTCAAATACTGTATGGGGGAGTGGGGAGGAAGAAGGGGAGGAAAACACAGAAAGCAGAGCCCTAAAAATACCTGGCAATTGTAAAAAGCTTTCTGGACAATATGTTTCTGTGGCTGCAGATCGCTCTCTATTCCCAGGGACTTGACTTCTGTTCCTGAGGCACGTGTATCATGAACGACAAACTGGACAGTAGCAAATGGATACCAGTCAGATGGTATTTCCTGGTCTGATCCAAGCTCCAGTTTGTAAGACAGGCTGTGTGGATGATCTGAACCTTGGAAAACAAAAACAAAACCACCACATCATCAGTGAATTATCTTTTCTTTGTTTACAATGTCAAGTTCATCTCCTAGCAAGAGGGGACAGCTCTATTTTTTATAAATACAGAGCAGTTGTTATCATACAAGATTATTCTATCTACAGTATTTTGCTACTTGGACATAAGGTGCCCCCTTACTAATTTTTTTCTGCTTCAGCACAATTTTCACAGTCATTGCAGTTTTACAAGTCAATTTATGCAAGATTTACCAGATCCTTCCAGCTTCTGATTGAGAGAAGGTTACAAACTTAGGGCTTCACTGTTTGGAAGAATCTCAGTTTTCCCTTAAAAAGGCATTTCTTACATTCACAGAAATTTAAAAACTGGAAGGACACAGTGTAGATATGGCAGAGATGCTGCTCTGTGTGCAACAAGCCCCCTTTCCAGAGCTCTCTGCAGCAGGAATTTTACTGGAGTGTTTATTTCAAGTACTACAGCTATCTTGTGTAGCATCATTTATTACAGTATGCCTACAGCAGGAAGATAAAGGCGCAGCTCAAAGTGCTGCTCAAACAAGATATATTCCAGCTGTCAGGCTAAGGGCTATCTGGACTGCCTTTCTAGCTTGGTTTGTTACAGGAAAAGAACATACCCCATTTCTTCTTTAAAAAAAAGTATTGCTAAAATAACTGTCATGTTATAAAGCAGAGTCATGAAGGACAGGTGCAGCATATTCTCAATTACTTTAAGCCAACCTTAGATCCTAGGGATCACTTAGTTTAGCATTTCTTACATATGGCAATGATATGGGAAAGCACTTCTCCTCACACACAGGAGAAACACAGGTGAAAGCTGCTTTCCAAAGGAACTGAAGTCAGCAGGCTCACTATGTGCATGAAAGCAGTATAATATAACATAATGAAAAGAATCCTCTCCAAATTCTGCAGGGCAAAATGTAGTAATTCTGTGTTTCTCCTTCTCTCCAGGATTTTAATCATAAGCATAGACAGCTAACTACACTTTGGCTGCAGGCAGAAAAAAAAAAATAAAGGGGAAAAAGGATTGGCTGTATTTTGTCAAAGGCAAGCCTGGCAGTGTATATTTGGTTTACATCCATTACACTGAATGGCATCTCAAAGCTCAGGCAAAAAGGTCCCATTTTTTATGCACTGGCTTCTTCTGGTGACAGGAATCAATTTTGTATCAGAATGAAGGAAATACTAAAGATAGAGTTAACATACACTGAGCTTTATCCATCCCATGGGAAAAGTCATGGTAACATTCCACATCCACACTCTCAAAGGCACTTTGTAAGGCAAATATACATAAAAAAGCTTTATCTCCATTGCTCCTAGGAGCCTTGGGCTGGATGCATCCTCTGGTCTGTGCGGCAGGTTTTCTCTGAAATCTGCCTCACAGTCTGCCCAAGAGTTCAGGAGATAAGTTTACATTTGAGCAGTTCTGTCACACGTCTCTGGCTGCACTAGAACAAAGTCTAATTCAATAAACCATCCTCCAGATTTCATTCCAAGTCTGGCATAAATCAAAAGAGCCCCAAAAATCAAGGCTTAAAGAGCATGAACTTCATGGTCTTTATTCTTAATCATACTAAAACAATTCATATTTTCCTTTTGACTAATTATATAATTAGTATAATTAATAATTCCCTCCCTCTTCCTTACTGGCACACTCAACAGCACTTGACTGCCTGAAAGAAAAGGTGAGGGAAGGGGAGGAAGGAATAGGCAGTGTCCTTTGAATTATCAGCTCCTAAACTTCGGGCAGGGAGGTCTCTGACTCTTTTTCTCCCCACCCTTCTTTTTAACATTTTTAATAAAAGCAACAATAATCAGTAGCTTACAAAGCTGTTTGCTGATTGCAGGTGTTCAGTGCCCCAAAGACACAGCAACATTTACAGCCACCACTTCAGTGAAGAGACATGTCACTGGACAAGTGCAGTCCTTTGCCAGCTGGACTCTGTATGTGGCTGATTTACAAGCATCCTCTGCAGCCTTGCTTCCACAAGTACATCGCATTCCATCCTTATCTGAAATGCTGATTCTTTACATGAAAATAGTGCTATATGCACATCAGCTAGAATCCTGCACCATGGGAGAGCATCAAACGCTGGCCATGAAGTCTCCAGGCACCTTTGAAGAAACGTGTATCACAATGGAGAGACAACTTCCCATGTGGGACCAGATGCTTCTTTCTACCAAAACACAGCTCTCATACATGCCCATAAGGGACTGACTACAGAAATTGTGGGAAGATGTAATGCAACTCACACTTATAAATGCAGGGGGAGATCCATAAAAGGGACTGGTAGGGATCACTGCAACAGAAAATGCGAAGGTCCCAAGTTTTGGGAATGAAGCTCCCCTAAATATGTCCAATATAATAGCACCTTTAAGGTGAACGAGGAGAAGTAGGTACCCAGAAAAGGCCAATGCCAGCACAGCGGGAGGGAAACCAAACCAAGAAGGACAGGCTGGAGAGATCAGATGGAAGAACTTGACCCTTCCTTGCAGACCTTGTAACCCACCCACCTTACCTGTCAAGGCACAATGTTTTACAACCTACCTGCACATGAAAAATTCCAAACATCACACAAACCATCGCCCATGACCAAAAGGAGCAGCACTATCACCTCCTTTTTATATATAACAGCCTATGTTTAATGCACTTGTTCATGAATCAGGCTCAGTCACCCACACAACAAGACAGCAAGAATGGTGTGGGGGTGGAGTGGGAAGGACTGACTGCAATTCGAGCTAAATCAGGGCTCTCAGCATGTGTGAGACATTGCTCACGCCTCTGAGCACACCACAGGACAGGGTCCTTCAGGACAGTAAAGCACAAAGACACCCAGTTTGCAAAGAGTGCAATGCCAGGGGCATGCAGCATGTGGCTAAAGGCTCAGGACTGTAACACAAAACACACAGACCAGTAAAACTATAACATTAGGGATTTTATTACTGAAATAGAGGAGGGAACAAAGTCAGAAATAAGGGTTACAGCCACCAGTCAGCTGCTTGAGAATGAAGCTGGAGCACTGAAGAAGTGTGAGGAGATGGTGCTTCATCACTCATGTACCCAGGAACAGGCAGATCTCTGTACTTCTGTGATCTAAGCCTTGTCCATGAAGTGCTTCTGCTCATCTCTTGCTGTGTCAAAGCCCATTTCTCCTGCAGTAAGACTCTCTTGGTCCACAGTCCCTCTTCCAGACATCCTGGACATGGTGGAATGAGCCCCTGTTGAGGTGGGTCTCTCCATCCTTGAATCCTCCATCACCCCAGCAACAGCTGCCGTGACAGCAGCAGCAGAGGTGAAGGAGGCCATAAGGAGCACCTCCATTCCAGAGCCAAATTGCGAGATGTCATCCCATGAGTGGTGCCACAGCACTACAACCCACCTGAGGTGTACTGCTTTTGGCTCCCAGGACCTGCTTCACCCTCTCATGGTGGTGTCAGAATGCAGCTTGGCAACACACTTTATTGACCTCGTCTTTGTGCTGTTTGCTGGGTTGGACTGTGCAGACTGCATCACATCAGACACAAGTGAAGCATCCTGAGGAAGACAGCAAGGCTTGGAGCAGCAAGATGGCATGTCATGTCTTGGCTACAGAAGAGGCACTCTGCCTCTGGGGCTATTGTTAATCAAGTATCTGAGGAGAAAGGGTTTGTTGTTTGGAGTCCATTTGTGGTAGAAGGAAACCAGCACAGATCTAAGGGCTTTTGGAGATTAAATTCAGCATCTTCCAGTTTGGGGAGCAGGGGAGACCTACGAAGAAACAAATAGCAATGGAAATTTTCTGGAAAATTATTCTGCCTTCTGAGAAAGGGTATTCAGAAATAACCACTGCTTGGAATTTTCCTGGGCAGATATCTGATGGTAAATGCTGGATGATAGGTGTCCATTTGAGTCTAGGCATAAATGGTCCACAGTCCAGACCACTCCTCTTGGTCTGCTGATGTTAGACACGGTACAGTTGTGATTCAGTATCACACAGCCCCTAAAAAAAAATCTCTGGGTTTATATTCCAGCTGACCCACACCCATGAGGTGGTCTTGGTGTTGGGATACAGTGAGTTCTGAGGTGCTTCCTTTTCCTTAGGTGGTAACCTGCAAAGATAGAGACAATAGTTTTAGGATCTCCGTAAGGCTACTGTCTTGGGTCCTCTGGAGCAGCCTCCATTGGACCTGTTTGCATACTCCTAGAATACAGGGTTCCCCCCAGCTCATCTGTCTCTTGTACCAATGTCAATGTCAGAAGGAGGTACTCACCACTACACTTGTGGAGTTCTTCTGCCTGCTGCTGAGCTGTGCTAGGAGCGTAGAGCAACTTCTTTCCATCAGCTGTTAGATGACAAAGCGACCAACCAACACTTTGGAAGACTGAACATCGCCTTAGTTTCCACCTAAAACTAGCCAGTCCTTGCCATTTCTGCTCCATGAAACTACTGCTTCCCAGGCCTTGTATCACACTGGAGTTAGAAGAAGAAAGAGAGGCTGCACATACAAGATCTTTTTGCAAAGCAAACTGTAATGCAGTAATGGCCAGAAGGGGAGAGAAGGTAGTGCTGTGGAAAGATGACTGGGTTGGAGCAGGCACAGTGTAATCTGTACACCATGCTAAGACAACACATTCAGATGCAAACCCAGCTACCCAAAATGGGGCCCAACAGGCATTGTGGAGACATGAGCACCTGGCACAATGAAACCAAATCACTCCTGAAAGGTAACCAGATAATTTGGGGAGATAATTGAGCTTTTAGTAGCTGACTTAGGAGAGAGAAACCCTGTCGTTCACATGTCTGTGCAACTTCTTAAGAATTCTCTGAATTGAGAGACTTTTGTCTGTCCTGATCTTCAAATCTGGCTCTTATATCCTAAAAACATTCCAAATTCTTGCTCTCTTTCTCTAACCAACAAGAAAGCCAAAACAAACAAACAAAAGATCAGTAAAACTATGAAACTAGATTCAAAATATCATTTAACATTCATATGGCATTTCAAAAGCAATTAATAATCTAACTTTTTGTCTATTCACACTGTTTAGCCCTTATTCACTTGTATAAGTAGCATTGAAGCAATCTTAATAAAGGTTCATGAAGACAAGGAATTTAAGCCCAAAAAATGTAGTGGTTATTTCAGTTTAGTAATTCTATTTTTGCCAAAATTGGTCCAGTTCTGAAAGTCTCATTTTGAACATGAAAATATCAATAATTACTAAGACACAGATTTATAACAGGATTGTTAGAAGTTAGTAACCCTGCAGCTATGTCTAAATGGGTGCATTCACCCAACCTGCTGGAAGAAATGCATAGGAAATAGGCAAGTGGGAATGGTACCACCACCAAGGAACAGTTTGCAATGGTGCTGGTGCCAGAAAGAGGTGGATGGACAGGGATGGAGCCCACCTAACAAAGTCATAGCTTGGAGTTTCCACCTAGGCAGTTTGGAAAATAAGAAGAGCAGCAGGTGACTGTTGCTGAGAATGACATCATCTCCCACACCAGAGCCCATGCTCTGATGCTAAAGGCAGTAAAAGACTGCCAGGAGCCACAAGCTCCCTTGGCTCCAATTTGATGTGTTGTTTAATCAGTTTCCTCAGTGTGGCTCCAGGATGCAAAATGAAAGAAGAAATAATCAGCTGAAGAGTTTTTGTTTTACACAACAGCCCAATGATGGAGATGTCACAGCAAGAAACACCACAGGACTCAAATTTACACAGCAAGTGATTAAAATAGAACATTTCCAGGTCTAGTCTCTCCCCACCTCCCTGAGTGACACAGGTGCATGCAGCTTCTCTACTGCAAAGACTGGCCCCAATACTGTGCTAAAATCATAATATATTCTGCATTTCCTTACACAGTGTCCTGATTTCACAAACATAGAATTGATTTGCACAAATTTCATTGGATCAGCCCTTCAAAGTCTGGCTTTTTTACTTTTGTTTTGTTTTGTTTTGTTTTTAAATAATGCTAACATTCTGACTCCAAACTCTACATCTATACATCTGAATAAGCATAGGGAGCTTTTAAAAGTCTGGGGTATCTCACAGCTCGTATCAACTTCACTTGACCACTTTTCCAAGGAAGGGCTTTAGTAGAATCCAGTGGATAATAACATATTTCAATGTCTTTTATCAAAGCCACAATATAGGCAACCTTTCCTTTTCTTCCCTTTTTTTTTTTTTAAGAAGTCTTGGACAAAGGCTTTTTGAAAGCAAAAGCCTTGGCATATTTTTCCCCCTGCAATAAACATATTATGAAAGTTTACATATTTGTATTAGTCTGACTGGTTCCAGACTTTTGGCACGCCTTGGGACAGACAACTCTATTTTTAAACTCTTAACTGTGTACAGAGCACTTGATAAAGAGGTTTAAAATTTGACCAGGCAGTATTACTACCAAAATGTTTTTTCAAATCCATGAACATTTCAAGGATACAAATGATCTTGCAGATCTCAGCCAGAGGAATTATTCAAATGTCAAAAGTTTAAGCTACACGTAGAAAATAATTTGAAGCTGTAAAATGCCACAAAAAAAGGTCACAGTTCTTACTTTCAAATAACATAAATCTGAAGTTAATTGTGCACATCAAAATCTTAAGACAAAAGAACTACAGAGAATTAAAAACTTTGGAAGACTTATAATCTTTGAAATTGTCTAAATTGCTGAGTTGATTTTGCAGAACCAAACCTACACTAAATAGCAAAGAATAATAAAAGCTACCCAAACAGTTAGTCCCATTATACATGGGTCACAGTACCATGGTGCAAATCCTTGAAACCTGAGGCACAGGACACCCATAGCTACGGATTTGGAAGACCTGAAGAATCTTCTGCCTGCTAATTTTCCTACATCTCTCCATCAACTCTTCTGCCCCTCCTGTCCATTTTCCAGTCTCCCCAGTCCCTCCTTTACTGCCTCCCCTTGTCTTTCCTCTGTCTTTTCTCTCCCCCCACCATTAGTTCTGGATTGGCTCCTGCCTTGTGTCACCAGGTCTGCTGCATCTCTTCTGCCCTCCCACTGCCCATTGCTTGGCAAACACTAGCATCCCCTCCAAGCAGAGCAGGAGAAACCCAGCATGGAAAAGGGAGGGCTCAGCTAGTTCAGGAGGAACTATACGGCATTAGCCACAAGTCCAAGCCTACCACAGCTTCTTCCAAAGGAAAAGAAGGAGAAAAACAGGGATGGCATTAACACAATGCTGTTTCTGACTGTGACCGCAGCAGGCTTTGTGCTGTAGCTCTCACAGAGTGAATCAATGGGAATAGAAAGGCACAATCACTCAAGCCTTCAGAGACTTCATCACCTGAGCAAGCGCCAGTCCACACGCAAAGGGGACCAGCATTTCATGCTGCATCATTAGTAAACACACTAGCTCTCATCTGTTGATGCAGAATTCTTACAAATGCTGTTCTAATACCACAAGCAATTTAGTTCATATATAGGCTCAGGCTAATGCTCCTGCCTCACTTTTTCTGTCAATCTGTTACTTCTGTCACTGAAATATCAATCTTAATTCAAATATCAAACTGTTAATAACTAAAATAGAGTCATAATTACTGAAACAACTGGATCGATTAACTATAACTTAAAATTAGTTAAAAATGAGGGGGGAAAATACTTGGGATTTTTTTTGCCTTTATTCCTTTTTTATTTCTTTCCAACAATAGTTTTGAATGTTATCTCTTACCTGCACACACATCTAGGTGTCAGAACCTGGGAGTCAATATGTCTGCTTATTACTAGCATACCTGAAACCAGGACTTAAAAAGATGAACTCTTTTCTGGGCATTTTAAAGAGGTCGTTAGGATAATACACAACTAGGAAAATCCATTTGTTAGACACACACTTGTCCCCTTTTTAAAAGTACAGACTAGGCAAAATCCTTTAACAGGTTCCCTTGTCTTACACAGATTCCCAAAGCCTCAAGCATACATAATGCATATTCAAGCAAAGGATCAAATGCCTTCACTCTACAGAACTTGAAGCAGGACACTGTATTCCTCAAGAATTTTTACGTCTTTAGAAAAGTACTATGCCTTTAAAAAAGTACTGGTAACGTGACTAAAAACTGGAATTTTAAAAACAAATATTTACATTTTTCTTCTCCAAAAAGTCATATTTTTTCTGGTAAATTAACTACTTCCATGTGTGCAACTATAAACGTAGCTGGTTTTATTGCTTCAAGTTTTCAGTGAGGTACCACCACCAGAAAGAAATGGGAATAAAGTGGCAGGCACTTTTCATCAGTGCAGTTATTGTCATGAATGTACAATCTCAATGCACAAACCCATGAAAAAGGTAATAGATATCAGGCCTTGCAAAAGCACAGTCACCTTCTTATGGGAAATTTGACTACAATACCTTCTAGTTATGTATCATACCCACCATTTCTCAAATGATGCTAGAAAGCCAGGACCCAGCAGTGACAATACCACCTTTTCTATTAACTGTGTGATAGTGGGTGGACAAATCATTTCACCAACTGACTTTTGCTTCCCATCCCACCCACTGTCCAGCTGGTATACAGGAAGAATAAACACTTCCCTCTGTCTTACTGCAGACTTGAGGTTTACTCAGAATGAAGAGATACACTTCCATGATGCTGCACACTTAAAATGACTGACAAAAATACATCTGCCTTCATCAAATAAATTAGGAAAATACCCTTTAAAAAAAGCTGTATTCTCTTTTTTCTAAAAGATGACTCCAGCTTCTACCAATAGCATCACACAGATAAAAGCCCAAGCCACAGCAGCTGATAGAGGTACACAAGCATAAAAACAGTGAAGATACAGACCCAAGCCCATCAGTTTATAGTGCAAATTATTTACTTGAATTTTTATCTGGAAGCCTGTCAATCTTCCACACCACAGCCCTGTAGGCACTCTCGTATTTTGCTGTTCCAACTGAGACTTGTATTACAGGATCAGATTCAACCTCGTGCAAAGCACCAAGGCATGCTCTCCTGTTCATTTTTGCTTTTAGGGACTTCTGCCTTTGGAGGTTCATGGTCCAAAGGGCTTTGATCCACTGTGTGGGAACGGGAAAGCGTATCATAATGTTTTCACAGGGTAAACGTGTTGGGATCAGAGCAGTTGAAGACATGTTTATAAAAGCCTGAAGTTCAATGTATGCCCCCTGAACCACTACTGCAGCCTTCACAGAAAAGGGAAGGTCTTGCCCATGATACTGTGTCCTGAAACGCATCAGTTCCAGCCTACAGGCATCCGGGGGTGTAAACTTAATTATCCGCAACTGCTCGAATTCCTGCACTTTGACACAGTTATGGAAATGGTAATCGAGAATATCGATCCATTTTTTCTCCTCCTCCTTGTCAAAGTAACGCTCATCCCTCTTCTGGAGCTCCAGGTCATTCAGGGTTAGAAAACAGTCAGCACCTCCATTCACAAAACAGAGGCAATAAATGTGTGTGATGACGGCACTTTCTACGAGTTTTCCTTCTGCCTTAGTGACTTTCCCCCAAAAGTTATCTACTATTTCCAGAGTCATTTCTTGCTCTTCATAATTCCTTTTTTGTCTAGAAATAGTAGGAAGTTTCATAAGCTCTTCCTCAACTGTTATGAGGAAATCAGTGAAGTCGTTATAATCTGTGGTGCCCAGCTTCAACATCTGCTCAACCTCTGGCTCATGGATCACTTCTACTTTGGGATGATACCTCCTTTTCTCTGTGTATGACACACACTCGATCTTCACAGTATGGATTTTTCCCGACACATTGTAGCTCTCTAATTTGGGTTCAGATAGCTTGCACTGTGGCTGCAGCTGGAATTCCTTGAAAGGTTTCTCCAGGCCCTTTTCATAATACATCTGCAGTACGCCTCCGGCTAGGATGCTCAGGTAAATAGGGCCCCATTGCCGAGACGACATCATGTTCTTCTTTTCAGGAATCCTCAGCATGAATGGCCACCCATCTGCTTTCCGGCTCCTGAAGAGGCTGCGTGGGATGGTGGGGGAGAGCTTGTGCCATGTGTGAGTGCTGGAGATGGGTGGCGTTTCTGCAGTGTTGGAGCTACCAGCTTGCAGATGTTCAAGCCTCTCACAGATGTAACTGAAGGAGCCCTGGTTAAGGCTTTTCTGATCATGACAAGATTCTTTGTCTTTAGGATAACAGGTGCTCCTGTCGAGCACTCTGTCTTTCCTGTGCATGCCAACATTTGATGGTGACATGCTGAGCAAGCACCCTTCCTTCCAAAAAGGATTGGAAAAGGCACAGTCACTCTGGATGTATGGGAAGTGCCCTGGAGCTAACTCCTCACAGCTTCCTGGTGAGTTAGGGCTTCCTTCGTCTGCTGACTTTGAGACTGAAGTCTTCACTGGATGGTCATTAGGTGAGGTGTTCAAAGGAAGGCTGCTCGGTTTTTGCGAGGATAGGGACGAGCAAATCCCTGGGGACGGAAGAAGGTTAGCGTTTGATGGCCATTCAGGGATGGGATAAAGCATGTGAATCCCAGACTTTGGGATGCATGGGTTTCCTGGGTAGTCTCTGGTAGGTGTAGTAAGTGGAGAGTTGCTGGGAGGTCCAGGACTTAGGTAGAAATCAACTACAGGAGACGAGAGTGGAGTGCTGCCTGTAGAAGATGACCTTGAAGAGTCATGCACATTAGACAGATTGAGTTTAAGGCCATTTGCTTTACAACTACTCTGATTATCAACTGATTTCTGAGGTGACTGGAAGAGTGGCTCGTCATCAAAGGTGACCCAGTTTGCTGGATTTGTGGAACACATCTTGAAGGAGAAACTTGAGGCACTTGCACACACATCACCCACAAACCATCTATGAAGAAACAACAAACAGAAGCAGAAATAAATTCTCTTGAAAGACCAAACAAACCCAACCCTTATAACATTCAAATCACACAAAGCTCAAGTTTGCAAGCAGTTCACAAATCCAGTGTACTCTGTGTTTTACGTGTATAATCTGAAATAGCTGTGTAGAAACAGATAAACTGCCAATGAATCCCCACTGCTCTCTCATGTTGGGGAGGAAAGGGAGTTCTAATCTCTGTGAGCTGTTCAGAGCATCTGATATATTCAGCCTCTCAATCAGAGAGCAGAAAGCCCCACAGCAGTACAGGACTGCTTGCATAATGCTTTCAGCTTAATACTATACAGCATAATACTATATAGCTTACGTGAAATTTGGAATATGGACAGGGATTTTCCATAATAGGCATCCACTCCAGGTGAGGTTTCCCCTCCTTCCTCTTATCAAACAAAATAGCATTTTACTAAAAATTGGTGTGACTGTTTCCAAAAACAAAATCAGGAAGGTGAGAGGGGATTGGGGTTTTTTGCTGAAAGCTGTAGCAACTCAGGGCTGATGGCAAAGGTACACACACTACTGCCACAAAGGCAAAAGCAGCCCACCGAGATAACACCTGCAATGAGCAGCCAGTTTCTGGGTCTCTCCAAGGCAGGTGTTCTGCTTCTATGATGGACATAGGCAAACAAAGCAGTTGCATGAGCATTCCCAGGTGAGAGGCAGCAGGGGCATACTGTGGCCACCAGAACTGGCCTGGGGACTCATCCCCCACTCCGTGCTGCCACATGAATGCCTTCTGTCAGGAACAGCATGGGGAGACTGGTCCCAGGTGCTTTCCAGACCCAGGCAGGAATCTCTTTACATCAGTTCCTTCAACTCAGACATACACTCTCAGAGAATGGACATGTTAGAAAGAAGAGTAGAAAGACATTAAACTTAGAAATTAGCCCAAAGAATGAGCAATACATTCCTGTTGAAGGGTAGACTACAAGTATCCACCGCAGATAAAACACTGGTGAAACACAAGTCAAGGCCAAGTAACAACATACATATCTGCTAAGCACTAAATTGGCTGGTGACCTGGAAAAGAGACAGGTCTTTAAACCAATTAATAAACTACACTTCATCAAACAAAGTGTCTTTGGTAAAGGGCTCAGCTGGATGTCCTCAGAGCAGGACTGCAACCAGTAAATAATTAATCTTGCCTTCGTGGTTTTAAATCATGCGCTGAAATTTAAACGTGTTCACTGTATCCTAATGCAGACTATGTAGTCCCCAAAGTTTTTCCTCCCCACTGCTCCTGACTGATGAAGGAGCAACCAATAAATTGCTAATGCCTGAGGAGGAATTGAGTACAATGAAGCACCATGGGGCACTTATAAACATTACTCATTTGATAAAAAGTTATTCTTGTTATGTCAGAACACATTCATATTTGCCTGAAAGCACAAAGAAGGCAAAGTTCATATAGACAAAAACCACCTCCACATACATTATTCCATTAATTAAGGTCAGCTAACGATGACTTAAAGCTATTCCCCTTCATGCACAGACAACCACAGTTAGGCCAGTTATTAATTGCACAGTACTACAGCACACAGTCATGTAACCATAAAAGCCATCCTTTATCTGTAACATTTAGAGAACAGTTCATTTCTAGACATGCTACAGTTCAGCCAAGTGAAATCTTGCGCCACAAGTCATTATTCTTACCATTTCTCCATTATTTCTTGGTCAGTTTATAGCCATTAAGAAAGTACCATAACCATGGCACAGCCCACTCACTCTGCAGCAGAGCAACTGAGAGCTTGCAATGGAGGAGGACTCTGGTCCTTCATTAGTTTTTGAACTCTTGACCTTTTTGTCCAGAAAAATATTTGCACTATGCTAGTTATTTTATAAGCGCTCTCCCCTCCACTTAGAGAGAGAAAAAGAGCAAACAAGTTACAAATTACAAACATAGCTCAGACACACACAATTACCAGTGTATCCTTCACCCACACAGTCACTTCATCAAAATAAAATGGAAAGAAAAATCATAGCTATTTGTTCTTGGACTTGGTCATCATTTTTCCCTCTCGTTCCACACCCTTCTCCTCTCCTTCTGGTTGCCATCATGGGACCTTCAGCAGTATATATTGATTATTTCTAGAAATTTCAAAGTTTCCAGTCCTTGCTTCACCTTAACAAGTCTCCTTTGTTAACAGCAGCTCATGAGATGCCAACTCAGGGAGTGGGGTTTTTTTGTAATAGCCAGGACTGTGGGACAGCCTGGTAGACAGAGCATAAGGAAACAGCCTCAAAGGCTACCATTAAAAACTCCTCTGGCACTGGCAAGAGATAAGTGACCGCCAGCAAGAGAAAATAACACGCTGTGGATGGGAGAGAGCGCCTTTCTCTCCGGAGGGGCTCTAGGGATGATCCCGGGGTACTGAGCAAAGAACAGCGGAAATGACGGCGAGCTCGGCACCCTGACGAGGCACAGCCCTTGAGCAAATCACACAACACCGAGGTGCACCAGTGAAAAAGAAATCATAAAATGGGAATATAAGTAAATAGAAATGTTGTTCACAATAAAGAACACACTTTTCAGCCTGTTTCCCTTTCTTGCTAGAAATGAAGCTTTTCAATGTCCATTATTACTTCCAGATGTTTGGGGTTTTTTTTCCACAATGTCTGTTACTATTCACTTTTTAAAATGTGATGTTACAGATTATTTGGCAGGGGTTTTTTCTGTCACAAAACAAAAAGATGTTTGAAATCCACCTGTCAAATGTTTAACTTCAGTCAATATGTCAATAAAGAAAACCTCTTTCACAGATGGAGCTCTCCTCTGCAGTCACAATACTCTCAGTGTATCTGTCTGAGGCTGAAGCTTTCCCCTTTTGTTACTGCTCCAGATACATGTGAGTTTTTTAAAGACAAAAAGGTACTGACTGCAAAAACACACAGGCAAGAAGTAAGCGTTGAAACCAATAGCGATTCCCTCATTGTTGCTCACTGATCCCCAAAACCAACTACTGGGAACGAAGGAAAAAAGTCCAAATAAATTTTCACAAGCTGTTTCCATAGTGTCATGCTAAGAAAAGGAAATCAACTCCCTCGTGTTATGGGCAGCACCATTCATCTGGTATTTAAGAAATACAACACCAGTCTTAGGCTACTTTACATCACTTGTTCTCTGATGGTTTTACATCTGCACAACACATTAAAGTAATGCTTTCAAGTCCTATTTCATCCTAAACTGTGCTCCAAATTCCTTCTTTTGAATTGGGATGTTCTTCCGTGAAACTGCAGTAAATTTGAGCTTCAGGATGGATGTGTTTTGCCTCCAAAAGGCAAAAGTCCCGCAAGGGACCCACATAAATGTAACCCAAATGCTTTTGGTAAGAGGAAAGTGATACAAGATGCCACTGATCTCCATTACCATATATGTTATGTGGCCCATAACATTTAAATTACAAGCACGTGTGGTATCTCCTTCAGATTTGTGACAGGAAATACCATTTTTACAGTATTGAAACTGCCAATAAAAAATAAAATAAAAAAAGATGGCTGAAATAAAGAGTTGATCCTAAACGCATTAATTCCAGTGAACCCAAAAGTTGTGACTCATCTCAATTCATCTTTTTCTGCTGAAAACAATATTCCCATTTATCAGATTAATGCAGTCCCTTAGCACTTAATGAACAGTAGTTGCAGCTTAATTTCTTCATTTTAATACCCCAGGGATGGAAGGAAGAGAAATCTTATCCTAATATTGAGAGATTTCATAGGCTGTAGCTATTACTGGTTTCTTGTTGCTTCAGAAATCCCAGATCAAATCTGCAGCAAAAAGACTCAACGTTTGTGCCTTGCTGGGGGATTCTGTTACCACTCTCTACACTGAACACTAATAATAACTTTCTACTCGCTCCGTGGTGCAATTCAAGGTCTTGACTTTGGTACTTTTAATCCAGATACACCTCAGTCCTCAGCAAGCTGAGGATGCTGACTTGCCATCAGCAATGTCCCCACCCCCCTGATGGTGCAGCCTTGCATCACCTCCTTCTCAGCAGGGAAGCATCTGAACCTGCACAGTGCATGACTGAAACCCCTGTGCATCTCACTCCCAGGGTCTTTCCTAACATCTGGCACCAGTCAAAACCCTCAGGCATATCCCTTCTGATTTAAACACAAAGGTCCTCTTTTTAAATATTGGAGGTGCATGAAGTCAACTAATGGGGAATGGCAGGGAAACACTTCCCTTCTGGGAGGCATAAAGCAAGTAAACACAAAGTTCAATAGACAGTACTCACATTTCCAAACACACAAAAAGGCATAATTTCATAAATATATTCCTTATTGCATCTGTAGCCCCAAGGCCATTGTGGCTTCAAAACTGTTAAGCCATACATCCTCTAAACAAATTCTCTTTGCAACACCTGAGCACATATCTTATGTGTGCAACTTGCACAGTGGGGTTTTATTGGGCAAATATCAGCCTCATGAATTACTTCAAGCTCAAAAAGACCTCCAGAGTTATCTGCATACAGTGTGACAAAACAGTTAAATAAACCGTTCAAAACAAGCTGAGCTCTTCTCATGAGCTACTCTGCAGACAATGCCTGGTCATTTTATTTCCACTGTTCCAGAAAAACTATGGGCCCCATCCACCACCACATGTCAATTATATTTCCAGGAACAAGGTCATCTGTTGCAGAGAGGCTACAGGGAAATTCAGTGCAAAACTCTGCATACTGTGCAGGCTGTGGTGAAGCTGTCCCATAACGATTCCATATGAGTTGTTACCATTTCTTGAACAAATACATAGACAATTCTTCAAGCATTTTGCCACAAAGTGTAGCAGTCTTGCGAGGAAGTGTAAATTCTCTGCAGTTTAAGCAATAAAGCACATATGGTATATAAAATACCCTGAACATTTCTAAGCCCTTGTGATAACTAAGTCTAATATGGCAGATTTATCTCTGTATTTTACAGCCATATTCTTTGTATCACTGTTTCAGTTACTACTTAACTCTGCAAGAAAAAACTTGAAGCACACCTTCTACATAAAACACTGCTTGATTTATGATGCTTTGCCTCACATTTTATTTTGACACTGCATAAGGCTGCACTTTTATTTAACTCTGCTCTACCTCTCCTAGACTCACACAACAAACTTTCTCCAACATAAAACTCTGAAATAAACATAAGCAAAAGGCACAATTAATGGGAAATAGGAATTTCTTGGCTTTCACTTGTATTTGGGATACATACATGGATTAACCTTCCCACTACATTACTCATTTTAGAAAAAAAGGAACTGGTGTAATAGTCAAAAATATACACCAACTTCAAAGTGCAATGTGACCTTATATTTACATTGCTTGCTCTCTGGGGTATAGGCACAGCTGGGAGAAGTTTGGAGCTCAGAGCTAATCTGTTTAATTTGGAATTCCTTCCTCTTGGCCCAAAGAGCTGGAGGAATTAAAGCTTTCAGCTTTTGACAGTGTACACGTCCCCAGAGCAAAGGCAGGAGTAGCTCTTGCAAACACCTCTCACTATTACTTGTTTCTGCCCCAGTTAGAGGGGAGGTTACAAACAAGGTGGTTGGTACATGCACATGGCAGGCTTGAGAATATTAACATTTTTAAGGACATCAACACAAACATCACAGTACATTCCCAAGTGGAGACCACACTTTTTTTCATAGGAAAAGCATATAGCAGAGACTGAAACGGTCTCTAGTGAGGATGATGTCACACAGTTTGGGATGTTGGGGACTCACCACAAGAACAAGTACTGACAGCTACAGCACTGACACTCTGCACGCTGGGAGAGCATCCGGCATCCAGCTCGGGAGGGATGCTACACACAGACACTGGACCACAGAGGCCTGAAGAAATGCCAACTCCTCTGCCTCTCAGTCACATCTCGTGCTTTAAAGACTGTAAGTAGATATGAGATTCACATGAGAGGGAAAACTTACGGGAAGCTCTCAAATGAAAAATGAAAGAAAAGCAGCCAGATTCACATCTCTGCTAACTGTTCAAGTCTGCTCAGCTGTGGCTGAAGTGGGTCTTACCCAAAATAGTTCTTCTTGCTCACAGCAGGAGCAGGTTAGATGGTGAGGTCCTTCCAGTTTATATGAAAATTTAGCACAGCTACTCAAGGCAATTCTCATCTTTGCCATG
Source organism: Xenops minutus (assembly GCA_035221455.1). Classification (NCBI taxonomy): domain Eukaryota; kingdom Metazoa; phylum Chordata; class Aves; order Passeriformes; family Furnariidae; genus Xenops; species Xenops minutus. The sequence continues at coordinate 12,445,179 of JAWWEE010000105.1, forward strand.
AATAATCACCCAAACCTCAGCTGCTATGCACTGTAAACAAACTCCTTTTCATGTCCAGATCCATTCTAGGAGACCTTCCCTAACACTCAGACGTGAAGTCATTCCAAAGCTGCCTCAAAAAGACAACAAAACATCATGCATGACTGGTCTTGTGTGCAATGCCATTGGATTCAACCAGTCTTCCCAAACACAGTGAGCTCCAATTCCCACACCCTCCCTCACCCCACTCCAGCAGCAGCAGCACCACTGGTGAGTCAGATCAGCCTTGTCCTTCCATATTTTCTCAGTGAGGAGTAGAAATCAAGGCAGGAAAGCCTTGAGACAACATTTTACTGGAAGTGCCCATACAATTTTATGGAGGGAAGCCAAAGGTATTTTCTACAGGAACAGAGAAATTGATAAAATCATGGCAACACAATTGCCTGGGATCTGCTCTGCCATTTCTTTCAAGGTATTTTTGCAGAGCTTGTTATCAGGAACATAACTCTGAGAATGGGATAAGATAAACTAAATAGAATAAATTTTTAAAAAACCCACATAAATGAAATTAAAACTGAAATCTAACTTAGTTGTCATTGGGAAAGATCCTGTAATGGTGACCAGAAGGCACTCTTGTAAGTCACTCAAGAACTTCTCCAACAGCGCACACAGCAAAGCATTGAGCTGCAAAAAACAATAGCAGTCCTCTTACCCTACAGGCCACCTCTCTCCCCTGAGGAGAACTATAAAGTTACTTGCAGCAGTTCCTATACTACTTGTTGTGACAACCCATATGCAAACAGGTTACAAAACATATGAGTCAGTGAATGAGAGAGCACAGAGAGGTCAATCAAAAGCCAATCTCCAGCTACAAAACACCCAAATATGCCAGGCTTGCAATGAGCACTTTCTAACAAAAAAGCAAAAAAGTTTTCCCAGTTCACAGCTACATGTAACTATTTTGTTTCAGGAAGATGCAATCACATCCTACATCACGACACCAACTCTGGATGATTCTGGTACATAAAACAGAGCCAGATACAGGTACATTTATAACCTGTTTGGGTTTTTTTAATAATGCAACCAAAGTGACAATACCCACACTTATCTCTGGCATAGCATCATATCTAACTGCAAGAATAGCAAACACCAGTACTCAACGCAAGTCTAAGCATCTTTCTTGGGTACATCAGTTCTAACTTCTCAGCCAGTTCCTCCAGATGACACTCAAGAGTTCCAACTCGGATGTCCAGCATTTTCCTGTTTACAGGGTGGATTTCCTATCTCAGAAGGTGACAGGCTGTTCCAGGTCTAAGTAACACATGTCTAGAGTGGTTCTGTGCCTCTTTGGACTCCAGGCTGGTAACAGAGAAGGGAAGACAGGGTGTACCCATGCTCATACCCCATTTGCTGGCAAACAGGATCATCAGGAAAACCCCCAAGAAGATATGCTCTGCTATCAAAGACAGAATGAACATTTTTACTAGCTCAAATGAGAACAAGATTAAATCCTAAGAATGACAAAATGGCTCTTTATGTTTTACTTTACACCTTTAACAGAAGAAAACTCACTTTTCCTAGAAGAAATAACAAAAAGCCTGATTAAATCAATATTAACTACTCTGGTTTTAGTCTCTTCTTTCCTGGATATCTAAGACACGTAATGTGTGTGAAGATGTGATTGCAAGGTGTTACACAAGATGTAATTGCACCTTCTGGAAACAAAATAGTTTCAAATGACTGTGTATTGATAAAACTTTCTCTTTTTTTTTGTGTTAGAAACTCCTCATTGCAAGACTGTAATCCTTAAATGTGTTTAACTTGGAGATTGGCTTTTGATTGACTACTCTGTGCTGCTGCACTTAATTTCTTCCTATTGTCCAGTTAGACAAGATATTTAAATACTTTTAAATTCACTTCACTGTACGTATGCATGTTTCTCTCTTGTATACAACACACCCCTCCATGGGGCCCTTCTTCTTCCTACATGTGAACCCACCAATTAGAAGATGGATGTGGAAAAGGCAGAGGTAGCTGGTGGGGCTGTGGGGAGCAGCACGGGCACACCCCTGAAAGGTGCTTCTGTTCCCACTCCCATTCAGTTTACTGGGCCAGCCCTGCTTTATCCTCTCTGAATCGCACTCCTCTTCAGCATCACCATAGTGACTGCATAACTTACACTCCGTAGGCAGATTTTGGAGAGCCAAGGGACAATGGCAGTAGAGTCTCATGTAAACTGTTTATTGACACGAGCTGACATTTTATTGTATGGAAGGTTTGTTGGGTTATTATAATTAAAAAAAAAAAAAGCCAACAAACCTTCAGCATAGTGCTCTGGCCCGGAGGAGACAGGAAAATAAATCTATTTTTATTTACAGTACTTCTGCAGGTCACTAAGTTAATGGAATGTTACTGCATCTACTGAAGCCATTTTAAACTGTGTTTAGGAAACATGTTATTATTAGGAACGCACGCACATCCCACAAAAGTGCTCTGGTCATGGCAGCCCTGCAGAGGCCTCTGGCAAGTAGTTTAACTTCCCAAACCTCTCCCCTCCCCCTGAGCAGAGCCAGAGATTTATAATGGGCTACCAAACAGCAGAAATGCAGCTACGGATGGCTGTCCCACTTCTGTAATATCAATAGCCTTTTTTTTTTTTTTTTTTTGAAGGATTAAGCAGTCCTCTAGATTTAAAAAAAAAAAAAAAAGCCTGAGTGCTTTGGCACACAGATCACATATCAAAATACTAAGCTGTCTGTGGTTAGAAGTCCTCTACTAGTGTTTGCAGTGTCCAAGGGAAGGGATGGATGAAATGCCACAAAGAATACATGACATAGAAGTACACTTCAAAACCCTTGCCACTAATTTCAGAGCGAATAATAAAAGGTAGGGAGGCTAACATAAACACTCTAGCATTTTGACTAAGCAATATAGTATTCCCTCTTTTTTTAATTATTTTTGATTCAGAGTCAGTTTTTATATCTGCATTTAAAACTACCACGTGCTTTAGTGCCCAGCACACAAGTGCTAATACCTTCCTGGAGACTAACCCCTGACCTAAGATTTGCAGAGGTATCTAAACATGAAAAGTACTGCCAGACAGCTATTAGTAACATTTTCTGACAGATAATTCTCTCCTCCACTGCGGGATACTCCCCTTCTCCCTGCCTTAAAGTGTTATAGGAATACTAACACTAACAAGAGGAAGTGTTCCAGCTGAGTCCTTGTTTATTTAGATAAAGGCATTTTTTAATAGCAACTGATGATAGTCATGTCAGAAAGTATAATTCATAATGCAGACACCAAAAAAAGCCTCATTTGGGTTCCCCTCCAAAAGCCTTTTAAGACAGACACGTGGGTGGCCTGGTTTTCTGAAGCAAAAGACGTCAGCTCATACTTATAACAATCAAAAACATAAGACAATAAGTGGTGGAGTAGAGGGATCTTGTTTACACAAAGTAAAACACTGTCCCTGAAAGTGCACCACTATTTGTGTAATTGGGTGCATTTCATATTGTAATTCCCATCCATACACACAGAGTAACTTCAAAACTTGCGTTGATTCACTATTCAAAGATCAACAAGCTAGGGCAATAAGCTTATAAATCCCAAAAGTTTTTAAACGAGAGAAAATAACATTTATCATATATTCATCAGGGAGAAGGAAAACAATCAAACTTGAGCATGAAGCAAGGACCTCGTACCTGCCTTTGGGCAGGTTTTCTCAGTGGTGTGATTTACAGCTCCAGCATCAGCTAAGTGTCATCTCTGGCCACACTCCATGTTACACAAACTGCTTCCATGCTCAACCACAGCTAGTTAGAGCTCAGTGCTAAGTTCTCCTCAACTCACACATATAGTCAAGAAAGGAACTAATCTTTCCTCACAGCATTTTCTCTCTGTTTCTAGTGCATGAAACCAGGCAACATAAAGTGTTGTCTTCAGCTACCACTTTTTCTTCTTTTACAGATACAGAAGAGTCTGAGTCTCCAGGCAGGGAAAAGTCTGATAACAGCAAAATGAGCAGTTCATCTTTAAGAGCCTCAGGCTTCAAAACTTCTGTTCCCTCCTCCCCAGACAGTCATTACCACTCTCCCAAAAAAACCCTAAATCCTGTTTGCAGAGAAAGCTCTCAGGGTTTCCAGTCCACTCCACCTCACAGAAAAAACATCGGGGAAGCATAGAATTGTGTAACTTAACTTTCATTTGGCTCCATAAAATACCTTAGTCAGCAGTTTTCTCAGCATACCTATTGGCCACAAGTATCAGAACATTTACATCTTTATAAAAACCTCACTGCAAAGCCTCTCTTCTGCGAGTACTTACCTAAAGCCAGAAAGTGAACACTTTCTATACTTCTTGTCACCTACAGAACACTTGAAACACCATCTCTGGGGTTTGCACGAGGGGTATATATGGGAAGTGCAGTCTAATCATGTCAGCCCCACGCAGCACATCATTCTGCATCCGCTCCAGCTGTTTTCTCAAAGCCTTCTGCCCCGGCTGGATTTACGGGAGGGATTTCTGCAGCAATGATTTCAAACACCGTGAGCCTACGTGCATAGTTTAACATCATCAGCTGAACCACTAGGAAATATGAGAAAGGCTCCAGGAATTCAATTCATTTCGAGTATTAAATAAAAAACACTCCTCCGTTGTCCCAGACTCCTCCCTAACAAGGCAAAAGTCATGGGAAGGCGATCCAGCAGGATGCCCGGCACCCAAACCCTGCCGATTTCCGCAATGATTCAAACAGCCAGGCAAAACCATCCCCCTTTCACCACTTCAACTTTCAAAAGAAAAGGAAAACAAAGGGGGAAGAGGAAGGGGGAAAGAGAGAGGAAAAGAACAAGGGGAAAGAGGGAGGAAAAGGGGAAAGCAAAGAAAAAGGGGGAAAGGAAAGGAAAGGAAAGGAAAGGAAAGGAAAGGAAAGGAAAGGAAAGGAAAGGAAAGGAAAGGAAAGGAAAG
>JAWWEE010000105.1:12450225-12566997 GCA_035221455.1 Xenops minutus
AAAGGAAAGGAAAGGAAAGGAAAGGAAAGGAAAGGAAAGGAAAGGAAAGGAAAGGAAAGGAAAGGAAAGGAAAGGAAGAGAAAAAAAGAAAAAAGAGAGAAAAAAGAGAGAGAAAAGAGAGAGAAAAGAGAAGAAAGAAACGAGGGGCGAGAAAAACAAAATAAGAAAAAAAAAAGGTGAGGAAAAAAATAAAAAGGAGCCCAATATTTTTGTTACATGTATCCTGTCCTTAAACCAAAACAAAGCAGCCCCATCCACCGGCCCCTTTCCAGCCAGAACTTCGGGGCTGCGCCGCAACTACCGGGAGAATTCCACTTCGGAATTCCGCTCCGAGCCTGTGCCGTGACCGCTCCTTTCCCCCTCCCTGCCCGCTCCTTTTCTCCTCCTTATCCCCTCCTTACCCGCTCCTGTCCCGCTCCGTGCCCGCCCCGGCCCGCCGCCGGCAGAGGCAGCGGCAGAAGCGGCAGAGGCAGCGGCAGCAGAGGCAGCAGAGGAGGCAGAGGAGGCAGCAGAGGCAGCAGAGGCAGCAGCATCAGCATCCCCCACACGGTCCGGGCCGGGGGCGGTGGCAGGACAAGCCCCGCCCGGCCGCATCCCCAAGGAGCATCCCCCGTCCAGGAGCACGGGCTGCTCCAGGGCCGGAGACTCCGACATGGACCCGCACTGCCAAAGGTGCTCTGCGGACAGGAGCTCCTCCAAAGACACACAGCACAAGGCTTGGGAAATGTCAGAATAACCAAGAGGATAATACAGTTGTATTATCTTAGTAACAGAAAGTCCTTCTTATCCGGCACGCTGTGCGCCTCTCGGTGCACCTACCAGAGGGGACAAGGTGCCGGGCAGAAAGACTGCTCCTAGAAGGACAGCACACCTAGAACAGGTAGGATGAAGAGGGGGAAAACGCCTATAAAACCCTCTAGATCATTCCCAGGGACAAGGAGCAGAGCTGCCAGGGTCTGCAGACCCCAAATTGCCCATATGAAAAGCTGTCAGTAGCAGTGATAGTTCACTTATAGCAGTGAGCTCATTTCTTGTACCATCCATCCAAAATTCTTTGTAAGGCATCATCCATCCATTTTAGCTCCACTGATTTTCAAGGTGTTTGAAATTTCCTTTGTATCTTAATTAGGAAGGATGTCCTTCTGTAAATTGTTTGCTTTTGTTCTATTTATCTACTCTGAAAAGTTTTCTTATGTTTTCTCTGAAAATTAAGCAATACTACTTCTTTGCTCTATGCATGGGAAATACTAATCAGGCTCTGTCTCTCTGCATTTGCAATAGAAGTGTTCAGTCGAGTTTTTACTACAAATAAATTCTTCTGTAAGCTTAATGCCATTATAAAAATTGCACTGGGACACACACTGGCCATCCGTGGTTTAAAAAAATCTGGTTTTATTATCTTAATTTAAAAAAAATCCAATGCCAAATGTAGTTAGACAGTTCATGAGTATTTATGATGTCAAACCAAGTAAGATATGGGTTGTTAAAATTATTCTCCAAATGAGTTTTACTTTGGCAATACAGAATTTCACCTGGGGGCTTGCTACCAGTGTGTAACAAAATCTTGCTGTTGTTCATATTTCCATCTCAATATCGCCTAAGAGAAAGGATTTAAGGATTTCCTACACAGACAGGTAGCGGCCTTTTCTTAGAATCCTGGTTTGGATTGGAAGTGGCCTTAAAGATCACCCAGTTCCAATTCCCCCAACGTGGGCAGGGACACCTTCCACTCCATCAGGTTGCTCAAAGCCCCAATCCCTATAGCATGGAATTTTTTCACCATAATTTAACCTGTAACTTGCAAGCCAGTGAATTGTAACATTTATATTTTTCTCCCCTTAAAGCTCTTTCTTCAGTATTGCCAGCCTGAGGCCTCCAGGCTCAGACCACAGCACTGCAGCCCTCGCTAGCCCAGGGTTAGAGAGCTCCATCTGCCATCCCCATCCCAGCATACAGCCCTGCAAGTGTCAGAACCAGATCCCAACCTCTTTCCTCTGGAATTCCATCCCTCTAAGTCTTCTGCTTTGGAAATTGAGGCTTGATGTCAAAATTGTATTTATGGTCTCCCATAAACAACACAGTCTTCTGCCTCCTCCCAGAACACACCTAACCTCTTAGCAGAGGGAACCAGAGGATCAATACCTCCTGTTTTGCCAAAAATGCCAGGAAATTATAAATATTTTCTAATTTATTTCTAGTATTTTCTACATACTCCAAAATGAGTCCTTCAGACTCTCACATACTCCTGCACAACAATCAATAAACCCTTTTCCCTGTTTAGCTTCCACATTAACCCTTTCTAATGGTTTTCAAGTGGGAAGGGTATTCATTTCTCATATCTCCTTATCAAACTCAGCATGTGTAAAAATAGATCAGATTTTTCCTTTGTTGAGACAAGTGTATACATTTTCAAGACAAGACTGTTCTTTCTCCAGTAGGTTCTGCTATCACTTTCCCTTCCTCCAAAATAATGATGTGCAATAGAACTCAAGCATCAGTGAAAAAAACCCTGAAACTGAGATTTAAAAGTCCTTAATATAATTTTACTTTAATGAATAACATATACAGAATGGATTAGAACTATTAAAACTATTTGTACTGTAAATACAATTTGAAGAGCACATACAGTATTATATATTGCTACGGGCAGTTATTAAACTCATTTAACATTTTACAATGCTAACAAATTCAGTTTACGTTGCTGACTATATTTAAGCTGATCTTAACATGCATTTTTATGAAATGCTTACTATCTATGACTATTTTGTCAGAAGTGAAACCTGTCAGTTCATATCTGGCTAAAACCAAATGTAACTGGAGACAGAAGAACACTTGTTCCTAGACTTCCTTTAACTGTTTGCTCTACTAGTTTGCCTTTTATTTTAGCAAGAAATTTCTGCAAAAGGTTATCTTACTGAGAATTAATTTTCTGGTTTGTTTTGAAAAGGCAAATTCTTCTCCCATTTAATAAAGCCATCTTTCACTTAATACAATTGCTATTTTAAGTTTACAAGGTTACTATATTCACTATGTAAATAATGGATATTTACTACATCTAAATTGCTCATAGAAATTTAGCATACTACTGTCCTTTTTGTGAGTGCTTGTTGGATTCAGATGCTCTTGACCTTCTGAGCTAGATCGATAATCCAAGAGAAACTTGTTCTTGCCTACTTGTTTGAACTAAAAATAAACCAGACTTTCCAGACTTCAAAAGAAACCTTTGGTAAAATTGATTCCCCCCTCCCCAAGTGTATATTTTCTGTCCAGCCCTGTTTATGCTATATTGTTTGAAAGTCACCAAATAGAAGTATATTATAGCCGTGCCTTATGCCAAAGGCTGCAGTTATCTGTCCAGACTTCTTCAAGCTCATAACTTCATTAAAATAATCTTTCTTGAATAAAGTGTTCTGCACAAAAAGTCTTTTAAGTCAGAGAGAAAAGAGACTTGAAGCTTTAGTGGGAGGGTAGACAAGGATGACGACTCTTTGTAGCAAAAAGGGGAGATTTAAGGTGTTCTCATACTCATTTCAGAAGCAAAGAACTTTTATACAGAGAAAGTATGCAAGAAGCTACATGCCACCATAGAATAGCTTCCAAGTGCTCTCATGAAAGAATCCATAGTGCTTAAAATAACTGGAAATTACCTAGACTCTTAAATATTGTGGATGTAAGTCTTCTCAGGATCCAGCTGTGTTGTTTACAGGAGACCATAAAGACAATTTTGACACCAGGTCTGGATTGCAAAGGCTTCTTCATTAGTTAAGATCTCAGCCTCTTACAAAGTTTCAGACTCACAGGATGAATCAGACTTAAACCAAGTATAGATAAATCATGATTTTTCCTGTTATCTCTGCAATTTCATGTAAGAAGTTTTTAACTACAATTATTTTAGGGCTCTTAGCATGGGAGCTTGCCTTGCAAATTAAGAAGCTGAGTGATTCTGAATTAGCATTGACATGTCTAAAGCTGCCTACACACAGAGCAGAGGCAGACAAAGAAAACTGCCCCGAGCAATTTTCCATGTGGTTTAGTTCACGGCCCCACTCAGGTCTTGGTTTACAAAGGTCCCCAAAAGCTCTTCTCTGTTCCCCTCTGCAACCAAGCCAGCAGTTCTGCAGACACAATTACAGTTAAAGCAAGCTTCTGACTCTCTGATTAACGGAAATATTCAGGAATTTGGGCAAACATGGCCTCTTCTAAACAAACATGGTTTTAATTCACAGCTGAGCAATGCTGCAAGTAGTACAGAGGCAGAAAATGCAGGATAAGACAGAACAAGCATTCTTAATGGAGGGGCATCCAGGCTTGTGGGAGGAAGTAATCAGACCTCTGGCAACAATTACCATTTTTTACTGCACTAGCTTTATTTTTATTATGACCCTGCTGTTGCTAAGATAGTGCTCTCAAATTACCTTACATACAGACTGTATTAAATAACAGGTTTGCCCAGGTTACAGGGCCAGATGGTTCTCCAAAGTTTAATATATCAGTGGATTTATGTTATTACAAAACCTCACAGCCTTCATACTGCTCACCCAAGCCAGTAAATAACTTCTCCAGTAGGTAATATGTGGATATAAAGTTTATTTCCTTTCCTATTTGAAACTGATGCTTTGTGTGTCTGAGCAAATCTGTTCTTCGGGGTCACAGTGAGCACTGTTAAACATGATGGGCCTCTGCTGTTCCTAAAGTCAGCATCCAGGAAACATGCTGGGCCAAAGACCTTCACACCAAAACCTCAACTCATCTGTCAGTGAGGGAAGGTAAAATAGGTGGAACTGGAGCATTGCAAGTACAAATTAGAAATGGTGCTGTCCCAGTGAAAAAGGGAAAATAATCCATATAAAAAGGTGAAGTATTTCAACAAAGATGGGAAAACCAAGTGCTTCAGTCTCGACACTGATGCTGCTTGGAGTGCTGCTAGAACACATCCCTTGTGAAGATCCTGGTACCACTAGTACTGAAACGTTGAGCTGGTTCAGAATGAATCTGAAGGAACTAACAAAAGACATGACAAACACCACCATTTTTAAACCAATACTTAAGATGATCGCTGTTCAAACCACAGATATATACTTATGTAACAATTTTAAATAATCACATCATTGTGTTCAAACAGCAATGAGATGACACCTTTGCACAGCTTACATCAGCCTAAGTAAAACTACTGTTTCAGAATTTAATCTTTCAAGTAAGGAAACCTCTGACCTATAAGAGCTTAAGGTCTTTTTAAATAACCAATGTGTTTGGTGCTTCTTGGGTTCTTTCATAGCTCATGAAGCAGTAGCTCTTAAGAGGGCAATTCTGAAGTTGAACTGATTCTTCATTATAGTAAATAGTTATTTTGAACAGAACAGTTACTGGGGATGTGCTTTCAGAAATTTAGGACGGGTGAACATTTTTAAATCCTTAAGTGTGTTAGTATAGCTTCAAAACAAAGTTCAGAAAGAATTTTTGAAAATACTGTTATTAAAACCATTAAAATAGTGCTGTTTTCTCAATTAGACATGAGTGCGAGAGATTATTCATGAGGTGCCCAACATTATGGAGGCATGAACTGAACACTCTAAAAATGCTTTAAAAACTTGTTTGTTACAGTGAACTGTCCATTAAAAAAAGTTAACTCATTAGGGTTTATCTTTAACCCTGTTTTACATTGTATTGTTCTAATTTTTTTTCCCCACTTTACAAGTTTGTCTTTAGTTTCCCCATTAAATCAACTTGTAAGTCAAGCATTCACACTGTACATTTTTGAAGATTAATTCCCGTATTAGTAACATATCTTTACCCAAACTTTGTACATTCCATGACAATCTGCATGTACTATTTCATAAAGTAGTTCAAACTCCCATTTTTAGAAAACTTTGCCTCAAACACGAATTCTTCACTGCAATGTTGAAGTCAGCCTTCAGTTTTTTAACAGCATAGCCTTGTGCAGTGGCAATTTAGACATTTAGCAGCATTTGAGATATTCAGAAACAGATTCAGAATCACCTGGTTAGCAGATAATAAGCACAAGGTAGTTGGATGTTTCCACCAGATCCAGTTTCTAATGCCACTGAGTTAAATGTAATGCACTATGCCCCTTTACATTACTACAGCAGTATCCAAAATACTGGGTTTTTTCCCCCAGATTCTGTGTTTGAGTATTGATAGTTTACAGTTGTTTAGAACTTCCTTGAAAACATTTTCTTGAAAAACTGAAGGCAGCTTGAATGATCAAAGTTGTCTCTCCCTGAGCATGTTTATTACTGATTGTGAAGGGGACACACAAATACATTCCCAAATAATACTGCAAAGAACAAATGCTAATAAACTAATGTACACTGGAATTGTACCTAAATGTGTGCACATTCTGCATGAATTCCAGTTTGAATGTTGGGGTATTCTCTGTTGTAAAACCAGTTTGAGATAACATTTTATGCAAATTCTAAATACACTACCTTCAAAGCATATTTTTACTTAGACATATCAAAAATACCTAAGCAAAACCTTTTTCTGAATGCAGCCACCTATGAAAAATGGCATCAGTAACGCGTCCTGTAATTTGATTCAGAGAATTAAAATAACTGAATTAATACCTTCTCTGCAAGATAAAAGTCCTCAGATAAGGCAGCTTCAAAAGAATTGGAAGAAAGCAATCAGCTTCCAACCCTAAATGAAACAGCTGAAGCTGTATCTGCTCCCATAAAATGGTTAGAGAGAAAGTAAATACTTCCCAACCTTCATTAGCACCAGCACCTAGTTTTTAGTTCAACATCATGCTAGTAAGAAACCACGCAGGCTCTCCCCATCTCCTCTCCCCTTTCATAACCACATCTATTTTGCATTTCTAAAAGGAAAAACTATCAGAATAGTTCCACAGTAGTGATCAAGCAGACAAGCAGATGAGCAGTGCTAACCTGGGCTCAGTGCACTTTGCACACAGCAGCTTTACATACAGAAACACAGCCTGGCTCAAAGAGAAGCACTACTAAGAGTAACTAGACTGGTGTAGTTACTTCAGCTCACCTCACCAGCAAGAGCTGTTAACACCCCATCACAATATCACACCTTGCAACCTGGGAACAGCCAAAATTAAGAAAACAGTCAGGCTGGTTTCATGTAGTTGATTTTATTATTTCATACTGATAATACATATCAACACTTTTGATATCAGAGTAAACCGTTATGGGACAAATAAGTGCCATAATGCAAATTATGGAACAGAAGATCAGTGTAAAGTGTGAAGCAGCACAGCATCTGATTTAAAAAAAAAACCAAAAACAAACAAACAAAAAAAACCCCAAAAAAACAAAAAAACCCCAATGCTGTGAAAACTCACGGTGTTAAACTTCACTTAAAAAAAAAATAAATCTTAGGAGAGGCCTAAAGTTCACAAACTTCTGAAAACATATGAAAAGCCATGTGCATCCCCTCAGTGAGTCCATCAGGACTTAGTTCCATAAAGACCTTTTCCAAATTCAGTGTTTAAATCTTTTACATATTTCATATTCTTCTTTACTGTAAGAGAGCACAGTAAGCTGATCTATTCTACACACATTGTTTCACTTTTTTGGGGAAAATGACAAATCACAGTTTCCCCTAGCTTTGAACAGCTGTTCCAACCAATATATATACATAGACATGTAAACAAAATGTTATTGTAAGGGCTTAAAGTGATTTCACAGAAGTATCCCAATTCAGCTATTTGTGCTCTTTACTTCAAAATCCAAAGTGTCAAATGCAAGCAGGAAAAGTTTCCACTGTTGCAGTCTAAAACCATAATCCCATTTACTTGTGTGAATTTGTGAAAATCCTTTCAAGCCACAATTCCAATTAATTCAAAAGGGCTGAGAATAGGAATAATACATTTACAGTAACTGCACAGCTTGCATGGCCAAAAAGTCTCAAAACTAATTTTTAAACTGTTATTAATAGATAATGGAATGTACACATGTTGAGAATCAAATGTAAAACTCAAAAATAGACAACTACTGCACGGATCCAAATTTGTTAATACATAAACATAGTTGAAAATATACAAAATCTGAAGTTATTACATGAAATCAAAACCTGGTTTTAAAAAGTGCACAGTAAAAACTGAAGGTAATTACTATATAAATTATCCACAGAGTGTGTATTTCCTGGTTTAGAGCCAGCATCATGTTCTGTTTTATCTGTTACAAGTTCTAAATATTTTAAAGCTGTTTACAGCACCAATTCAGTTTTTACTAGACCCAATACCACTCTCTGCTTCCTGGAACAAACAGGAACTGGATAATGAATGGTCACTATCTGCATCCGGTGCAGCAGCAGCTTCCAAAGACTTAGCTGTAAACTATCGACTTTTGTTCTTTTTGGAATTTCCCTGCAACAAGAAACAAGTGAACAGAACATGTAATTCAGACAAGAAAATTTAGACAGGTAACATACAAAACCTGATGTCTGATAATTTATGCCTACAGTTAACAAAGTACAGTCAAACTGAGCATAAACTGTCCTCAGTCTTTTAACACTGGCAGCTTGTAGCTGCTTGCCCTGAACACCCCACTACTTCTCTAAGCATAACAGGGGCGAATACCAGATATTTCACACGAAGAAAGGTAATTCAACTGAGACCTGTGGAAGAGACATTTGAGGTACACCCCAAGACATTCAACTGTATTAACATCAATGTTGTAAGGGCAGTGAAGGCAAGTCAAACCACAATTCAACTTTAAGTGCTATTTCAAATATATCCTTATAGGATAACTGCCTCAAATTAAAAATCAATTCCCCATCCTACAATTGTGTTCCAAAACAAATTTTATTTCCATTTGGTCTGTACAGATTACTCATAGTTTATGAAAGAAATTGTTCCAGAGCTAACAAACTCACATACGACTTGCAATAATTCCACAAAGAAAACATATAGCTTAAAATAAACTTTACTGCAAGTTACTTGCTGGCAATTCTACATCTTCCTATTTCCTTAGGATAACATTTGTTTTTAACCTAACCAGCATCTCCAAGCGATAAAGGCTTTAACTGCATCATCTTGATTTCAACTGAATCGCCTTCTACATTTGGTAACATTGGAAAATCTGTGTGGCTTCTGTTGTGAGGTTCTGAGGTACTTCCTTACAGACAGACAACCACTTTAAGTGCTAAAAGTATGGCAAGTGAAAAAATCCAGAATATGTTTTATAAAAACATAAAGTGCTATGGTGAGTCTGCAGTCAAGAGCTTCCTTCCAAAAACACTATAGCTTATACACCAAAAAGTAATTTTAAAGAACACAATGCCAAGTTAAAACACTCAGCTATCTGAAGAAAAACACTTCTATAAAAGCGGGGAAGAGTTTACTCTGAAAAACAAAAATCACCATCATGGGACCTTTAACCAAACATGGATTTATTCATTTTTTTTAACCCTTCAGTAAAACCTGCTTCCATGCACTCCATGATTAAGGAGAATAATGCTAATTTACTCATTTCACAGCCAGATGAGGGAAGGGCAAAGGCCTTTACAACACCTGTTCATCCCTAGAAGCACCAGAGTAAGATATACCATGGTTTAATCACTGACTGCTCAAAACAGCAGAACTTCTGTATTTTTAATCATTATGATAAGTCAGAAACTTGTTTCTGCTAAGTGGGTACACTCCTTGCTTGGAAAAGGATTTAAGTGTGCACTTCAAACCTACAGTAGAATGTAAGTGGCAACTTTTTCATTCCTACACAAGACACAGACAAGACAGAACATGGAAATAAAACAGAGAAAGAGACTAGCTGCCAAGAACAGAGTATGCTGCAACCAACAGGAGCGCAGAAGGGACACTCCTACACAGAAGTTAATCATAACCACCTGATATCACTAACTGGATTTTCAAATAATTTTATTTTCACCACCTTTAAACAAAAAAAGTGCTGATCTGCCATCAGAGGGTACACTTTGAAAGCCTAACGTGAAGCAGGGACACGAAGAGTTTGTTCTTTCCCACGTGTATGCTTTGCAAGAATTTTTTTCTTCACCAAAACAGGTGCAGGTTTGGAGTGTCCTTTCCAATTGGCTGAGAATAAGAACTACAGCTTGGGAACTGGTTAGTTAAAGGGCAGGAACACCAAATGTAACCCACACATCTCCAAACTGCAGTCAGTGCCTAATACCAGGACCTGCCAACTTACCTTACTAGCCATCTTTAGAGTATCGATTTCTTCCCTTTGTTTAGTTAAGGTTTCATTCATGCTGCAAAGATGGTCACTCATCATACTTAACTGATCCTCATAACTTCTCTTTGTTGTCATCAATTCATCCTAAAGGAAAAATAAAATAACCAGAAGACTGCTCAATACTTGTGACAACTGGCAAAGCAGCCAACTCCTACCTCCACTTGGTAAGCTACACTTGTGATGCTGAATGTGTGCAATTCAGCTAAAAAAAAAAAAAAAGAAATTGCTTTACAAAAGAAAGTCCATAGCTATTTTTCTTTTACCTGACGTTTCATGCATGATTTGTTCTCCTTACTTTTGTGCTGTTTCCTTTAGATTTTCCCCCCCCACTTTTTATGGCTTACATAAAAGGGTAACCGCCAAGTTTTCCAACACTGCCTCCAGCCAGGAAACAAGTAACATTTATAGGGTTAAAGCACGGCCTGTACATAAACACACATGGCATACAAAGCTGACAGAATCAACACTGCACATGCAGTTACAGAGCTATGATCTCCCTTGCATTAGAGAGACATGAGGGGATAATGTGCATGACTAGAACACAGCACTGAAGGGATACACACACTTCAGGAAGGACAGAAGGGAAGAAATCATGCTTTATGTGAAGGAGTGTCTTGAAAACAATTAAGATCTCATAAGTAGGGATCACATAAGAACAACAGGGTGATATGGCAGGCATCTGCTATGAGCAGATAAAAACCTCTCATCCACAGACCCTGATCCTCATTAGGGATTTTAACTACTCTGACATCTCCTGGAAGGGCAGCAAGGTGGAACACAAGCAACTCAGGAGTTGTCTTGAGTGTGGCAAAGAACTTCTTGATACCAGTGATCAACAGGACTAAGAGATGCTCTCTGCTGGACCTGTTACTCACAAATAAGGAAAAGCTGGTCAGGGATGTGAAAGCCAATGGTAGCCTTGGCTGCAGCAACCATGAATTAGTGGAACTTAAGATCCTGAGGGAAGCAAGCAAGATGAATAGCAGAATTACAGCAACCCTAGATTTAAGAAGAGTAGATTTTGGCTTTTTTTTCAATGTCTGCTTGATAAGTTCCCAGGTAAAACTGCCCTGGAAGTTACAGGGGCCCAGGAAAGCTGAATATAAAGCTCAGAGCAAGGAACAGTCCAATGCTTAAGAAGTGAAATGACTGCAGCAGAAGGCCAGCATGGCTGTACAGGAAATATCCCATTGAACAGCTTGATCTGAACTCCCTCTGCTGTGACCAAAGGAGGGGACCAAATGACCTTCGGAGGACCCTTCCAACCTAAACAGGTCTATGATTCAATATTATGCATACTAAACATATGGTGTGCCTGCTATCTTTCCCAAGAAGTTTAATATGTAGTTGGAGATTCTCATGCCGAGTTGGATATTGATCGTGGAATTTTTAGAGGAACAAACCAAAAGAGTGTTCAAAAGAATCGTTCATGGACATAACTTTTCAAAGTTTCCAACATTATGTTCACTGCCTGTATGGAGCAATTTCAGTACTCACCATCACAGACAGGTGAGCAATAAAGATAACAACTAAGTGTAAAGAAAATACAAATTCAGGAACTGAGTATTCATATATACTTTATTTAATATTGGCTCTTTTCTCAGCTGTGTGGAGGGGAAGGACAAAAGGAAAGGACATTCACAAGATCTGGCATAAAAGTCGATTGTTGTTAATAACTGCTTCTAAAAAATTAGCCCAAAGTTATCATCACTTAATATTATCTATCTAAAAAAAAAAGAAAAATCAATCTGGCATTTTTTAAGCCTTTCACGCCCAGGTGCAAGAAAGAATTAAGAATTTCTTGTATCATCTGAAAGCAGTCACACAACCACACCTTTTGACATAAAAACCTCCTCATTTTCATGAGAATCCTTGACATCAAATGTGCTAAAACACAGGTTTGGCTACTACAGCCTTTTCCTTGCAATCATGTTCCACTTCAACTTTATCGTACCTGGGATTTAAAATGTATTACCTCAGGCTCTTCTCAACATACCATTAGAGATTTTACATCCCATAACTAAGGCCCTAGTAACGCATGGCCATGCCAGATCATTGTAATTTTTCTCCTCCAACTTCACCTTACATATGATTACAAAACACACCTATTACATTATATAACAATTTACTTGCCTGTAATCTACTGATGTTTTGACTGGCTAGCTTCAACTCTTCTGTGAGCGATTCCTTGGACTTCTCTGCTAAGGACAGTCTTTTGGCAAGTGCTCGACACTATCAAGAGGAACAGAATAGGGAAGGTAGAAGGGAGGAAAGTTAGTTCCAGAGTATTGCCTTGTGGCATCTTTAAGTGACTACTTTGATTTTTTCATCTTTCTGTAACACGCATATTTCAAGAAATTTAGTCAGAGCTTGTGCACATTTTTAAATGCAAAGGCAATGTAACAGTTAACGTTAAATGTTTCACTTTACAGAATTACCATATTGTCAATCCTCTATATACCATATTTTTCACATAATTGCTAAGAAATTTTTCATAAATAAAAAGCAACACAAACAATTCACTTCATACATTGCTCAAACATCAGAGAAAAGATGGTTCCTCCACACTTTGTCATCTACCATTAAAAAAATATTTAAAGATGATTTCCTCTGTTAACCTGGAGTTTTGGTTCATTCCACATCAGTTAATCACACAAATCAAAATGGCCACTACTTTCAAGAAAAGTTACCTCACGATTTGAAATGAAAACTGGAAAGCAGAGATAGAGTGAATCATTCTGTTAATTCTTGAAGTGTAACATGCCTAAGAACTAATTTTCTCTGAAGAGAGCTGTTTTCATCACTCACACATCATTCACACATTTTTGAATGACATCAGCATCACTTCAAAATTAAGTCCAAACTATCTAGGTAACTAAAGCCAGCTACTTCAGTTCAAATGAACAAATTTATATGTAATACATATTATATTTCTTAATACACCAAAAACAAGGCTACCAAAGAATTTATTTTCAAAAAACCCTTCTACACTATCCATTTTGATGCATTCTAGACGACAGTCAAAAAATAAAATACTCCAGAAACAGATTTTTATAAAACATTATCCTCCATATATTTAAACTCTCTGTGAAAAGCTGAAGAAGAGATTTACTGTTTTCAACATAGCCACTGCCTGCATGCTCACCTCAGCATGAAAGTGCACTGATTTGCTGTCAGCAAGCTGGAGATGAGAGGTAAGTTCTGCTATCCTTGCCATATAGTGGGTTTTTATCAGGTCTTCACGAGATTCAACATCTGCAGACTGGCAAAGCAAAAATTTAAGCTGACAGTATTCATGTTAGTAGATTGAATACCTGCATCCCAACATTGCCTCTATACAGACTTCTCTTCTTCCCTCCTGAGGCCTGGCTGCTCTACCCAAAAGTATTGAATTCCTCAAACAACAGACAACAGCAGATCACACTGCAATTTGTCACTCTGATGGTGACTCTTAATGTCAGACTTCATTAAAGGATAAAGACCTGACTGAAGAGGTAGGAATTTAGCTTAATTTAACATATCAAGCATCTGACGAAGATGAGAATCCACTGCAGAAGTGGACTGCTTTCACCTACATAAAACTTTACTATCTTTTCCCAACAAGGAAGAATTCCTTCAAATAACCAAACTTCAGAAGCTCAGAAAAGTCAAAACTATTTCTAATGTGGCACGTTCCAGAAAATTCCTTAGACATTTGAACTTAAACAAGAAAACAAAAAATAAAAAAGCCAAACAAATCACTGTAAGTTAAGAGTAACCCACTGGAAGCAGCTTTTACAAGAGTTGTCATTACCTTCAAGTCTAGCACTATGCTGAAGATTTTAAGAGCTTGTATGAGTTACTCCCTGGCTCCCTAACCGTTTTTAATAACACCTTCACAAGAAAAGGAGGAGTAAACTGAAAGAAACATCTCTTCCTTCAGTACAAAAGGGCAAGCACTGACTTACTCTGCCAAGTTCCTGCTGGGGCAAGTGTTACATTATGGCAGTGCTAAATAAAGTGACAGCTGGTTCAAAGTTTATTTCAGTTTGACCTCTAGTTTGGGATAGCCTGTACAGCAGCCACTAAGTCTAAAAGTCACTAGAGCAGCCACTGACTAAAAGTCAGTGACTTCTTAGCAGCTTCAGTCTTTCTTTAAGAGTTGAGGCTTGGAATGCAGTGTGGACTACTGCAGTACAAACAGACCAATGCTTTCCTCAGCTTGCAGAGAAGAGACCTGGATTGCAGCTCACACTGCTCCAGAATGCTTAAAAAGATAAAAAGCAGTTTGCTAACAGAAGAAAATTAAGAAACATGGGGATTTCAGAAATTTAATCATATCATATATAGAGACTACATGGGTGACTTGTCCCATGATATGACAGTATTCTTGGTAATTAGACCTCTGGAACAAGTTTAACAGCATCAGAATTGAAGTATTTAGCAGATGTACTTTGATAATGTTTAAAACAGATTACCTTTTCATTATCAGTAGTTACAGTCAACATTGCAATCTAGAACAAGGAAGAAAATACACTTAATGAGAAGAGCAAAACCAGATATCATAGCTGCAAGTCATTACGGTTTAGTCACAGAAGAACTTTAAATTTAAAAAAAATCTTACAACAGTTCAAACTGAAACCAAATTTAAGTACTTCCACCTGTAACATAAACAAGAGTGATTATATGGATGCCTTGAACACAATTAAAGCTGACACCAACTCTCCAAATATATCCCCTGCCTTATTATGCACAGAGGAAAAAGGCAATAAAAGCAACAAGATGCAGCTGGGCTTGTATGATTATGCAACTGATTGACCATATGAAACTAATTCAGAGGTATGTTACTACACTGAAACTCTACTTGTCATGTTTAAGAGCAAGAAAAGCCAACTTGGATTTATTGAGTACCTTCCGAATTCCTTCCTTTCCACTTCGATAAAACCCTGCAGGAGGCATATATGACAATAACTAGTTTCACAGAAGAATATTTTCATGGAGAATCAAAGGGGTCTTTTCCCCCTGATCTCAACAGGACTAAAGATTGAGATTTATAGGAAATAGTTATACAATATGTTAACCCAGGATTTACATTAAGCATGGTGCCTGCAAAAAACAATTCTCCTCAAACTTTTAAGGATTCAAATAGAGGATCAAAAATTTAACATGCCAGCTTACTTCAAAACGGAGGACTTCAAAACAATTATTTTTATTTTGGAGCAGGACAGTGGGGAGAAAAAAAAACCATTCCATTAAATGTTGAGCTGAGTAGATTGATTATTTCTTACAGATGACATTCCAGTTAATACCACTTCAGAAGTGGTAATTCAGGGGAACAGCCAACCCATTTTAAATATGTATAGTAAACAGGCAAAAGCCATTTATCAACACAGAAGAGCAAGGACAAAATCCATGCTATATCCAAAAGCAATTGCTGAACCCAAACTGATGTATAAGTCTTATAACCCATTTACAAACACTAATTACCTACTTCCGTTTGCTTTAACATACCTAGAGATGAATAAAAGTATTGGAAACTCAGAGCCAACCCAAGATACTCACCAATTCCTGAGTCAGAAATACCTAGAGATTAAGCCCCTAATATTTCCCCCTCAGTCACACAAGTACAGAGCTACAGAACGATCTCCAAGATACTTAAGACAGTGAACAAAGTCTCAAAACACAGAAAGTATTTGCAAGCAGCTTTGCAAATAGGAGGACCCCAAGCGTGAATGCTTTCAACACAGTCAAAGGCTTTCATTATTAGTGTTCCACTGATCAAACAGCACTCCTCCTACAGAAAGTGGATTTTTCTCTATTGAAGTAAAAAGGTCACTTACCAGACTAGTACGCTTAATGGGTTCCCTCAGACTCTTTTCTGTGGTTTCCTTCTTTTGTTCTGTTACATTTGGCAAAATGGAATGCTCCTGTATAGTTTCAGTTAGATGTCCACTAAGAGAGTTCTTCAGTTTTTGGTTTTCTTTCTCTAGCTTTATTTTAGCTAGCTGAGCCTCCAACATCCAGTGTTCTTTTTCTTGTTCAAGTTTTGCAATTTTCTCCAAACTCTGCTGGACCTTTAGGAGGGCAAGTTTACAGTCCAGGTTATTGAACCCAAGGAGAAAAAAGCCACACACAGGAAATGTTTGAGGACAGTATTATTTTAAAACATTACGTAAGTGAGCTAACAAATAGTGCAGCAGGTAAACAACTACTGTTTCAAGCTGGACAAGTAACTGCAATCCACTGTCAAAAATAACCATGTTTTTTAATTAGTTTGAAACTTTCATCAGAAAGTTACAGCAGCATTGTATTAGGTGAAAAATCAAAGCAGGGAAGACTTTTATAAAAACTTGGAAAATGTGTACCGAGCATCAGCATTATCCTTTTCTATGCTAGAAAGACAAACTCTCTCCTCCTAGCTGCACCACCTCACACAGACAGAACCACCCACTTTGTCCAGGTAAGAAAACAACTATGGAACAGAACACATCCAGTCACTCCACACATTTCTGCTGAAATTAATTTCACCCCTACTAACACACTTTCAATATGGGACGCTACAAAAAACCAAAAAAACTCAAAACAAAACAAAACCACGAAACCAACAAAACAAAAACCCACAAATGCAAAAAGCAAAAAGAAAACCCCCACACACCAAAGTATTTTTTTGCAAAAGTTCATTGATGAGTCAAGCACAGACTCAGTATTCAAGCTAATAAAGAAGTTTCAGTATGAATCAGTCTTGTTTGTATGAGGATATGGGCAAACTGTGTTGCCTTTTTTTACCATGTATCCTCCCCCTGCTTCACCTTCACCAGAAAAAAAATAAAAATATATGCACAATGGAAGACAGAAACTGTATTCTATTACTCTAAATGAAAAGAAAAATCATTGGTTTTTGCCAGTGCTAATAAATCCTGCATAGTCCAAAAGAGAACTCAAAACAGTACATAACATTAGAAATCCTTCAGTAAGTCTTATTCTTGTCTTTGTTTTGCATTTATTTGAATGATTAAAGATTGCTTGACTTCCTGTACTTATAAACAAAGATATCAATGCCATAATCCTGTCCTTTATAACTACATGTACATTCTGCAGGTACAGGAGATAATCCAGCCTGACAGGGATGTTTTACTTTCCAACCTCTACAAGACATCTGCAGTCTCATTTTAAGCTTCAGTATATGCACATATACCTACAAATGACCACAGATATAAATATGTGGATTTGATATTTGATATTACTTTACTTTTATGAAATACACTGTTGTATGTTAGTAAAATTTATGCCAGAATACCTGTTGTGCAAGACCTTCTCTACTTTCTGTAGAACTCAGGAGAACTCTGCGATTGGCTAAAGCCTCTTCGTAAGGCACTGAATCTGCACAAGGCTGCAGAAGAATAAAAGAAACCTCGGAAAATGTTACACAGTAGATCAGAATACATAGTCTACATTTATTTTCTTACTACTCTCCTTGTTTTATAGTAAGGGGAAGAAAAGCTATGTTCCAAGTGCTTGCCAGCGAGTAGGAAAAAATGGTTTGAGCTCACAAGAAATACTGCCCCAAAAGGTGCAGTTTTTTAAAGTGCTCAGAAAACTCCAAGTGTTAATTAATCATCACATACAGCTTAAGGTCCACTTTACAGACATTGCAGTAAAGTGATTTAGTAAACACTGTTAATCATACCATCACTTAATTGTTAATTTTAATGAAGACAACAGGGAGACCTGGCAGCATTCAATCCTTTGGTTCAGCACACTTTTTCCAGTGTACTTCCTTTTCAGCTGCCTTTTTTTTCCTGTTGCCCTCCACTGGGTTCCAGTGAATGCAAGCGTAAGAATATGATATCATTCCCTTCATATTTCTGGTGAATAGGGAGGAAAATTAAATAAGCAGCTCCCTCTTCTCCTTGGAGTCTTGGCACAGAAATAATTAGTGGAAATGGGTAATAGCAGACTTGGCACACACCTTCAGTTGTGAGGGCAACTATGCTCTCTAGCTTTCAATAGCATTATTGCTCTGAGGGCTCCATTTTTTTCAGCCAAAAATTCTCATTCAGATAATCTAATCCATTCCAAATACTGAAAATCCTTAGTTTGTATTCTCTTTGGCATAACCAGCTCAACAGAACTGCGCTTTCTCTGTGCAAGCATGGTAGCTGAACAAACCTTCTTCAAAGATTTCATATAAGCAGCTGCCTTTTTCTTGTACTGCAGCATACACTCAGCTGAGAGAGGGCTGATGAACTCTGTTCCTCCTTTAGGGCCATAGCTCAATGAAGCAGTGAAGTGATCCAAGTTGTTGCTGAAGAACGAGGCGATCTAGACACATCAAGAGAAGTCACTTTTTGAATTAAGTTGACCAGAAAGATTCAGCAGAGCAATTACTCTTTCAAAAGACAAGTATTCAGTGAAACTGGACTTGGCAACAAGAATTTGAAACAAACTACAGGCTCTTCCACATAACCTGGACCTTACTAACACAAAGCATCCTCTTTACAGTACCTACTTTTATCACTCATTTATGAGTTGTTTTAAAACTGGTAGCCTGAAAGTAACTTAAGAACAAACCTGATACAATAGATTATTAGTATCAGAGGCACACCCAGATTTTTCGAATCATTCAACTAAAAATTACTTCTTTTTCTTAAAAACTTGCAATGAGTTAAGGCATTACATTGAAACAAAAATATCCATTACCTTGCCTGCTCCATTTGTTAAAGCCACAACAGAGGATAAAATACAGTCATTTGTAGTAATGAGTTTCTGTGTGGCTGTTGGAACATCTTGTTCTAAAGTAGCTTTCTGACTGTAGTGCTTGGAAATATCTGGAAAAGGAAAAAGACACATTTATGTCAAATTATGATTGTTGTTTATTTCAGCAACTATATTTACATTTAGCTTTTGACTTCAGGCTTCAAATGCTTCTCCCTTCTCTAAGTTGTATAAAAGTTTAGTCTGGATACTCTTAGTTCTTTAGTATAGTGCCTTAGACAACTGTCTGCGATCATAAGGAACAAACACTATGGCTGTTAGACAAAGCAGAACAAAGGTGTATATTTAAGTATACTCTGTGTCCCAAAACTCAGAGCTATACAGGGGATCCAAGCTCATACTGACCTAGTGTTTAATCTCACATTTATACTTTCCATTTCCATGTATTTACAGCAGGACACTCAAAAGTAGAATTTTTTGTCACATTCAATATTCAGGCATTAAGCTCACATGACTTCTAAGGGAAGAGTACTTTAATTCTGTCAGGCAAAGCTAAAAGACTGTCAGAAGTTTAGAACATTACTTCCAATAGTCTAAAATTTTTTCAGGTAAAATTAACAGAATTTACTGTTTACTAACTAAGGGAATTTACTAAAATTAACAGAACTGCGCTTCAAGGGGAAGCCAGGTGGGGGGAACATAGGGAGGAACACACAGAACTTTTTGAAAGAAATTCCCAAAAACATCTTAGCCTAGATATACTGATTGATTTCAACAGCGCCAAAATTTGAAAAGAATCAAGTCTTTATTAGGTAGGAACAAACATCCTAATTTTTTTTTAAAATAAGGACTCTGCAGAATGGCCCCATGCTATTGATGCTGTTATTAAAAAAAAATGTTGCATAAAATTATAAAAGCTTCATGTTTAAATAGCTGTCTAGCAATAAAACAACTCATCTACATGGATTACTTTTTCCCTGGAACAGCTACATGGTACAGAAATTCTAGGACATAAAGAAACATCAGGTTTTCTTAGGAGTTTTACCAAAACATCACTTCACTGAAAACATATCCATGTTTTCCTGATAAAAGAAAGGTAAACCATTTTCCAGGAGGAAGTTAAATTTCAAAAAGAAAACATTTCTTTGTAAGATTTGGTAATATAGTCATGTTAAAAATAGCAACCAATGTAAAAATAGTAAGGAAAAATTCCACTTTGAAGGGAGGTTCTAGGTCAACACAATGTATGCAGAGGAAAATATGTACATTTAATAATAACATTCCAATCTGTATGCCAGTTTCAATAGAGTAATGAAGTTTAGACAGGGAAGTGATACTGCTCAGAAAGATCTGGTGAGCCACAATTAAATAATCCCACAACTTCAAAAAACAAAGCTAACAGAATGGAGTAATGAAAACCATGCGTGAATATCCAAACTAAGTGGTTAGTAGGTTTAGTTGTTCATCTTTGCTTGTAAAGGCAAAACAAACCACATTTATCACATATTATACATTCAACATTGCTACAAAGACAGTACACGTGTGGCATATTAAACAGAAAGAAAGAGAGTTGAAACATAACAACATTCATGTACTCACACCTTTTAAAACACCATGATATCCATGAAGACTTGCAGCAATGTTTGTGAATACAAAGTTGTAATTTGTCCTAAGTAGACCTTCTGGGTTTGTACCTAAGAGTACCACAGAAAAAAGAAAAGAAAACCACAACACTAAGATTTGACCATGGATAAAAAGAAGTAGTTTTGAAAATAATTCAATTTCCACCTACTAGAACCATTAGCATGGAGTATGAGTCACAACAGATTCATTTACTTAAATTTCCACTTCAATATCAAATGCATATATATCAAATTTTGCCAGAGCAGGCAGGTAAAAAATTTTCAAATTCCCTAAATTTTATTCAGGTTTTACAAATATCAACTCTTTTGGTCTCAAAGACCATTTACACATGCAGAAATACTTACATGTTCACTGCTGTAGGAAGGAGCATCTGGGCCCTTCTAAAGAGTGAAGACTGAAATAACCTGAAGCTATACAATAACCATTTCCAGGTTACAATAATCATCTTGTTCCAGCATGTATCTGGAGATAGTTTATTAACAATTCCATAATTAAAGGATGACAAAAGATACACTGTCAATCATACTATAAAAACCCACAGTCATTTCTTCTCCACTGCAGTTAACTATGACTATCCAAAATCTGGTACACGTGACTGTTTGGTAATTTCCAGGCCTGCATTATGCCCATGTCTGTCCAGCAGGAGGACTGTGGAGCATCAAACACTCTACAGCACACTCAGTTTCCCAGCCTGGATAAAAGAGGGTCCAGCATGACAGAGCACACTTGCAGAACTCACTCATCCAAAGTTTAGACTGCACTTAACGAGCAGTGTTCATCTTGTTTTCTTCTATCAGAAAAGTGGCATTTGGTGTGCGTGTGCATGGCTTAAAAAACCCCAAACCAAACAAAACAAAAAAACCCCACTCAACACTGATCCAAAAAGAAAACCATTATCTTTCAGTCACAGTGTAACCAACCAAGCCAAAACTGACACTTACTTGGTAAGGCCAGGAGACTGACATATGTATGTAGCTTCTCAAAGACTGCAGTCAACCTTTTCATGTCTCTGTGTAGCTCCATATTTCTAGCTCTTAAAGCAGCTGTGCAAAGAGAAGACTCACACTCTTCTTCCAAACTAGGAATATATGAATTATTTTTTTTAAAAAATGAGCAATTATCTTAAAAAACAAGTTCATGAGTTCTGGAGTAGATAAGTGTTTTCTACATCCCCAGTCCAAAGCAACAAGAGACTAGAAATTTATTTTAGAAAGGTTAACACAGCAGAGTGACTTAGCAATACATGAAAATTACTGTGTGCATCTACACTCTCAGGCATTTCGGTCACAAGCTTAAAGTAATCAGTTTAAAGATTTTTTCCCTTGACTACATAAATTATCTTTTGCTTCCTAAGGAGCATGAGAACAGGTATAAAGGAGGCATAAACTAAGATTTTTCTTCTTCCTTAGTCCAAGTTAAGCAGTTCTTTACACCTATAATTCCTTTGACCAACTCGGGAACAAATATTTGCACAGCAGAAGGGATGTGCATGGGGCCAAGTGTTGCTCCATTTACTCAATGATAAGTAATCCTCAGATAGGCTCAAGGAATTAACAGTTTCAGTATATCATACTTGAATAGTATCAATGCTATTGAATAACATTAAGAAACAGGCCTTAAAAGAAACATGCCTAACCTCAAGGCTCAGAAACCAGCATAAAACAAACAAACAAACAAGCCTCTGCCTTTTAAGCCAAAGTGTGTTTTGAGGGTTGAGTTACATCTGAGTTGTTGGTGTTGACAATGCTGCATGCCTGACACTGCACCTTTAAATTTGATCTATCAAATCAAAAGTACCTTTTTAACTGATAAGGAAGAATCTTTCTTAAAAAACTTAAGTAGGAAGCTAAATGTTCTGAGAAAGCCTTCAATTTCACTGTTGTTTCCTGAAAGGAAAAACAACATATAAGTGGTTTTGCTCTGTAAAAATCTTTTTCAATACTAAAGGTAAGAAATCTTTACCAGGACTGTCACAGTATCCTCTGTGATGCTCTCGAACAAGTGCAGCATTCCTTCCTCCAGAGGGCGAACGTACGAAGCGTTTTCATGGAGATACTGTGAGAACTGAGGACAGAGAGGTATTAAAATGGTGCTTGCTGACGGCTCTTGCTCAAGTTAACAACAGAACGGTCCATTTTAGCAAACCACCTGTCATCTCAAACGATGTCCAAGATGTCATCAATAAGATATCAAGTGAGGTACAGCAGCCACTCCTACAGCACACACAAACACACCTTGAGGGAAAGTGAGAAGTAGTGGAAGTCCAGGCAAAACCACATCTAAGCTTTGCCACTGCACCCTATCCCATTTTAAGTATCATGCACAGCACACCAAACCCGTGCTTTTTAAGTTTAAACATTCTTGCATTCCATTCTCAATTCCATCAAATTAAGGCTAGATCCATGCACCACTAAGCCACCTGAATAAACAATCCCACCCTCCTCCCAGCAGTTCTTTGCCTCTCAGTCCTGTGTAAAGTACTGAAGAACTAAACCAAGTTAAAAGTGAGAGCAAGAGATGTGTTTTTATCTTCTACCTGTGTCCAGTCCAGTTTTCAACATGACTCAAAGCATGTTTATACCACAGCAAAGGATGGAGCACTAACTAATCAAAGGAGAATTCTTGCTTCCAAACACTATGACAAGTCTGGGCAATAATGAAACTTCAGCCTCATGGAACGGCCTGACTTCCCTGAAAACTCCTTAAGGAAATTCTATGGCTACTTTTGCCCTCAAGAAAGCATACCTGAGAACAAAGGTGTGTGCTCTTACACACTATCAAAACATAACAGCACCAACAGCTTTCCATTTTGACACCTCAGTATCACAAAAAGCTTCTTCCACAGATTGATACAGGTAGTGAAAAGCAATCTTGGTTTTTATTTAACTCCACAGAAAGACACCTTCACCTTGGATTATTTAAACCACAATAGCAACTAAAGATCCCAGGCAAATAAGGTACAAGAGATTTTAATCATTTCTTGTATTATTACCGTGCATTAACACAGTGTTAACAAGAAGAGCGAGATGCCAAGCTCTCATCCATGCATGCAGAAATCTGGATGGAATTAGGGAAAATGCCTAAATCTAAGGAGGAAGGAATAACACATGCAGAATGCTCCTGGCTTGTGCTGCCAGAGAGAGGACTTGAGTTATCTGGCATGATGCTGAAGACCCAGCAGAACCCAGCAATATAAAACTTAAAGAAAAAGGAATACTTAAACCTGGAAGGGCATTGTCCACATCTATTTTGAGTTTTTGGTGGGGAAAATAGCTTGAAAGCATCAGACAACACCTGGAGTTGGGGAAAAATAAATCAGTGCAAATCTGCTAAGCCACTACCTGACACTTATCTTACTTTCTCTGCCATTAAGGGGAGGTTTTGACCCACTCAGTGGAGGAGCCAAAAAAATCACACTGAGAACACTTGCCAAGCAAATAGGTAAATTAATCAAAATTTAATCAAAAATCAATCAAAAATATAGGAGCAACTACAGCTTCAGTGAGTGATAAAAGATGCTTCACTGCTGGAAAATCACAGCAAAAGCCCTGAGAAGTAGCATTCACTGAGGGAATTAGGTCATGAATACACAATGGGGCAGACTACAAAAGACATAATTATGAAAACAAAGCCTGAACTAGTGAATCAATTATCGGAAGAATCAAATTACAGTTCTGATTAAGTTGTGTATTTCAGCTGTGCTGAAAAACAACCAAGAAATGTTAACTAGGATGTTAGGGGGAAGAAAAGTCCGTAAGAAGTGATGTGTAAGAAACTTGATTTTATTCCCTTAGTGTAAAATGCAGTAGTGTCTGTAGAATCCAGTCACCGCACTGGGCCACATAAACAGAGAGACACCATCCCTGCCCCAAAGAATTTGGAAGATGACAAAGCCACACAGTTTTTGCAGGAAGGACGTGCCATTTTGACAGTTAATATCTACGCTGAATCTGTGTAAAAGTGTATTCTTGACTGACACAGTTGAAACAACTAAGAAGGCAAATACAATAGGGTTTCTCTAGTGGATAAACACCTTCACAAGCAGATTTATTACCTGCAAAGAGATTAAAGGAGATTTTCCCAAGAAGAAAAAAGTTTTGTGATAGCTAACACTGACACTACATGCACTGCAGCCACTTGATCAATGCAAACCACATCCACCTCAATAACTTAAGTCTGAGCCCTACGAATTACTAAACTTTAATTAAGTCTGAATCATGAAATGCTGTCATCCAGCAACTTAAATGCACATAGATCCACTTAAACTATGAAGTTAACTCTGTTAATGCAATTTTATTCCAAAGTATACATGAATGCATCCCTGTACAAATTCCTGTGCACAAAGTTCTTTTCCATGCTTCATGGCATAGAAAGTCAAAATATGCAGCTTAATAGCTCTGAATGACACTCAGAAAGCCTTCCTGTGGAGTTGTGCCAAAAGACATAGGTCAGATTTCTCGTATTAATTTCAACACGCTTTACAAACTTGAAGTTTCAGAACACTTACAGGAAAGGTCTTTACACAAATATCCCAAAATCAAATTGTAAAGTTGTTTATTTTTTATAAGGGAAGAGAGTCCAGGTTCTCTCCTTCATAAGCCTATCTTCCATCCAGTTTACTTAACAATACAGTTAAACCAGTTAAGCACTTTAAATACAAAACCAGACTCTGTCTCAACATCTCCCATGCCTCAGTGCATTGATTAAAACAAGCTCTATTTAGCAGTGCAGTATTTGTGCATTATTCTTTTAAAATAAAAGTCAGCTGAACTTTTAACAAATGTGCTTCAATTTAGCAATTAAAAAGCAAAGCTTTGATTTTATTATTGTATTGCTCTTGTAGCAGAGGCACAACAGGAAAGGAATTCTCTGCAGGTACACCTCTGCCCACATTCAGAGAATTCACCCAACAGAAAAGACTTCTCATGCAGGAGGGGCTGGGTCTCAGGAACACACTCAAAGCATTCCAATAAAGTGGTAGAAGTTTGCATGACTGTGATTAATCACTTATGAAAGTCTACATAATGGAATATACTTGTAGCTGAAATTTTTAAGCTTTACCTTCTGATTTAATGGTGATATAGTGTCTGTTGCAGAATCAATGGGAAAGATCTGTACCTTCTGCTCAGTGTATGTGTGGAAGTTCAAAAGAGCTGTTACAAGTTCTTGAACAAAAGCCAGTGCCTTGCCAGCGAGGTCTCGCAACTTCAGCTGTAAAGACAGTTATAAAATCATTGTATTGACATGTAGCTATTTAAATGTGAAAAAAAATCTATGTTTGGATACAAAAAATTATCCGTAATTTTTTCTTGTTACTATTTCAGCCTAAAATACATTGCAGCAATTATTTTTTTAATTTATTCATAAACTCAAAGGGCACATTGTTCTATGACAACAAAGTATGTTTTAATTTCACACAACTGGTGATACTCTGCCTCTACTCCTTTTTCAAACGATAGGCCACAAGAACACTCGGAGGTCAATACAATTACAGAAACACTCTCTGAAATTTCTGAAGACCAACAGACTAATTGCTGACAACAGCTCAACACCTGGTTGCAAGGAAACCTAATTTAGTAAAAACCAGTGAGGTTTTCTCCCAGAATTAAAGGTGCTTGCTTCTCTGACCAGTAACACTCAATTCTTATTCTCCCAGCTGGACAGAATTCAGCTGCAGCTCATGAATAAGGTGCTTCTGTGGCTTTAGTATAGTAGGAAGGTATCCCAGAAATTAAGCCAAAATGCAATATAGTCAACAGAGAAGAAAACCATACTCTGCTGTGAGTTATGGAGGAGATAAAATTAGAGTGACATTTCAGCCAAGAATGACTTATCCTTCAGAGATGTATTCCTAATGCTTCAATGAACTGTTAAATCAAGTCAATCTTGATTATGGATCTGGGATGGTGGTGAGTAATTAATGTAGCCATTAAACTCAGTTTGTGTATGTTAATTAGCTATGCAAAGAATGAAAACAGATACTATTACTGTTTTGCTGTCCTTTACACAGCAGCCTGTGCTAATACACCAGCATTTTGCCTCCACTGACAAAGCCAGTCATAAAAATCTGTCTTGAAACACTTTCAAGACTGCAGATCTTGAAGCATGAGGCTGCCTGACATAGTGCTAGCAGAACACAGTAAAGGGAGAAACTCTCCATGCAGTTACTCAGATTTTTCTTGGAACTCAGCAGCAGTGACCTGAAACTTAAGGCTACTTTCATGACAACACTGGACAGCAGGACGCCTGTTCTCACAGCAGATGTATTAGGGACATCTCTTTATAGGCACTTCTGAAGGATTAAGAAAGCAACTATTTGAAATCCATCTGCAGTGGCATCTGAATACACTAACTTGAAGGTTCAAGACACCTCAAAGAAGCAAAGAGAAAAATCACAGGGCTGTGGAGCCCATCCTCAGTGTAAGCAACACAGGAAAATTTTTACTCTATGCAGGTATCCAATTTGCTACTGTAAAAACCCTTAATACATTTGGATATTCACAGAAAACTAATGCTCATTTTTGAATACTGAGTAAATAACATTCCCAGGGGAACTCGTGACATTACAGCAGTGCACAGAAACTGTTCATTTTTTATTAAAAAATATTTAAATTTATAAGGATTATTTTGCTGCAAGTAAGAGGTGCTTTGGCAAGACATATCCCATAAAATGTAAATTAACCATGCAGAGGTTTCAAAGAGACATGATTTATTCCTCGGAAGGATTATGACTAGTGGCAAGTACTGTTAACTTATATGGTATTCTAGGGTACACACCAAAGCATAGTTTACAAATGCAAACATTCTTTGGAGTTCAAGTGATGTGATTGAAGGAGCTCAGTTTGAGGGAAAAGGAATTTAAGATACCAAATCTTTTTTTATTTTTTTCAACAGAAGACCTCTAAACTAATGTAGTTTAAATCAACTTTAAAAAGGAAATGTACAAGTTGCAGCTTACTGCAGATTGACAGAGTAAAAGAGTATTTCATATAACTATAGTAAGACACAAATATTAAACCTTTTTGCTGTTCTTTTTAGAATGGGATATCTGAGTTAATACCTACAGTGATCATCAGCCAGAAGTTAATCAATTCACTCTAGTAAGGTAAGCAGACAACTTGACTCTGACATATGAACAACATACACTACCTTTGCAAAAGGGCAGAGGCTCTGTGGACAGAAATGCCCCAAGAATACCATTATAGCAGTAAGGTAGGCTATCTTCTGCTGTTTCAGGTCACTAAAATGACTGGCTTTACTTCAGTGTTTGTGTAGGAAGTTACATATAAAACCACAAAGTGCTTACCTGATATCTTCTGTTGTGTAATGGTACATTCAGAGCATTGTATTGATTAGATCCTACAGGACAAAAATTGAGTTTACACTTATTAAATTGTGGGGGGTTTAAGAGACACTTATTGGTAAATAGTGACTTTTTTAAAAATAAAATTTCATTGCAGTAATCTTACGGTTCACGTAAAAAATATTAACTAAAGAGATACAATTTACTTCAATAAGGCAGTCCTAAATAACCCCACTTAAGAACTGTTTCTGTGACTAAGAGGAGAAAAAGCAGTTCCATACTTGCCTCAGATTGTAAGTCAAATTTAATCATCTGAACACCCTGAATTTGACAGCTAAGAGCAGAATCCTCTTGCCCAAAGAACAGTAGTCATCACAAACAAGAGCAGAAAAAATCTTTTAAAAGAAATCACACTTAAAGAATTCAAAATCATCTTCACATTTCAAGTACATTCCAGGGAGTGCCAAGTGAAACTAATCTATTTTTTAATGGTTTGAACATTTTTTTTAAAAAGCTCCTGTATGTATTTCATGTGTTGGTAATTTATACTGAAATGTACTCTCCATGTATTTCAGCATTCTACTCCAGTCATGAAGTAACTAGACTGATGACTACATGCAGGCACACTCTTTAGAGAGGCCGAGGGATATTTGTACCTAGAGAAAAGCTTACAAAGTCTTATAGATTCAAAACGGATCACATTCATCCTCAACTAAATTAAACAACCACTTCAGTCTAAAATTTGCACTCACAGGAAACTTAGAGCTTTTTATTTCTTTTGTGTCATTCACATTAGGCTATTAACACATGGCAAAAGGTAGTTGTATTCAGAGGGGGAAAAAATTCCTTCCAAAATGACCAAGTCTTTCTACTCTGGAAATCACGCTTAGCAGTCAAGAAGTCATTTGATTGGTACTGAAACTAGTCAGCTGGTAGTTACACTTAAAGCCAACTACAGAGCCTATTGGAAGACAGCTGGAATCCAGAGCAAACAGGTATCTCCTGACTTCCTCTCATTCTTCTGTCACTAAAGATCTGTCCACTATTTGTAGTGTTTTCTACACAAGCAAAAACGTTATGCTATGACAGCTCAGTGAGCAGATAAATTATTTGCATCCAAGTTATCTTTTGCTACAATAATACCACCTAAATAGAAACAGGCTGGGCAAGGTGATCTTTGTGAAAGAAGTGAAAAGAATATCAACCAACACCTAAGTATGATGTGCTGTATCGAAGTCAACATTTCCTAAAGAGAAGATGCTCTGGTGTTCCTAAGCCAAGACTCACTGGATTGCCAACCCAGTGGAAAACTTGGAAGGCTCGCCCCCACAGCACCTGCCAGATCAGCTTTTACAGAACCCAAGGCTATTTAAAACATCATCATCAAGTTTTACACTGAACGAAACATACAAAAGTTATCAATGAAATATACAGGAAACTCCAAAGTCAGTTTTCGCTTTCTGCTCCTTCTTCATTACTTTCAGATTTTCACTATTCCAAGTCCTCCTGGTCTCACTGCCAGAAGAGTGCAGGCAGTGCCTGCCCAACCTTGCATTCAGCTGTTCTGGAAAGCACACAGTGCACAGCACTGATTTGGCACATACTAAACCCATCCCTGTACCAGAGCAATGCAAAGGCTGAGGACTCCTAAATTCACAGTATCCTCTGCACTTTAGTTTTTTTTAGTAGAAGGTGAAAAGGAAGCAGGAAAAAAAAACCCCATAACACTGCTTCAGGTTAAAGTCCCCAAATTCAAAGGGCTTTTTTCCCTGAAAAGACAAGTCTGAGACAAACTACAGTTAAGAACTAATCTGGGTGTTCTCTGATCAGATATGAAACACACTAACAAACTTCCCCCTAAATACAGACCATTACCGATGCAATGCCTCTAAGTCAACATCTCTGCAGCCACTGATTTAACCCCACCTTAACTTACTCCAACTCATGAATATACCCTGCCAAAAATAATACTGTTTGAAATGAGTAATAATTTTTACAGAGAAACCATTAAATTGACAGTGTTCTTTTATCTTTTACAGTATTTTGTAAACACCAAGCAAGACAAGTGGCAAATTACTCAAAAGCCTTCAAAAGTTTTAATTTTCATTATATATATAAAGGTTTAATATTTTAGGTTTACTAAGCAAGACTACGACAGGTATTGTGCATACTTACTACAGTTACCTCCAAGTGTCTGTTCAGATGTCCAACATTTCTTACAGCTAACACATTTTAATTCATAAGGTGTACTTCCTCCAGAGGGATACCCAAAAAAATCAAACAAGAAAACCCAGACCAAGGCAATACGTACTTGTGTCATTAAAAGGTACTTTTTCATTAATTATGCATAGTGATTCTTCCAGTCTACTGCCCAAAGCTGCTTGAAGATTCTTTAGCTGTTGCTGGCTAAATAACAGAGACAAACGAAAAACCACACACACACACATTGTAAACCTTTAAAATTTAATCTGTTCACCAACACCGTATCTCACCATAAGCACTCCTTCAGTCTATAGGTATCTGTCTCTTTCTAGAACTTAGAAAGAAATAATACAGTAGGAATCATTGGTTCTCCTCTATGTCATATTTAATAAATGACATTGTATTCTAATCCCTAACAAATGAAGTGAAAGATGCAATAAACTTGTGAATCATAAGTTTCATTCTTGAGAAGCTCAACTTACTTCAGAATTAAAATTTGTTTTCCTATTCTTCAATTATTATACAAACTATATGAAGGCATTCTTTTCTACCAGAATTTGAGTGGTAATGTAAAAGGGCCTTCAAATTAGTTACTATGTATCTGATGTATTCCAATATGCAGATTATGAGTTGCCAATAATTCAGTTAGCTATATTTGAAACACACAACAAGCTCTTTAAAATCCCATATTTAAGCACTGCTTTGATACAGCCTGTTCTGACAAGACTTGGCAATTATGTTTCTGATGCATTCTAAAGTGATTTTTCTCTAGATCTGCTTCACTTGCATTTGGTTATGTATAGAGATGTTAACCTAAGGAATTAAGATTACTAATATCATTATATTCCTGAGAGGAACAGTAACAGATCCCAACATTATATACACACGTCAATAAAGCTCACTGTGTATTGATTCAGACCGAACTCCACACCTTACCCAACTTAGGCCCCCAAGTTCTTCACTGTTTTGCTTCCTGTTTGACATCTAGAACTCCTGCACATATAGTGGAGGGTGGAGGGGGAAGGTGTCACAGTGACAGTTTTCTCCTTTTTTTTACAACATTTGATACACAGAAACTTATCAGGACTAACAAGGAAAAATAATCCAAAATAGACAACAAAGATATGAAGAAACCGGCCAATAAGTAGTTCATGCACATTAACAAATATTTTTCTTGGAAAGCAGCACCATACAAATGGTTCAGCATGTACTGCAGTAGCACTGGGCATGACAGAAAATAAACTACAAATGTATGGATGTTCCCTTTTTGTACTAAAAAGGAATGATAAACAAGTATTTTGATATGTTTTGTTTTACATTCTACCCTTAAATTTCCAAGGCATGCAGGGTGTCAAGTCTCATATCCCCTGGCTTTTCTGAAGAAAGTGTAGGTATCAGAGACAAATGGATCCCTTCCCCTGAAAAAGTGGGGAAAACATAAGAGCAGTATTCTCAGAGATATATTCTGTCATGTGCTCAATAGATACTGATTTTGGTGTTTAAAATAAAGAAGTGCCAGTTTTTATTTTTAAAAGCCTCGCTTCTTAAATAGTAGGGACAATTTCTTACAATTACATTAATTACGCAGTCATCATAGAACGTGATAGAAAAGGTCTGAACTGAATAGTAGCAGATTAAGACTAGAGTTTTTCAAACACCACAAAAAAGCAAACAGCAGCAAAACACAGCTTTCATTCTCCTTCACAAGTCATTTTTAGTGAAACCCTGACCTGTATTAGAGGAGAGTTATTGGATTCAAGTATCTGCACATCTATCAAAATAATTGAAATACATACTTCAAGGTTACCATGCAAAAGAAGGACCTCCACATCCGAAAATTCACTATGCATCTTATTCGTTACATTAAAGAACTATACTGCACATATAAAATGCACCCTAATTTGATTTGGCCCACAGTCCTCAACTTTCCATTTTCTACAACTTGTCTTCAAGACAACAAAAGCATTCCAAAATTAACAATATAATTTTTCAACAAGAGCTTTCAAATATTGTAACTGAGCATGTTATACCTGAAGTCAAAACAATTGTTCAAGAAGCTTTTGCAGTGGAAGGGGATTTTTGAAACTCTTTTCAGTCAGTTGTTCTTAATGTACCTTACCCAAGCTTTGTTTTCAGAAGCAGTTTTTACAAACTCATGTATCTTTGTTTCATACCAATTCTTTACTTTCTATAGCTTTCCATTACAAATAAATTCTTCAAACTTTCATCAACATCACTGCTACTTAAAACAGCTTGGAGACAAAACCACGACTACTGAAAGCAAAATTTGTGGAATTGTGTAGTTTCATACACTGCAAAAGAAAAATGGGGTTTCTTTGCACAGGTCAGACTTGCTATAATTTGAGTTTTATCAAAGTCTTTTTTTCTCCCCTTTTTTAAAAGGTATCATTCTTTTAAAATAATCCAGTTGTTTTACAGCAGTTATTTATTTCAATCAAATTTTTATTAAATTAAATAAAAACACTTACCATTCTTCAGTTCGAAGCCTACAGTCCTTAGCTTCTCTTTCTAGTGTCTGAGACTTGATCTTTATGCAAGAAGATAATCTCACAATGTAAGCACTGACACAGCAAGACATTGCATTTCAAAACTTTTCAAACTTGCAAGTAAGAGAAAAACTCCTTACTTCTAATTTGGCTTTATCATTCTGCAGCTTTTCAATGGCATCTGTATATTTCTTCGTTAAACTGTCCACCACAGCTTGGTGCTGGGCAGCATCAGTTTCCAAAACCTCAAGTCTAGTTCTCAGCTCCGCTTCTAAACGTTTGTGCTGCTCATCTGCTTCAAAGAACTAAAGACAGGAAAGCAAAGCTCTTAAGAAAGCTTCAGTTTACTATTGAACAGAGTGCTGTGCGTTACACCGATTTCATTAGCCAGTTCACATTAATAATAATTGCCAGTTCTCAGACAAATTGAACTTTTATTTACAAAGAAAAGATTCAGGCATCAAGTATTCATTAACATATTGCTGACTAATAACAGACATCTGAAAAACTGAACTTGAGCCATAAGGTTTTTCAAGTTTTCTAAAGTAAAATACATTCCATTTTGATAAAGTAATTCCTGACTTAATTACAGCAACTTGCATAAAATATTTTCAACCTTAAATAATTCTGAAACAGTTAGTGAATTAATAATAAATTTCCATGAAGTACCAGGCTGTTTTCAGTACAGAAGCTGTCACCAGAAGTTAAAAATCTAAATAAGAAAACAGGCATTATGTGAATGATTCCACTGTCTTAAGAACCTAAAGTCAAAATACTTTATTTGCCCAGTGAATACCTTTATAAACAAGCTGATCTAATATACTACTCTGTATACAATTAATCCTCTAAACTCACTAGTTTTCAGACAGCATTTTATTTGCCCTACCTTTGTGTGACCGGTTTTCTGAACCAAAAACAAAGGCTAAAAATGTTTAACTCACAAGTATATGCAGTCGTTCATTCTCTTCAATTTTCTTCTGAAGATCTTCATTGAAGACACTTTTCTGTTCTTGACTCAACTGAGACGAGGATTCTGCGCTTTTCTGGAAGAAAGAAAATGCGTTCATGATCTCCAGGTCTCTGGGAGCATCCCAAAGACCAACCCCAGAACTGTGAGAACACTTGCCTTTGCTAATTCACAAAAGAGGCACAGGAAAATATATCCTGCTTACATTGACTAATATATCAAAAGGTAGGTATATAAGACACAGCATGAGCCTAAAAGCAGCACTCTTTCCTTCACACCCTTGTTACTGTTCAGTGCTAGAACAGTTGACTGGTGAAAGCCCCTACTCAGATGTCACATTCAGACAACAAAACCACTTCTCTGGGCAGCTGCCTATCTGAATTCATTTGAATCCTGAACAATTCCATGCAGTCAGTAATACAAAACCTTATGCACACGGGTTGGTTTGGTTTGGCAGCTCTGTGTAAGGCACATCTGCCCTCAGCAAGTGTCCAGGTGTGAGACAGGCTGGTCTCAGCAGCAGGCTGTAGCACAAGGTTGCACAGGAAAGCCCCAGGTGTTCCCTGCCCACCAGCTACCCTGAGAATACAGACATCTCTCTGCCAACTGTTTCCTCATTTTTCACCTATTTAATCCAAAAGACTCAGAGACCACCAGTGAATCCCATTCAGCTGTTCTGCTCTACTACACTAATGAAGAAAGGTACTATCATCACCAAAAAAAAGGGACACAACACCAAACTTCAAGTGCTTAGGACAGATGGGGCAGCTAAGCCAAAACTGCATTCGATGCCAGCCTGTAAACTACAACTGAGATATGGACACAGGTTCTCCTCCTTCTACAAGCAGTGCAGTCCAACATAGATCATCTACCTGAATATTAATCTAATTAATTTTAGATATGGTCTCCTGATGACAAGTCACGGAAGTAAGGGTGACATGGAACTTAGTATGGATGTAAACAGTGGGACCCTATAGGTAAAACTAAAGGGAACATATTTAGAAGGCAGTATACTTCTTCAAAACAAGGGAAATAAAGCTGTGCATTCTGACACTTGAACAGAAAAGAAACTCAGTGGCAATTGTTTGCAAAGCTACTCAAGACAGGCTGATGTCTTTCAAAATCTGGAAACATCTAGTGAAACACTGATATACGTAATATGAAACAAAAGAACTGAAGGGTCAAAATAAATTTTGAAGAACAATCTACTATGGTGCATGAATAATGTAGTCAGAAGTATTATGCCTGTCAAGGAATTGGAGAGCAGAAAAATGGACAAGCGTTTAGGGAAAAAATAAGGAGGATGATTGTTTTACTAATAAGTTGAACAATTTCTTTAACGTCAGCTTTATAGCTACAGCATATTGAGAGCTAACCAAAACCAAAAAGATGACAGTAATCAAGAGCGGTTTCCTCACAAGGAAGGTAGCAAGAGATGCTTGAGAATTAGTTAAGTCCAAGTACACCACCCATGGAATTGTGACGTTACCTAGAGAATCACAGCTGATCTTAGGATATGGTATATACCAGGTTTAATCAGCAAACACTGGCAAAGAAATATCGCAGTACTGAAATTGTTCTGTCATTTTGAAATAATACAAGGAATACTAACTAAAAATTTAGATTTCAGAGCATTTGACAAGATTCACAAGATCCAATCACAGACTGAAGAGTTAACCATCAACATCAAAATTACAAAGCAAGAAGGTGGGAATAGGAAATGAGAAGTGATCAGCTTTCTTCACAGCAGCTCACTAATCACAGAGCTCCAAGATATTTCCCAGCTGTTTGAACACTTAATAAATATCTAAAAAGGGATATAGCAATTGAGTATCAGTCAGATGACAGACTAGAAGAACAGAGAACTACTTAGCATGTATTATATGTATCAATACCTGTTTTATGGGTATTTTCACTAGAGGATAAGGCATTGACAAGTGAGAAGCAGACATCTGCTACGCAAGTTTTTTGCTTTTTGCACATACCTTGCTCTTTTTGCCCCTAGATTCACTTAATGCAAGTTCATCTTGAAGTAACTCCACACGCTTGGCAAGCTGCTGATTTCTAAACGTCAAGCTGTCCATTTCTTGTTGCAGTTTTCTCAATGATTGATCCTTCATCTTCAGTTGCTCCTAAATGAAAAAAAAATTTAAGACTTTCACACATACTTTTACATATGCTTTTAATAAGTAGTATCACATTAAAAAAGGGAACAAATTAGAAAAAGAGGCAAAAAATTAATTTTTAAGCTAAAAATCAGATTTCACTTCCTTCAGCTGTCCACAGATCACACTCAAATAGGTACTTCATTCTATATCAATTACCAAGAAGCAACCTTCCACTTGTAAAAGCCAGCACTTACGGAGAACAATTCAGACTAGTTGCTAAACAGAAATTGTTACAGTAAATCAACTGCCTGCTTTATTCTCTTAATCACAATACTTTTGAGTAAAAAGTACTCCTATTAACCTATTTTGTCACAGCTTCATACATCTGACATGAACAGTTTTTACAGATTACCTTCAGTGAAGCAGAGTTTGCTTGCTCATCTACAACTCCTTTTTTCAGTACTTGGTTCTGAGCTCGGAGCTGAAAAATAAGAGACGCCAATAATTATGCAA
The DNA here is from genome assembly GCA_035221455.1 of Xenops minutus. Lineage (NCBI taxonomy): Eukaryota > Metazoa > Chordata > Aves > Passeriformes > Furnariidae > Xenops > Xenops minutus. The sequence goes on from JAWWEE010000105.1 coordinate 12,486,360, forward strand.
GACAACAGAGTAAATAAAAGCTACGCATTGGAATGTGCATAAAGCACCGTATTCTCTCAGGAGAGCACCAGATATGAATGCTTTCTCAAGTATTCTTTACAGGTAGGTAGTAGTGGTATCAGGTTGGAAAAAAACCTGAATTGTCAAGCAACAAGAAATTACTGAAAATTTTGTCAAATAGAATGTAATTCTTACTCAATACTTTTGAAGATTAGTTACTTAAATACAGTTAAGGCTTGAAGAACAGTGAACAAATATGGAAAAGTTGCAACTTCTTCGTTGACTATTCAAGTTCTTGATCATATTCAGTGCTATTCCTGTCTCTTCCCTCTTCTTCCCAAACCTGTTCATAACTGGTTCTGGAACATAAGCAGGGCTCAAAAGTCTGTATCTCTATCAATTCAATAGGACCTTAATTATACTTTAATGCAAATATACCTACTACCTGTGCAGCAGATGATCCTGAGAGAACAGCCTGACACAAAAACGCATAAAAAGTATATAAAGAAAAGCCCTCTAAAACTTACTTATAGTAGTTCACAAATCTGAATTCAAATCACTACAGTGAAAAGTGATACTCAAGAAATCTACTTCCCAGTCACTTCACAGAGTACCTCTACCCTGCAGCAATGAGGATACCCACAGTTCCATCTTCCCATTTCTTGATAATTGCTTGAATCTTGATTTCTTCAATGCCAGTTTGTATTCATTTGACATGTCTGAGTCCAGCTGTTGCAGATATAAATTAAAAGGGTTTGTACAGTGTTTGGGAATACTCCTGTCAGATGCATAATAGGCAAGATTCAATGTAAAACAGCAATGGCTAGTGGTTTCAGTCTGATGACTGTGTACTTGAAAGGTCAGAAGTCAGTTGGCATTGCCAAGCACAGGCCTTTCCCCTGCAGTATTCCCATTGTGCTGCTCAGGCATCACAAAGGCAAGAGAAGAAACTTCCAAGAGCACCACAGAAAGACTTCCAAGCACAGGGTTTCCCTAGCAAAGAAAAGCAGTTCAGTAGTTTTCCAGACCTGTTTTTCTGCCACAGCTGCTAATGCAGGAACACATAAGGTGCAGTGACTGAAGTGGCTCAATTGTGCTGCACCAAGACACCCAAGCTGAAGGGTGACCCCCCTCCACAGGCTGCCACAAAAGAGCCTTTTCACTGCTCCTTCGTGAGAGCTGCATGAGACAGCCAGAAGCTACAACTTGTGTGTTTTCAGAGTCTCTTCGTCTCCTCATCCTTCTTCTGGACTGCTCTGTGAACCGGGAGGGAAAGCAATTCGTCAGCAGGTACTTTCCCTGGCACTCCTTGAGTCTGTCAAGCTTTTCAAGTGAACAGGCAAACTGCTTCCAAGGGGTGCTCTCTGTTTCCACCTGCACAGAACAGGCAGTCAACTGAACAAGTGACCATGTGCACAAAGAGAAGAGGTGTCTGCAAAGGGACCTCCCACGATGACCTGCCTTGCACAAGGAACGGGAGGAGATGAAAAAAAGCAGTTCCCACAAAGAACCAGTGAAACATCCCGGGCTGAGAAGTGCATGATGAAGTTCCAAGAAAGCTTTGGACACGATACTAAAAGAAAGAGGATCCAGCAGCTGGAACTTTTATATAGTCAGAAGTCCACATTTCAAAGTTTTATTCATTCAAGCAGCAAAATCTCTCAATTACCTTATCCTCAGCCACTACTACCTTTCAAGGTACAGCAGAGCCACTGTATAAAACAACAAGAAACAAGAACTCAGTGACCTGTAAAGCCCCACAGGGAATTCAGTTTTCTTAAAATGATTTTGTGGAAACATTAGAAAAGTAAGTATCTGTGAACAATTTAGACTGGATACAGGGTTTTTCAACAGCATTTTCAAGAGTAAAGACACATGGTTCTGTAAGCCAGGGAAAGGTGTCACATAGTCAAGTGCCTTGTGCCAATCACTCTGATGCTGGACTACACAATGTTTTCTTCTCCAAGGCTGCTGAAGGATTGTGCCATTCAAAACCAACCTTACTCCTCTTCCTTTTAGTGAAGAAGAAAGAATGAAGAGCTCTATGTTAAGCAAGGCTCCACTACTCTAGAAAGCACCTCAGGCACCTTGGAAAGGAAAGACATTTTCCACTACGGGATACAAGTGTGGGTAAACACTGTGTAAAGCAGCACCAGAAAGAGGATGCAGAGTCACCGAGGGCAGAAGAAAGGGAACAGACAGGAGGCCAAGTGTGGAAGGCAGTGCCCTGCCTTCCAAGACACTGCAGACACCGCTGAACTCCCACACCCTCCACTGCAAACTCACACGTGTAAGGTACAAGACCGAGACCCCAGCAAATGCTCGCAGCCGAACAGGTGAGTGGAGAACAAGGGAAAACGCCGGCAGTGGCACCACCCCGGCACAGCTGGGCCCTCTATTTGTATTTCGGGATGTTTCGCGGCCGAGGCCGCCCGGCACCTGCAAACCCAAACCCGGACGGCCCCGCCCTCGCCCCATCCCCGGGAGGCAGCTCCGGCCCGCAGACCCCCGGCGCTGCCGCGGGAACCGGCCCCGAGGGGCCGGGGGAGCGCCGGGCCGGGCTCCGGTGCCTCGTACCTTGGAGTACTCCTGGGCCAGCTTCTGGTACTTGCCCTGCAGCTCCGCCGCGGCCGCCGCCATCTCCGCGGGGCTGGGCTGGGCTCGGCGCCGCTCGGTTCTGTTCGGCCCCGCTCGGTTCCGATCGGCTCGGCTGTGTTCAGCCCCGCTCGGCCCCGTTCGGTTCCGATCGGCTCGGCTGTATTCGGCCCCGCTCGGCTCTGTTCAGCTGAGCGCAGCTGTGTTCGGCCGCTCCCGCCGGCCCCGCACGCCGCGAATGGGCAGACGCACTTCCGGGTTTAGACGGCGGGGACGCGGTGACGTCACCGCGCCGGGCGGCAGGAGGGCGGAGCTTTTACCCGCTGGCGCCGCCATCTTGACGCAACTTCCAAGATGGCGGCGCGGGGGAGGGCGGGGCCGCGCGGAGGGTTGTGTCACGTGACACCGGCGGGCCGCTCGCGGACGCCCCTGTTGCCGTGGCAACGGCCTGCGGGCCGGGGGCGGGGCCGTGTCGCGATAGTCACGACGGGCAGTGGTGCAGCCTGGGCGCCGCGCCGGGCAGCGCTGTCGGCAGGGGGAGCCCCGGGCTGCCGCCGGGACACGCGGGCCGAGCGCGGAGAGCGAACAAAGGGCGGTGCGGGAGCCGGGGCCGGCGCTCTGCTGTGCGGTGCGGCACGGCACGGCCCGGCCCGGGGAGGGGGCACGGCCCGGGGAGGGGACACGGCCCAGGGAAGGGGGCACGGCCCGGAGAGGGGACACGGCACGGCCCCACCCCCTCGGGGCCACTGGGAGAGGGGGCACCTCTTCCCCTCATAGACACCTCAAAGGGCAGTGCCAAGGGCGTGCTGCGGCGCTCGTTTCAGTGGTGCCCAGCGGCAGGATGAGGAGCAATGGCCCTGAGTGAGAACACAGAAGTTCCACCTCAACACGAGGAAGAACTTTATGCTGAGGGTGGCGGAGCGCTGGAACAGCTGCCCCGGGAGGTCGTGGAGTCTGTAGAGACATTCCAAACCCACCTAGACATGCTCCTGTGTCACCTGCTCCAGGTGACCCTGCCTTGGCAGGGAGGTGGGACTGGATGGTCTCCAGAGGCCCCTTCCAACCCTAAAAATTCCATGGTTTGGAGTATCTGCACCCTGTGTTTTCCGGGTGGGGGCCCTTCTCTGATGCCTCCAGCGTGCAGGTCTTTGTTTCAGAGCCGCCTTTGAACTGCTCCAGCATTCAGCCATCCTCCTTAGAGACTACTGAGGCTCTGCCGATTATCTCCTATTTGCTTCTTTATCCTCAGATTTGCCAAACATTTGAATGTGTATATGCCATCAGCACTCCTCAAGCAAAAACTGAAAATAACATAATAGGTGTATTTGGTCCTGCCAGATACTCAGCCAATGCAGGATTTTATTTCTAAAAATGACTGGAAACAGATGTGTAAGGAAAAGAATAATAAGGCAAAAGTGTGAAGAGATTTCACCAGTGTATGCTGAGCATCTGGTGATTTGCAGGTTAAGGGCTTCCTTTTGTTCAGTTTCCATGGTATCATTCTTTTCTACTTGATTTCAGCATGGTGTCTTCATAGCCCTTCTTCAGTAGTGGGTAGTGCTAGAGGTGCTAAAGCATCATTTTCTTACTTCCTTTTGTCTTTGTTCCCCTTAAGCAGGAGTAGATAGTAGGTACCTGTAAGGGAAGCTAATATTTTTCCTTAGTCTTGAGGCTTTGATGGTGTGTGTGCTATTCTTTTGCCTATCACAGTAGTGAAGTTGGCATGCCCTAAATATGATATGGTGGCCAGATTGGTAAATATGTTTGTATCTCCACAGGAATTCTTACCGTTGGAGGACATGTCACTGATCCATATTGCCAACAACTGCACTGTGCATTTTTAGGAAGTCTAAAAGGGGAAATAAGCAAAACACAAGTTGTCATTATTCATCTGCTTGACCAGAACAGCTTAAATAGCAATAATGGAATAAGAAATAAGGAAGCTCTAGTTTTTAACAGTTAGAGCCATGATATACTACTCCTCCCACTCTATTTTGCATTCCCTTCAGAAGTTCTTAGCAAAGTAAATGAAGTTTGCAATTGTTGTTGAGCACACGAGGGTTAACAGCAGCACGCCTTGCATGGTATGCCCTTACATGTCAGTGCAGTAAATTTTATACTGGAAAATTATTAAAAGCCTTTACAATTGATTCCAACATGTATTTTTAGGTTTGCATTTTCTAGGGTGCATCATGAAATGTTACACTGAAATGCTTTGAATGCACGTTGCAAGATACTGTACTCCCAGTTTGTGCTGCATTCAGAGATGCTTTTGTGATACAATTTTATCTTTCTATCTAGTGCACTGAATGCTGGCAGAGAGGTCTCACAGCTGAAAGCTGGGAAAGGGAGCTCAGAGAACTACACTGCCTTGTTGTAGCAGAATGAATTGCTTTCCCACTGACAGCTGGAACTGTTTCTGTCAGTGTTTCTGACTGGGCAGCAAGCAGAGTGGAGGAGCACAGAATTTATTTGCCTGCAACCATCCAGAGTGGCAAGATCCAAGTGTACATTATATAGGCCATTTATTATAGGAAGTAGTGCCAGTTTTTTAAAACCCAAGTGAATCAGAAGCTGGGTGCTTTTACTGCTTTAAGGCTGAGAGCTGACTGCAGGATTTTAGCCTCATCAGAACAGCTCTACTTCAATGCATTTAAGCATCAGGCCAGCCTCCTGTATTTTAACGTGGTACTGCCTCTTGCCCAGTTTCTCATGGATCCAGGAGTCCCTATAATTCTAGGAAAATGCAGTGTTGTAATTTATCACTGTTCAATGGTGGTACTTGGTGAACAGCTTCAGACAAAGTTCCCCAAACATACATGTGACAGAAGTTATGTGGCTTGTTTGTTGGTGGGGGGTTTTTTTTAGTTTCTCACAGGCAATTCTCAGATTCATCCTTTTGATTTGCCATTGTAGCTGAAGTGCTGCTTCCCCAAACTTCACCTGTAAAAAAATCTTCATTGTTCTGTTTCCTGTCAAGCAGGTTCTTAATTCTCCCCTCTCGCTGGAGATCAAGGTTGTCCAGCCACTGCCCCCCAGGGCTGAAGGGCGAGTGTCGAAGCAGCTGGTGCCTTGTGGCTTCCGTGGCAGTGACTCATGAATTGCCAAGAACTGATCCTGTTGGCAGAGGTTTGGAGCGAGAGAGGTCATGGGGGTGGAATGCCAGGCAGTGTCAGGTGGTGGCCATAGGACCCCCAAAACACTGCCTTCTGCAAATCCACCCACATGAATATCAGTACAAGTTATGGCAGCAGAACTCAATGCAAGCTAAAACATGACGTGTGGGGCAAAGAAATCCCTTACAGGGGTCATGGCATTTTTGCTTGTCTGGTTGGTTTTCATGGGGGAGAACAGAAAGCAAAGGATAGGCAGTGTAAGAGAGGCTGTCCTTTCCTTCTGTCTGTGCTCAGCAGCTAATATAACAGGTGTTGAATTTTAGATGCTGTCTCAAGACAACTAATTTATTTAAGAATTGCAGTGATTGTTTCAAAATGTCCTGTTTTCAAGCTCGTTTGTCCTTCCTTCCCTGCTCAAACAGTGCCTTCCCCTCTGTCCGATTAGTCAGGACTTGTACTCACAGACCCTATGAACAGGTGAAGGTAAAGAAATAAACAAAGAATACATTTCAAATTATCCAGAATGTTTTCTGTATTTTGGGAAAATAAACTCCATTGTCATCACTTACATACTTAAAAGTATTCACAACAAAAGGGTTTCTAAGAGACAGAAAAAAATTCAAAAATTACTGGAAGGGAGCCATCTTCAGTCATCAGACTATCACAAGCAGCACATAAACCACATCCTCGGAAGCTGCAAACACCCTAAACTGGTGTTTTGTTTCTGTTATCGTAGCAACGGCAAGTATGAACAGCAGGATATGTGCTCACAATACACGCTCGTTATTTCTCATGGCGACTGTAACAAACTGCTTGTTACATATAACCTTTCACCTCCACAAAACCTGACTTGGCTGATAAAATTAAAAAAAAAAAAAGCCAAGTACTGAAAAAAAGTGTATGCATGTACAGATATGCACTTCACAGAAGAGTTTATTTTAATTATTGTTATATTCATTATCATCATTTCAGTGTTTCCATAGCATTTAAAAATAGAAATGAGAACAAGTCTCTCTCTCTCTCTCACGTCCCTTCCCAGCCCATAGGATAAATAGGTTGAGTCATCTATAGGGTGTGTGCATGGCCAGGGGAGCGGTGCCTTTGTACAAAAAAGAAATTGCTGAGAACAAGAAGATGGAAAAACTGAGCAGGCAGCTGCCTCTGATAAGTCAGAGTTGAACTTTGCAGCTCACATTCCTCTTGGGTACAACAAATACCAGCCCTGGGTGCAACAGCAGGAGCTTCTGTACCTCCCCAGCAAATCCTTACTGATACTTGCTCCATAAAACAGCAGAACTTCGTAACAGCTGAAAAAGTTTGTTGTTTTTTTTTTTTTAATGTGGAATTCCCCCTCTTCCCGGGAAATGAAACCTCTTCCATAGCTCCGCCATCTTTTGTTGAAGGTCTACACATCTTCTACAGCCTCATTCCTTGATTTTCTTCTCGCTTTCAGGAGCCATAGCTTAGAAACCTTGGCCCAACTTGAACGGCCTGCACTCAGATTCCACAGTCTTGCACATATGCTGGAGAAAGAAAAATAAAAGCCATGTACATTAAATCCTGAGAGATAAATTGCCTGATTCCATAGAGAAAGATAAAAGACTGAATTGAGGAGGATTGGGAAGATTGTACAGTGAGACTTTCATTGTACACCAGTTCCAGACACAGACCTGCAGGTCTTGGAAAGAAATCCCAACTCACCCATGTGAATAACAACCACAAAACCCAGGAACTGTTACCTGCAGCAAAGATGGCATGGGTTTGTCTTAATTCCCTCATCTCCAGAGACACATGAGAGCAGAGAAAGGAGAGAGATCTGACAGATTTGTCAGTAGATTAGGAAACATTTTTATCAGAGCTATTCCTGTTCATGATTTTCTTTTTTTATATTTAAAAATATTGTGGCACCTCTGGAAATAATTTTGACTTTCAGAAAGAGTTCAAGCCAGGTCTTTGATGTGTAAAGACTGTCACGGAAAAAGAAGAGGGATGGAGGAGACGTGGATTCCTTACTGAGAGAGCACAGGGGGAAGGCACAACACCATGCAGAAGGAGAAAGCAATAAACAGTTATTTGTACAGCACAAGCTTGGCGATGGGAAAGGGAGCCTGAAGCAGTGGAAGGGGGCATACCTCAGAAGGAATGAAAGGCAGCAGGGGAGTATTCCAATCAAATCAACTGCTGAAATAGTGCCTTGTTGGGGACAGGTTTGCCTTTGTGGATTAGTGTGAACTGGGAAAGAGAAACAGCATGAGGAGCAACGCAGTGTTGGTTTTGAATCCTAACAATGGGAGGAGGAAGAATCCTAGGGAGGCTGAGTTGAACTATATTAACAGTTTTTCAAGTAAAAATAATCTAATTTGGTTTGGGTTTTTTAATTTTTATTATTTTATTGCATTTGCATTTGGAGGGAGGCTGTGTAGTTCTCAATGTTTTTTCTTTTTTTTTTTGTGATTATGATCCCGACCAGTAAAAGCAGAGTTATTTCAGTTGAGTGAGATATCACATACCTTGATGATCACATACCTTGAGTGCAGTTTACAGAGATACGTGTAGTAATTAATCACAAAGTGACACAGTCAGAAGGAATTTTTTTTTCTTTTTTTTTTTTTTTTTGTGAAATACAGGAATAGGCTTCCAGGCCTTTACATTTTAGAAAGAAATATAATAGCAGATAATTATAAAAAAAAATAAAAAAATTAAATGTATAAATATAAATTATAAAAATATAAAATTTTAAAAATGTAGTAAACTGTTAAAAAAACAACAAAACAACAAAACCCCCACAAACCAAACAACTCCCCCGAAAAACCGTACCACCAAAAAACCCCTTTATAGGACTTCATAATTATCTGTAAATATTCTATGTAATAATTTAAAAGAGTTAAAGTTTTCCTGTAGTAAAAAAACCCTTACATTTCAAAATTACATCAGTTGTTTTAAATGGCTGTAGATAAGATGACAAGCTTCTTGACCTAGATGAAATTCAGCAAGAAACAAAAGGATGCATAATATTAGTAAAATTTGAAGCTTGTTATTGCCAGCTTCCCATCCACAAGCATTCGTTCACTTGAAATCCAGTGTTTCTCAGAAGAAAAGCAGGAGTGAGCCTCTTGCACAAGCCAGCAAAGAAAGGAACATTCACGGAACAATGCATGATTTTCACCTCTAATTGCATCCCATATTTCTGTGTCTGAATCAGCACTAAAATAAAATTTGGTATCAAGCTCTACCTGGGGCACTTGGGCTTCTCCGCTTTATGAAACATTATGTATGATAAATAAAACAGCAACACTGCAAGGACCAGGGTATTTGTGAAGTTGGACACCAACAAGTAGGGATTAACAACCACATCGGAAATAATGAACCTTGACAGATCTAGGGTTAAATACTTTAAAATTAGATCCTGCTGAAAGCCGAATCTTGTCGCTTAGCAACAGCTGCATGGGATGCTGCTGTCACTCAGCGGATGCTTCTCTGGGGAGTTAACATCATGCTCACAGAAACTGGGTTATGATTGGGTCAAGGTGACATCATACAGCACGGCAGCATCATTCTTTAAGGTAGCATCCAATATGACCATGCTCAATTTAACACCCAGCTTTGTGTAGCCACTTGGGAGATTTAAGAAAACGTCTTTTTTTTTTGGAAGGGCTCAGCTCTGCCTACACTACCTGGCCACGGAAGAGCTCAGAGTCTGCGCCAAAGGGCAGGCCATGTCAGCCGGCACAACATAGCCAAACTCAACAGGTGGATTTTTAATCCTTTCAAGTTACTCAGTGCCAAAAGAAAAGCAAAATGCCTGCTATTTGGGGAGGTCTGACTGTATTCAGACCATGGAAACCCCCACCACCAATTTGAAAAATACTCACAAAGCTTAGCTTATTAGAGAAAATAAAGTGTACCCTTACTGAAAATAACTGGAAATTTAGTTTGCTAATTTTATTATTTAAAACAACTGGGAACCTACTGGATCTTAGTAAGAAACCAAAATACCAAGTTAATTAAATAAAAAAGCCTTTGAGGCAAAAAATCTGTTTTTCAAAGTGATCCTGTATTAAGGTTGGTACAGACACCTAAAGAGATTACTCTGAGTGCCTGCCTGCCAATTGCAAAGCACAAAGACACATCAGTGCTTCTGAGGTTGGTCTGATAGGGACCAACCTCCATTTCTAGGCTGGATACAGAAATTGGGTCTTCAGTCCAATGCTTCCCATTAGGGCTTGGAAAGTCCAGATACCGTGGAAATGGAAAATATGGCAACCCGTGTAAAAGCAACACTAGGTAGACATACCTAGTTTTAAGAAACTGGATGTACTTCTCTGATTGTTGAAAGAGCACAGACCCTTATTTGTCCCTTATTTGGACAGGCTGCAGCAAAAAGGAGCTCCTAGTGAGCAGGAAGGTTACCAGGAGGGATCATGGAGTCAGGATCATGACAGATCTCATTAAATCAACATCCAGGTCATTAATTACCAACTTTTTCTGCTGACTGCGCCTCACCATTTGGCAGTGATGGAGGATAACAAAGATAGGGACATATTAGTTGGTAAGATTAGTCAACTGCATGTGACAGGGTAAAGGCCATGCCAAGCCTAGGACATACAGACAAGAGTATTGCAAAGGCAGGGAAGTATTAAGGCCAGGTTTGAAAGGAAAGCACTCTTTCCTTTTCAAAAGAGTGGTTTTCACTCTTCTCGTGCATATGCCAGCAGGTTGAATTCAAACTGGAATTGATGTACAGAAAAGTGGTTAAGAGGAATGAAGATCATGTCTTCCAAATGGAAAACAAATAATCTTGGTTTGTTTACTAAGTCAAGAGTCTAAGGAGGGAAATGATTGCTTTTGTACTGATGCAATAGGAAAACAAACACACCGATGTTTAACGAAGAGCTGTTTAAACTAACACTAGCAGAGGGCAGTTAATTTTACATCAGTGCTAAGTAGTTTATAATGGTAGGAGCAGGCAGCTTTCAGGAGAGCCTTCTGGAGGAAAAGAGAGGAAAAGAAACCCAAATGATCTGAAGACTGAAAATCTAAGCGGAGGTGATATTGCTTTGCCATCTCAGATGCGAAAATTACTCTTGTGGGTAAAGACAGTTTTTATGTCTAAATGTGCTGGGAAAGTTCACAGTAACAACACTGCTGGACTACTGTGTGATAGCTTGAAGTACACCAGATGTTCACAGCTACATGTATTTACTCAGACTACTCAAACTAAGAACACTTACAAGTACCTGTAAGCTTAAAATCTGTGAAAAAGTAACCATATTCTGTATCAAATTTAGACAGCCATTTTTTCAAAATAAATCTAATCCATGAAGCATTTCCTCAACAACTGTCCTTAAAATATAGCTGGTGTAAGTGCACCATTTCTTCAGTCAATGCTTTATTTTGAGAGTTGTGGCTTCATACAGAGGGTAATTTCCAGCAAAGTTGTAACAGAGAACAGTCTTGAGAAATTTAACAATGAACTCAAGGTTCTCAGCATAATATAGTAAATAACAATTAGATATCCTTAACGTATGATACATAGCTGTGATTTTGTCCAAACTAATTAGAGCAGTTGTTCTCTTATCTGTATATTAAGATGAACACTAAATCAAACACATTAATAGCGCATGTGTATTCTGTAATGTGTGATTTATTTGATCCAGCAATGAAAGCAAGTCTTTGTTAATATCTACTCTATCAAGTATTGAGAAAATTGTATTGTCATCAGATCCTATAGAGCAAGCTTAACTCAGTGATACTAGTAGGTTAAACAAATAAAAATCAAAGAGATGGACCAATATCTGCTTTTAACAGAGATAAGCATCATGTCACATCTTGTTTCCCTTCTCTGGTCCTTCTGCCTCTCAGGCACAGGAAGGGCACATGCCACGTGTGTGCATTTGAGGGGAAAGCTGGCTCAGGAGCAGCAAGCTGAGGCATGTATACAGTGGGATGGGGAGGGTTTCATTCCTGCTAGTGAGGAGGGGGTGTTCCCACCTGTGTGCATTCCATAAGACCTTCTGTACAGAAAAGGAACAGATATCAAAAATCCTATCTAGAGAAGGTAAACACTGAAAAAAACCCACACAAGATCTATGCAGCTTTATCCAGGGACACAATTTTTAAACTACCTGTCCTGTATTAGACTGTTATCTTTTGAGTATCATCCAAGCAACCTGGCCACAGCAAGGGACACAGGACAGTAAATAATCACAGCTGTTTCATCAGCAAAAGACCCAAGTTATTTCTATTTAAACAAATGTTTTGCACAGGAAGGCAAATATTACAGAGTAGTGTTTCATGAATTTCCAAGATGTCAAAACATTCCTTAAGGTCCAGGTTAAAGGGTCAAATCTTGGCCTTAAGAAGATGCTCTTCATATGTTATGGGCCAGTTAGGGATAAAGCTGACTGTAAGCAAATCATGCCATGGATTGGCAGGTATTTTACAGATGACTTCCACATGCAAGCAACAGTCTTAACCAACCTACAATGCATCACATATTTGGCTTTTCACACTGGTCCAGTCTCATGGAAGAAGTTTAAATGGGAAGGTGGAATACTCAGCACAGTCTGAGACCAGAACCAGGGTCTGTAGATAAAGAGAGAACACAGCACTTTCTGTTTGCAATGCTGTTTTATTTTAGAAAAGCCCCTTTGATCATCTGAATGAAAAATGTGGGCAGAAAAGTCACAAATGTTATAAAACAAAGTTTATTCTGCAATATTTTGTCATAATGAATTGCATCTCTTTGGTAAAAATAAAATTTATAAACATTTTAATTAACAGAGATTAGTATACAAAAAACTAAACTTCTGTAAATTGTCTTTAAAACGGGTAAAGGACTAAACCGGAGGAAAAAGGGTTAGAATTGGTCACCTACTGGCAAAATTATTCTAAACAAACCCAAGGACATTGCTTATGCTACATTAGAAACAAGCTAACGGGAATGGTTTAAAAACAACTCTGGTTCATTTGATCAGAAAGCATTCTTACAATTCACTTTTAAATAAATAATAGTTACAATGAATTGGCAATTATAAAATGTTTTATATCACTATATGGCAGTAACATAATACTTTTTAATTATGCACTTTTAGTTTGAAGAAATGTACACTTATAAAACAGACTTGATAATGGCACTGGCAGTTAGGTGTGAAGAATGTGCTTTAAGATAAAATAGCAGGTGCAACATTTAAAATATTCTACCTTTTCAATAAATATTCTGACCACACCATTATTAACGTGTATGAGTATACTTTGCTTTAATTAAAGCTTGTACTTCTCATAATGATGAAAAGCTGCAAATCACACAACTTCCGTTTCACAGTTGGATTTTAAATCATTTGATGTGACTTCTGCAAATCAGTAATTTAGGACTGGAATCTGAAAGGCCAATATAGGTTTGAACAGTATTCATATAAGATTTACCCTGAACAGACCACCCTCCCACACACAAAAGTCTCATACACTTCTTCACTGCATTTAAAGAATTGAATGTGGTTCATTAATACTTTTCTTGCCAAAATGAATCCAAGTCAACCATTGGCATCAACATTTTACATATGTCACTAAAAGAACCCGAAGCCCAACAATCAAAATAACTTTCAATTATATTCCATTTATACTATATACACCAGGGTCTCTAACTGAGGTGGCAAACAAACCCAAACCCAATAGATATGTAAGAGAAAGGAAGGGCAGCTCTTCTCCCACTCCAAGAGGGGTGCTCTGCATCCAAGCTGTTAGCCTTTGCCTGACAAATGTGCAGGCAGAGATGTGGGACAAAACTGTGGAACAGATCAGGGACACAGATCGTCTGCCTTCTCCTTTGGAAGGAGAGAAGGAAAACAGCAAAGCGTGAAGAGCTTTGCTCTGTGTCCCAGGGAAAGGCTGTGATTGCTTCCCCACTTCCACAATTCTGGTTCTCCCAGGCTGAAAACTGTAAGGATGGATGCAGCTTTCACTGCTAATTTCTGATTAGTAATTGGTTTTTACTGGTCATTGCATATGGTAATTAAATGCAGTGTTACCATCCCAACCCAATTGCTTCATATATGCTGAAGTCATTATCACCAGCTTTCAGGGTTAACAGCAGCACAGCCACACTCCAAATAAGTATTAACCTTCTCCATTTTCATTTGAGGCATGGAATAATCCAGAACCAAATCAAAACATGGAGTTGACTATGACCGCCCAATTTACAGAATACTTGGACTTTGATCCAGCTTTCACTGGAAGCCACAGGAAAGCTGCACCCACCTTCAGCAGGATCCAGGCAGCACCCCTCTTCGACAGTGTGAAACTGAAATCATGGCACTGAGCAAAATCCCAGGCTGCTAACAGTATTTATGAGAATCTGAATCCTTGTTTTCACATTGACACAAATTCTGCCCTTTGCAGTCTTCCATCAAAGTTCAAAAGCAACCCATGAGCAAAAAGCAGTTCCACTAAGATTCACATCTTCACATCCTGAAATCCTAAGAACCACTGTGTTGGTACTTAATTTCCCTCTAAATACCAAGTTTTACCCCTACCATCCATCAGGAACACATCCAAAATCAGACCTAATTGGCTAATGCAGCACTTGTGATAGCCAGAAGACATACCTGTCTGCACATGTTAGCATAGGCTAACAGGTGTTCACACAAAGCAGGAATGAAGCCAGGTATTTTCCTTCCCTTTCAAGAAATAAACCAGTTTTTTCTTAAAAACTGAAATAATTGGAAAAAGAAAAAAAACCCAAACCACTTTTTTTTCTCCTAGTGTTTGTGCTTTAAATTCCAAAACCCAAAGAACCTCAAATATTTCAGGCTTGATCCAACAGCCACTGAGTCAGCAGGAGCACCACCGTTGTCTTCAAGAGGCACTGGAATGGGCCCTCAGAGCAACAGACCTTCAGCAGCACGGCTGTGTTTGTATTTAAAGTAGACAATTTATGACAGTATTCATGAAGAGACTGACAAATATGAAAAAAAAAAAAAAAAGAAAAAAAGGGGCAAACACCCCCCACTAGTCTAAGAAAGGCATCTAAATAGCCAGGAAAATACCCCCTAAGGGAAAAGTTAACTTTTGGCTGAATCCAGCACTGTTCTCAACAGTGGACATTGGTTTCCCAGGTGGCTCTGCTCCTAATTTTCAACCAGCTTGCCCAACACCTGCTGGAAGCAATAGCTTCACGTTGGTGAGAACGTTTATGGCACATTATGCTACCTTTCAGCAATAGGAAAGATGACCTTGGATAGCTGTATACAATTCTGCAACATACTTAAGGCATCCTTGTATGTACAGTACTGTTAAAACCCACTCCAACAGAACTGCTCACCCATTTTTGAACAGAAAATTTAAACAAAAGGAAAAAAAAGGCCATTATCTACAGGAAGACATAGGCAATCACCACTGATTTTAAAAGAAAAAAGAAACAGGGATACAGTTCAACATACCACAAAACATTTTTGGCTGAAGGATGTCTAGGAACTATAAACAGATTCTCTTATTGCAAAATGAATTGTGAAGGAATTTATCCCAAAACAGAGGTCCTCCTAAGCCTCAATGCACATCCAAAGGCAAAAGCCTTGCCTGTTAGATGCCCCCTATGTTAGCAGGAGGCTGATGCGGTTCACACAGCACAAGGCACAGTGATCTGGGAAAACAAAAGGTATGGATGGACAGTCTATGTGACAAAACCAGCAAATACGAGGGGAAGGGGCAAAAACCCCCAACAACACTAAATTGGGAGGAGCTGTCAACTCCCTTGAGGGCAAAGAGGCCCTACACAGAGACCTAGATGAATCAGAGAGATGGGCAATCACCAACCACATGAAGGTTAACAAGGGCAAGTGCTGGATTCTGCATCTGGGACAGGCAACACTGGGTGTGTGCATGGACTGGGGAACGAGAGGCTGGAGAGCAGCACTGTTAAAAAAGACTTGGGGGTCCTGCACAAGGCCAAGAGCTGGACTCAGTGATCCCGATGGGTCCCTTCTTACTCAGCATATTCTATGATTCTATTAATTCAGGGTTCAGAGATCCAAAAGGAAGTGATTCTATTTTGTCTCAGGTTAGGTGGCAAAATGTTCCCTTTTCAGCAGCCGTTTGCCAACTAAACCCTCCACCTCATCTGTGTTGTCACCACCATCAACTGCTGGGATCTTATTTCCCCCCCAAATCAGTGTAAGGGAACAGAAGGGTAGATGTAGCAGGACTGTGTAGGTACTACATAATCACCAGTGGTGGTAACACAAAGACAACATCTGATTTGAAAGTGGCAGCTGTCACTGTTGGCCACATCCAAGGCATGTGTAAGCATGCATCTATCTGCATGAAAGGACAACCCCCACCCCAAAAAACCTCACAATGTGTCTTAAGATAAAAGAACAAACCATGTTCCTTCAGGATCTGAGCTGCACGGAGCAGATTTGGGGGAAGGAGGGGAAAGAAAGGAAACTGTGTGTGGTACCCACCTCAGCTACCCCTTATCCCACTCTTCCAGGGGGTATTTAGTATCTTGCTGAAAGCAGCTCCTGTAGTGCTACAGGTTTTCAGCCACTGTGTCAGATAGGCCAAAAATGCAGCAACTCAGAGCTGCTTCACCAGTGTGTTTCCACTAGGACCTGTCTAAAAAGTGAAGAGAGGACAGGTAGGAGGAGGCAACCAAGGCCAGGACCTTTTCTTTCCCCCTATTTTTTTCTCCTCCTTTTTAATCCTTTACATGGAATTCATAGCCCTTAGACAGAACAAAATTCACCTCTGCAGATAGGGCCAGCAGAGATGTAAATATGATCCACAGTGTGCATCTGAACAAACATATTTTTGAAAAAAAAATAAAGTCAACTATAAAAAAAGAAAACAAAAGTGATCACTAAGAAGTATGCTTTCAGGTTTTCACAAGTCATGCATCTCTAATTCAAGAAGATTAAATATTCTGGTTTTCTTTTTAGGTGGTGATTTAAAAATTAATGGCTAAATTATAGTTTGCGCCGAAAATAAAAAAAGCAGTGAGTCCTCTTATGGCTTTGATCTCCCTTGTGAAGGGTAAAAGTAGAAGAGTATTGCCACAATTAAAAAAAATATATGTATATATTCAACACTGACAAACATATTATTTTTTCCTTTGCTTGTGACAGTGGGTCTTTGCAGTACTTATTAAGGAACTCAAGCACGTTTGGATGCCAGCAAGGTGGAGCAGAGACCCTGCTGCTTCTTTCAACTCCTCATCAATTTCTTGACATAGCTCCTCGAATGCTTTCTTGCTAGACTGACTTTCCTTAGAGGTATCTACACAAGGTTGTGATGCATAGCCACTGTCTCCAAGAGGATCATCTTCATAGTCCACGTCTGTATCCACTTCGCTGTGAAATCCTTCACTGCCATCGCTTCCGTCATGGCTGGTCTTGGAAATAAATTCATACACCTCGTCAAGGGAGGACAAGGAAGACACACTGGACCTGGATGCACAGCGCTGGGAACCCATGCTGCTGGCACTGTAGTTGTGATCCTCATTCGGATCAATATTGGTGGCAGCAGAATCACTTTCCTGCAAATTTATGGAACTGGGAGGATTGAACGCACTGCCATAACTCCTCTTCTTGGGTGTCTTCAGAGGCTGAGGTTTCTCACCTATCAAAAACAACATGTGTCAGTAAGCAAATACTCTAATAAGATCACCTGCACAATGAGCTGGATGACTGCAAGGTGGGCTGAATGTCAGCAGTTAAGAATCACAGTATCTCGTGCACAGTTACTGTCACCCACAGAGGACAACAGTCCTCAGCTAATGGCAACTAAGAGCTAGAGAAGCAAAGAAGTAGCCAAGAAGCACTTCTTACCATTTAGGACAGAGAGGGCAGGGGGAAAGCTTTGCAGAAAAAAACCCCAAAATTAACTAGGAAAAAAAAAAAGAAGGTGGTTCTAATAAAACTGTTGCAGTGCTAGCTGAAAGAATAATCAAACCAGAATTACTTCTTGACTGCTCTTACTATTTGGAAACTAGACCATACTTGTTTCCTGAAATGTTATAGAGAAAGCCTTTAGCTATTGAGTAGAGAAGAAAAACAGAATAAAATGGCTTATGCTTACAGTCCAGCATCCCTTGCTGAATGGAAGTATTTAACAGCATCATTGCAGTAGCAGCATCAATATCAGATTCTGTGAAGCAGAAGCAGCAAAATGTTAGAACTCAGGTAAGCCTGACAAGGCGAGGTTCCTAAAACATACAGAGAACATATATATCTGCCCACACTGGCCTACAATAAAAAGTGGGGGCTGGAGGAATGTACAAACTCAGACCAAGCATGACTTGTACATCACAACACTGTTACAGATCAGTCTCATACCTTAACTGTGATATTCAAAAGCCGAATTCTCACGTTGCACTTACTGAAGCCAAGAATCAGTGACATAATTAGACATTCATGTGACAATGCTGTTGCTATACTTAACAAGTGCCTTTTGTTTGTACCAGTTGAGAGAGAAAGATTAGACACATGGCACAGCAAGGCATCTCAGCAGCTTCATACCCTGGTTATAGGGATGTGCAAGGCTGGGAACAACCGTGCCTGTTAATGCAGCACTAATTCAGCACACCTCCCTCCCCCCAGCAGTATTTTTCACACTAATAAGTCAAATGGAAGAAATTGAGAATACGAGGGGGAGAAAGGGCACTGAACTGCTTGATCTAGAAAGCATGAGGATCTAAATAATAAATAGGCACATAAAAAGGCTTAGTTGAACTGCAGCACTGTCAGCTGGGGTGACAAGTTCTGCTGCAAAATGCCATCCTTTGCTGCCCAGAGTGGACTGCTTACATCTCTGAAAGGCACCTTGAGGATATTAGGGCAAAGAGTGACATTTCTAACCAGAATCAGGTGAAAAGGAAAAGAAACAAGCACACCTTTCCACATATTTCAGGATATGCTCGTGCACTTTAAAAAAGAGGAAATGCGAGGTCTTCCTTGGCTCACTTCAGCAATGGATGATGAATACCCCTTATATAGGACAGAAATACACATAGTGGACTAACCAGGCAAAAGAAGAGCAAAGCTCTCACAACAGCCTTGGTGTCTGAGAACAAAAGATCACATCTGAGGTGCATGTAGGTATGTACATGTGTATGAGCAGTGAGTGGAGAAGAGGCTGGATGACACCAGCAGCAGCAGAACAGTTCTGTTGAACTGGAACCGGGGTGGGAACTGTTGAAGTGAAACATCAGCAATGTCATTTTTGATGGCGTCTGTTTTCTCCCCTACATTACAGGCACTAACTATATTACTGCATTTGAGGGGAGGGTTAGTACTGGGAGAGGGACTGCAGAGTTGTCACTGTGGCTTCCTTATTTTGACAACTGTCCCTACCTTCACCTCGGTCAAGGAGAAATGGGAAGAACATGACACCTTAGAAATATTGTATCAACATAGGAAGGGGACTGACCTGCTGTTTCCAACATAAGTCATAAAACATACACATTCCACCCTTGTTTTTGATGTCTTTCATTTTAAACCCACCATAATTTAAGGTTTATTCCATTGTACTCATGAGATTATTTTTTTTATTTCTGTGGCAGAAATAGAACCCCTGCATTTATAGGTCACATGTATCCAACTCACAAAAAGAAGTAAAAAACCCCATGAAGAGTAATTTTGCTCCATTAGTGTAATCAGAAAATGAAATACTCCCATTTCTTACTGGCTGTCAGACATTTTATTTTATCATCTGATGTTGGTGTCTAAGCACCACCTTCTTAAACCAGCAAGTAATTGGAGGCATTAATGCAACATGGGATTACTATCTGCAGAGAGAATTTCTGCACCTTAATACTCCCAAAGAAAGAGGAAAGACACTTCTGCAGTGACTTCTTAGTAATACTCTCTGTCACTGTTAAGGTGCTTTGGCTTCATTTGTGACTGGTCTCCTCAACAGAGCAGTATTTCCCAAATTTATGCTTCCCTAGCAGAATGGCTGAGGAAGCACTTTATTACAAGGGATTCTTTCATCTGCACAAGAGCTGCCCTATGCGACCCTGGGAACATCAGTGGCTTCCCTCTAATGCCAGAGGAATGCTGAGCAGGATCCCTAAGATGCAGAAATGAAATGATAACAGAAAGACATCATTATTTTGACACTTCTGGTGTGGCTAATTGGAACAGTTAGCATCAGACTGGCAATCTCCATTCCTGTCACAGGACACACCAGCAAAATCATTAAGAGGAGAGGGACTTCTTATATTCTCTAATGAGCCCTAAGAAACCCAGATCTGGCAGCCCTGCAGCAGCCAGCCAGCCAGCCAGCCAAGGATGGTTCTTTGCCACCCATGTACAACCATAAAACCTTCACCTGGGTGCATGGTAGTTATCATCTGTGGGGCCAGGCACCTACTTGGTCTCTAAAAAGCCTTGGATTTGCTGCCTAACCAAAGCTGCTGTTTTGTGGCCAAAACTAAAAGCACCCTTCTCCCCTCTAAGCCTACAGCACTATCAAAACCAGGGAGCTGCGTGTCTGCTGTGCTGCTCAGGACCCACTTGGTCAGTGGCCTTTCACTGTCCTTTGAAAGAGCTTTAACAACACTCCTCTACAACACATAGTCACTTTCTGTTAGATTCAACTTTCGTGGCCACATCGCACAAGTTTTATACATTAAAATTTACTGCCTTTGGTTCTCCGTTCTTGGCCTCCAATAAAACTAGTACAGAGATGTGTAGCTTTCAGATTTGTCTTCTACTGAACTATTCATTCTCTAAGTAGGTCATATTTGGGAGTGATATGTGTGCTAAATACTTTGCTGCCAGAACAAGATGATCCCAATTACACCTTGAAATTCACCTTATGGATTTAAAATTAATACGTAAATAGCTAATATAATATGCATACATTGTATTAGATCCGGTTTTTCTGTCATCCAGCAGACCCTTCAGAGCAGGTCCACAGACAACATCAGCTGGGCTGCAGTACATGCTTGTGACTAAAACCAGGGGAGCAGAGTGAAGGAAAATGAAATGCTTACCTTTGAGAGATCGGCCATGATTCTGCTGAAGGACTGAAGTTAGGTAGTGAGGGGACGACGACCTACTGAAAAGAAATTCAACAGATCAAAGCCAAGCCCTAATTAGGCAAACGATCTGTGCAAAGCATAGCAGACACAATACTATGATCACGAAAGGGCAAAGACAAAACCAACCCTAATGCCAAAGGTGGGCCAGTGATTTCTGTTGCCCTCAGTGGATGGCTTGACACTCAGCTGATATTTTGTGTAGCACTATTAAAGCCATCATCAGTGTTTGGAAAACACCTCCAGACACACACACTATCAAAAATCTTGTTGGCACGAGATACTGACTTCTACAGATTTTATGTAGTTGCCTAAAGCTGGGTTTTAAACAAGGATATTTATTTTTCAGTACATAAAAACCTACATGTGAACAAAACTTTAGCTTACACAGGGATGTTTAGAGCTCGAGAGCAACAGAACAGGTCAAGAGCAGTCGTGCCTGTCTGCTCTTCCAAACAGTGGTGAGCTATTAACACAAATGAAAAGTAATGTGCAAAAAGCTGAGAAAGAACAAAAAAACCCAAACCAAGATACCAGCTGATTTAAAGTTATCTGAAGCTTGGCTGTTCTGGGGATGCTATCTGGGTTTTTTTTCACAATCAGACCAGCTTTGCACCTGGCAAAGCACTGCTAAATCCCTTACAGAATAAAGGGCAAGTTAAAGCTTTCACGTGGTTTTTGTTGCTACACACCCAGTCCTAACTATTCAGTTCATTATAAATACATCAGCAAGCAGTTAGAAATAAATACAACAAAAATAGTACATAATATTAAAATTGCATGAAATGTATCAATGTGCATCTTTTATAGTGTTGCTGGAAGAATTTGAAGGGTGATAAGCATAATTTTCAAGCCCAACCTACAACAGAAACCTCACAGGATTGATGGGGTGATTTTCATCCTTAAGGTGTGTTTACCTTTTGTATTTATTGTATTTATGCAGCTTTATTTTCCAAAATAAGGTACAGCCACAAAACCCTCCAAAATCACAAAGTTGCTAAGTGTTTAACATTTTAGTTACTTGTCTAGACCATTCATTAAGCCCCAAATAAATACTTCCGTTTTAAAAATACCTTTTCTAAACTAGAATCTTCATCCTTTAAGTTGAAGTTTGAAGCAAATACTTTTCACTAGTGACTGGCTGGTACTGGGGCTGTACACATCTCAGCCACCCTGAGATCAGCTACCCTGCATGGATGTTACAAGGGATACCCCTTTAATACCCTCACTGCTCCAGCTTGCCATGATATTATCCAAACTCAGCTGGCCATTGGAAACAGCTCTAAAGGCTGCTACAGTGTAGGAGGAAAAAAATCAAAGCAAGGTGGCTTGAAACGCATCATCTGAGCTACATAAGGAGCTCTTGCTGCCCCACAGCCTGCCTGGCACTGGTAACCAAAGCTACTGAAAAGGAGAATAATATTTCAGCATCTCCCAGTGTGGTAACCAAGGGGGAAAAGTTCCAGCACAGCTGAATGCAAACAAGTGGAAAACTAGAGTTCAATGACTGGGATGTTTTCTAGTAGCAGCGAGGGAGCACAAAGGGAATAGCTCCAAAACTGGGTTGAAAAAATATAAAGTAATTAAAAATAAAAGGAAAGCAAGGGTCCTACCTAACATAGCTGGCTCTGCAGCCCACAGGTCCATTGTACAAAGAGATGCTAAACATCTTCATCCTTTTGTCTAAGCTGAAATCCTTCAAAAATCAAATCCACAGAGAGCTTCCCCAGAGGGAATGAATGCCTAGTATTGATTAAGACAAGCTATGCATATGGACTCTGCAAGATGGGGACCATGGCCATCCCCAGAGTCCAGGGCTGTAATACATGTAGGACTAGAAACAGAATGCAGCCAGGAGCTTTGCACCAACTTGTTGAACAAGCTGTGCAGAAATAAAATCCATCAAGGATGCCAGTCATCTATGATAATACAAATTTCAGTGTCACTAGACACAGATTACAGTTTTGGAAAGCTTCTGCTCAAAGTAACAGCTTAATTTTATTTTAAAATTCTGCTGAATGATAGGCATACTCCCCACAAACAAACTGTAAAATAATTATGAACACTAGCTTTCCCACAGAAAAATTCAGAGACTCTCACAGTCAAATTTTAGGATCACCCACTAGATAAATTTGGACAGTAGTTCCAGTCACTCTCCAGCTGTACCTCTGGGCTTTCTCTCTCTTCAACAAGGCAGACCTCAGGGGCCCTTCCCCAAAATTAGGCCAGAATTTAAATCAAATTCAAGAATTTTTAAACATGAAAGGAAACAAATAATCTGTTTTTCTGTGTGTGACGGAAAGTCATATAAATGTTTTTTTATTATTAAAGGAAAATAAACCAGCTTTCATTAGAGAGAAGTTTGGTATCTTAAAATGTTTCTTATTTTCCTGCACTCAAATACAAGCTCTGCAGAACCCTTTCCATGTTGAAGGCAGTGGGAATTTTGCCATGTGTCTTCATTAGAAGCAGGATTTCCTTGTAATTGTTATTGTTGGCAAGTGTGACTAGTCCTTCAGTGAAGGAAAAAAAAAGTTACCAAAAGCAACAGCTTTAAATTAAAGTCATGATCTTCCAAGTACTTCAGCATTCAGATAAAATCTCTCCTTCCCTACACCTATTTTCAGTCTCTTGTATTTATACAAGCTAAGTAAACCACACTTCAACATAACTTCAGCTGGACTAATCTTGAAGACCTTGGAGATACTGAAAGCTTAACTGGTCAAGGCTCTGAACGCCCTGCCCTAGTCTGAGTCTATCTTGATCCTCTGTGCCTCTGGCTGGACAGACAGTATCCGTTGGTCTCTTCCCATCTGCATTATTCTCCACATTTTAAAGTTTGATTATGTTAACACAGACGTGGTATTAAAGCTTTCAAGGACCAAACCTTGAAAACCCTTAAAAGTTGTACAAAAATCCCATAAGTCTATGGCCTTTCATAGAAATATTAAAACCTGTAAAATCATTATCCTCTAGAGCCCGATTACAGTCATTTCAATAATCTTTATTCCCATAAAACCAAGTAATGCCACCACTCATCTCATACCTTCCAATCTGACTATTTCTTAATACTTAAATGCTTCAGGGTTATTTTAGTAATGCTCCCATTCCAGCAGAAAGCTGGAAGACAGGATACTTCTGCCTGGCTCATTCCAACCCAAGATGGCCCTGGGTTGCAGACCAGAGACCACAGGTTGTATCTTGTAGGTTACAAGCCCAACTGGAAAAGCCTATGCCACACGAAAACCTTCAGCCACTGGCAGACAGCTAAGGCTTGCACGGGGGTGCCAGCTCCCAGGGTCAATTCCTGTTGGACCCTGAGAAACATCTGCACAATGTTACCCATCCAGTAATCCCAGTTCCTCCTGTTTCTTAAGGAAACTCCTTGCAGTAAGGTTAAGGCATAGGTCAATGTACAGAGATCTTAATTATCTCTTATCTCACCCAAACTCTTTGCTGAACTAGACAAACCGGCCACATGCCTACCTAAGAACTGAGCTCACCCAACACGTTCCTCTGCTTTGTACTCCTTTCAGTTCCGCCTCTACAGGTTGACCCAGCTCCTCTTCCACTACTGAGGATGATTGAGATTGACTTCAAACTCCCCAAAATCTGTTGCCTAATCTTAAAATGTGCTGGCGAGCAAGCCCTGGTTTCAGAACTCTTGCATGCTCCACCTCAGAGTACACTTATGGCAAAGGCTGTTTTTTCCCTTCCCTGCTGTAAAATCCTTTTAATAGCCCTGGAGAAAGACAACCCTCAGACCAGCCTCTCTAAGAACTTCAGACTGCAGAAAAGTTGATTGTTTTTGACAACAGCATAGAGTACATACATTTTATATTCAGACAAGTGACTTAGAGAAGACACTCACCTCACCTCCAAAGCCACAGCACCAGGCACACTATCTCAGTCCTGGTGAACTGTGCCTGAAAGAGGATTTTGCCCCAGTTCCTGGGACTGTTTGCCCCCCGGAGAAATTGGGCTAACTTGTAAGCACTCAGCACACCCGGCACCACCTTCTTTTAAACTCTCCCACAGCTAAGGGGGAGACTTGGACACAGACTCAGATGTGCTATCTGGGAAGCCTGAGCTGATTACATCTCCCCACCTCATCTAGCTGGTCTCACCTAAGCCCCACTCAAATTCTTCTCTCAGATGTCAGACTGTAACAACATCAACATCCATGTGGGCATTTTCTCTGCCAGATGGAATAACGTGACCACGTGCCCTATTTGGATGAGAAAATTCACCTACCTTGGTGGTGACGCCGGCGGAGTATAAAATGCAAGTGCTGAGGAAAAAGGCTGTTTTTTCAGTGCTTGGACAAGATTGGGTTTATATTTTGGGTCAACGCACCACAAAGACCCTTTTCCATTCACCTGCAAGAAAGAAGCATGGCAAATTAGAAACCCTGGGGCCAGACCATTACAGTCCTTTCTAATTTAGTATTCCCAAACTGCAGCACAGTGCAATGACTGTACATAGGCATACACCCCTGTACAGCTGACCAACAGCATCCACGGGCAGTTCCATTGCCTGTGTGGAAAGTGGATACTCCCAAATTAAGAAAACAGTCATTATACACTACGGAAACACCCATCTTGTAGCTTGGGATAGCATCTCCAAAGCCCCACTTGCATTCACATTTGTCCCATAAAAGCTGTAAACCCTATTTTACCACTTGGTAAACACAGCTGTGAGTTTAAGCATCTGTCCAAGCACTGGCAAATTGATCAGCAGTCTTTTCATCAACAGGTTTCTAAGAAACCTAAGCACCTTTCATTTTGCTTAAATAAGGCCACATACTCATTTAACTTTACAGCATGCTGTAAAAGGATCTTGCAGGATGCCCAGCATTTTCACACTTTTTCAAAATCTAAAAGCCTAATTAACATATTTTTGATGCACCTAACAACATAAGCACTACTGTGCTAGTCATTCTTGATATTAAATTTCATATGTTGAAACTTAAGCAAGATAAAGCACCACTTGCTGCTCTCAAAGATTTCCTCCAAAATTTACCAAATAAAGATAGAACTGTTTTTTTTGAGCCTGCTAGTTCTTGCAATAAAGAAGAAAATTAAATAGGAAAGTTAAAACCTGATAGATCAGCTAAAAACTCTGCACCGGATTTTTTTTGGAAAATGGTATTAGAGAAATGGTCATGTACATGGCTGAAGAATGGGGCAGCTCTACACATTTTTAGAACCCTTGAGAGGATGTTGGGGGGGCTGATTCACAGAGAGGAAGCCCAAGCTGCATGGAGTATCTCCTGTGAGACCACAGAGACCAGCTGGCCTCCTCCAGCCAGTATCATGGGGGGCAATAAATACCTTTTTATGTATGGATGCTCCATGTCTTACTCAAGACTGAAAAGTACTCACCAAGCATGTAAGTCTGTGGTTCTGTTTAAGTGATTTTTTTTTTTTTTTCTGGAGAAGATACCTTGCTATCAATAGAGAAGAGAGCCCTAACTGAGAGAGACATGCAGCTCCATAATTTTAGTTGAAGTCACCACTTCTCACAAAGATCTCTGAGCTGATGCATCTCTGCAGGTTATATTTTTTAACATAAATCTTTCTTATACTCACCTTTTCTTGCTAAAACTGAGCACAGCCTTTAAGATACTTATCAACAAGCCTATCTTTAATTAAACAGCCATGGTGGCTGGCAGGATGATGTAGCCACCTAGGTACTAACAGGGAGTATCCTCCCAACTCGTTCAATCCACCATCTCAATGACAGACTTACATCCTGATCCCTTTCCTGCACCTCTCCCAGACCCCTTTACCCAGCATCCCAAACCTACCCATCTGGCTTTTTCTTTCTTTCCCCTCCCCTGGGTAGCTTTGTGGCTGTAGACCCCAGGGAGTGCAGGAACTCCCCTGACCAGCAAATCACTGCTCTTACATTTTTATCTGCTACTTCAGGTTCAGCTGCTGAGGACTAGTTTCCCTCTTTCATCTTCCCAGCCAGGTGTTCCCGCCAGCTTGCTGCCCTGACAATGTAAAACCAGGATTTTGGGTGGATATTGTAAGAGCAAGCTGAATCCAGGCACACTCTGAAGCTGTACAGACACTGACAGACCCAGTGCAAGAGTCAGTAAACAGGGTGACTTCTTTGGGTTATGTGTAATGTGAAACCACACTTCCACCCACCACTGTAGATAATAAAAGCAGACATTGAGCAAAAGAGGTGATGCCCATGGGGCTGCTCCTGTGTACTGCTTGCACACTCTGCTTAGCAGACATGGTAGACGTCCAGCCCAGTTCTGAAGTTGTGTTGTGTTTCAGGGGAAAGCCAGCAACTGCAGCTGGAAATTCCATAGAACCAATACATGTAGCTTTAAAACAAGCCAAAACAGACTGTGCCATTTCTCCTAGCAAAGACTAATCCCAGGACACTCTAAAATGCTAAGCTGCCTTTGAGATTTACTATTTCATATCAACAGTGAGGCAAGTGTTGATGTGCTAGCTGAAATGTAGGTGTAACTTTCATCTAAGATCTGGAGAAACGCCCCTCCAGAGTCGATGCAGAGGGACCACCAGGCTCTTCTTGCTCTGCATCTCAAAATACACACGGCAGTCCTATGGTTCTGAGATTATTTTTCAGCCCATTATCTTTTTTGTATGTTTCTAATGTTTCTAATTTGACTTACAGGATTTCATCTAGGCAAAAACAAGGGAAGGAAAGTAATCCCGATGTTTTGAAGCATTAGAGCTATTTTGTAAAGACAGTAAGCTTTCAGCCCTCAGATTTTGGGACTAGATTACAGAAATATGGGTTGAGAGAAAGATGCCTCCCATGATCCAGTCTTATCCTTCACCAACACCCTACCACAGTCCTCTACCAGTCCAGCAAGTAAAGCTCAAAAAGGAACCAAAGCAGAGTAACCAGCTGGTGCTGGTGGCTTGGGCTCACTGCAGAGGCAGACACGTGTCCCTGTGCTGCAGAGCCCTCCAGGAGCTTCAGCCCTGGGCAGCATTCCCAGCTGCATTGGGTATGGCCAGTGTCACCAGCTGCTTCCACTTGAGCAAGGTGAACCACTGGAAAATACTGTGTGCAGGGAGGTATATCATATATTCACCCAGAGGTTTATCAGATAACAGGCATCTCATTATGGATGAGACCTGCCCTGCTCTTTACCCAAATATTTGAAGTGCTATACATATTGTTTACCATCATCTCTTGTCAAAGAAGGAAAAAAAAACACTAAAAGAAAAACCCCCTACACCACATATTTACCACGAAGACAGAGAGATTTGTTGAAGACATTCAAGCCCTGTAATCCCCTGCCTTCAGAGGAAACAGTGGCAGGGACACATCCATGCAAGCAGTGGCCTGTCAAATTGATGCCTGATGCAGATGCTGCTCCTGCCTCCTCACACCTTTTCTTACCAGTGCTATTGATTAATGAATAATCCCTAATGACACAATTGTAAAAGTAAGTCTAGAAAAGAGCACAGAGGCTCTTCAGGGCTTGCAGCTCCAAAGTGCTTTTCACATCAGCCACTCAGCATCGTGCATTGTGCATTCACAACAGGCAACATGTATTTTAGCAGAGATGTGATGTACATACATCCTGTTTCCATGGCATGAGAAATTCCTCCTCTCGACTGCAATACTGGCTCATAAGGCATCTCAAGGCAGTTATGTTCCCTTCAGTACCCTTCCTCTCATCAAAAGAAAACCATTTTTCCAGTGGTCCAAGCGAGGACAGACTTCCCAGCAGGGAAGCTCCAGCAGAGTCTTATGGACAATGTCCAAAGCCATGAGGGCACAATAAGCATGCTACTACTGCAGCAACTCTTCCAGGTCAGCACCAGCACAAATTAATCCAGTTCAAGTGTCCTGAAACTGCCCTGCAGTGCCAGCTCAGTGGAGCAAATGGGAAAAAATCAGGAGATTCACTTCAATATGCACTCCCAATCCAAACTGAAATATCAGCATTATGGCAAAGATGAGGACAGACTCTTCCTGCTTTTGCTGCCAGACCTGCAACAGATGATTTCATAGCTGACAGCCAGCAGCAATAGCCAGGGAGGTGTCAGACAGCAGCCTGCCCAGGGATGCGGGGGCACAGACCATCCCTTCCTGTCAGACATTTACACTCTTCCAACACAAGAGCCCAGATTCATCTGAAAGGCGTTGAAACCCTTCTTACCCTGACAATACAAAAAACCCCATGCTCCTCTGATACAACATGCCATGGATCTCTCTGCTTCCCATCTGCATTTGGGATAGAAGAAAGCTGACTGCACTCTCCCTTTGAGCTACAAAATGCCATTAACAAAGAAAAAAACAGAAAAAAATACAAAAATATCTTGCCCTCTCAGGAAAGCACCCAGAGGCATGGCTACCACATGGTTATCAACAACAGGATCAGCAAAATAAGCCACTGCTGCTTGCTCCAAGAAGTGACACCTGAGGAGCTTATCCAAAGGGCTCTGCAGCATTTCCATCACCTACCAGATCAATTCCCATGGAGTCTGTGCATGACGGTGTGTGTCACAGACATTTTTCAGGAAGAATTTGGAGCAGTACCCTCATCTGGTCCTTTTCTAAACAGGGCAGAGGGTAAAGATTTAACTACTGTTGGAAATAGGGAAGCTTCAGCAAAGTTTCAGGAGGGGCTGTTCTGGTTTTTTGAGGTTTTTTTATAAACACATTTTCTGTTCTTCAGAATTAGAGAGCTGTACAGTCTCTGGAGCCCTGGGAAAACAGTGACAGAGCACATCAGCATCACCTTGCTGGTAGCCGTGGTAGCTGTACTGCATTTTGCTCTCCCTACTAGAGATGTCACATCGAGCAGCAAGCCATCCTCTGAGCCCAGCAACACTAATGGGAGAAGCCAGGGCAAGCAGGGGACCAGGCAGTCTCAAGCTTCTGCCACCCAAATGCCAAGACTAGATTTTGACTGGTAACTCCTAATCCATGGCGCTTTCCAGGCTGGAAAAAGCTGAGCATTGAAGGGCAGCTCCACAGACAGAAGGACCTCATATACCAACTTAGATTTCCCTTTCCTGCCCTAATTCTTCTGAAACTTGTGTCAACCTTCCTAGACAGAGCCACACAGTCATTTAAGGGCACCTTTGTCACCTGCAGCAGCATGTGGTCCCTGCTCAGATCCAGTCCTCCACACAGGCACAGCTTGCAGCATATCAGCATTACAGCACCTGGAGCCACATTAAGAGCCTGTCCCAACACTCAGCAGGACTCAGTGATGGGGGAGTTACTGGACTAGTCACATTGCAAAAAAAAAAAGTCACTTCTTCAGGGCAAAGCTATTGCTTGGGCAAACAGCACGCTACCAGTTTAACATAAAAGCAGGAATATTGAGAAGCAGTGGTGTTCAGTCCTATCAGTACAAGGCAGTCCTTCCCAATGCCCACTCAGCTCCAGGACCACTATCTACAGTGAGGGGTTGTCAAGCACGCCAGGCATCACAGGCATTTCTGATAACAAGAGTGTTACCACTGAGGCTGACCTCCAAACACAGGGCTCCAGAATTTGTTTGTTGACTTTCAACATGTGGTTTGTTAGTTTATTTAAGTCAGAGCCAGCTCTCTGAGGAACAGGATGGGAAATAAGAGAGGGAGGAAGACAGTCACTGTTATGTTATGACAGAGGTTAAAGCATTGCAGTACACTAAATGCAGGAATTGAGATAGTTATTGGAAAGCTATAGCTGTGCTAAGTGTAACAGGAGTCACAAATCAGGGAGTCAGTTTAATATTTAAGAAAGCTGGACTGAGAAACACTCAGCCACGTACATACAGTGTGCCCCTAAGAAAGGGGACCTTGCAGAGGACCACAGATGCACCCAGAGGGGCAACACCTGTGCTAGCCAAGCAGCAAAGCTGGCTGGCATCCCCCAATCTCTTCTGCTTGCCAGTGTGATTGTAGCCATGGCTGTGCTGAAAAAGCAGGGAAGGGGAAACATAAACCAAAGTTGCAGCACTGGAAAACAGAGAGAGCACTGGTTGAAGAAGCTTCATCAAGAAGACAGCCTAAGACAGGCACCTGAAATTTCGATCTGGCTATTGCAGTCTAACAAAATTGTAAGTGGAAACAGGGTCGTTTACTATTGCATGTTTGCCAGATTTAAAAACAATGCACCACAGCTAGCTCTACCCAGGTCAGCAATACATAGCAAAAGCAAGTGACTTTTGTCATCCTGGGATTTGCCAGAAGCAGTATTTCCAAACCATCTCCAGCTGCAAATAAAGTGTTAGAGGACATGGAGAGGGAAAAAACCCCAAACAAAACATCCTTGAGAACAACAGAATCTTCTCCATTTCTCCCTGAATTTCAAACTTGCTCCACCTCCCTCCTGCCAGGTCTCACCTTGCCATGGCTTTTCTCCACCTTTCGGAAACACTTGTTCAGGGAGAGGTTGTGTCGGACCGAGTTCTTCCAGCCAGTGGGGGCTGTGGCAAAGTAGGGGAAGCGGTCCAGGATCCAGCTGTAGATTTCTTTGACTGGCAAGCTCTTAGTGGGGGACTGCTCGATTGCCATGTAAATGAGAAGGCTGAAAGAGTACGGGGGTTTGGAAGTGGAGGATTTTTTTTCAGGGTTCTGGTAGCAGGACGGTGAGAAGGAGGGCACGCTGTCACCCTCGATGTCATATAAGGGGCTAACAATGGGAAGGCCCTCACTTCCGAGGCTGAAGTTTGTTAGAAGGTTAGTACTTTCATGCAGCCAGTTCAAATTTGTGAGCTCATCGTCTGCAGAATCTCTGTCCACCACGGTGGCCTTTGGCTTGCCGGCATCGCCTGCATCAGGCAAGCTGCCCATCCCATGACACTGCCGTAGTCCTGCAGCTTTTTCTGCTCCTGCCGTTTCAGCTTTCTTATCCGGAGTCATTCCAGTGACTGGACCCATTTAGCTTTATTGGTCTGCAACAAAGAAGATGGTCAGAAATCATTGAAAATCATCAAAATCACATTCAGCCCACCAAACCCAAATAAAGGGCTACACCATCCCCATGCTGTGCAAGAATACTGGAGCCACTGAGGAGAGCCAGAGCCCAGTGGGAGCCTCCCACTAACCTCATGAGCATATGTTATCTCTCCTCAGTTTGTAATCAGAGCTTAAGGCACTTGGTAACTGCTGTATCCACCTTAAACATCAATTTTGACACAGAAATAATAGCTATTTTCATGTCAACATCTGAAATCTGGAAAAGACCTTAACAGGCAGAATCAAATCCATCCAGCTTTCACATTAAAACTTTAGTTATACTCATTATATTGTAAATTGACCCTGTTTAGAAGCATTTGCCTTTGGTGCTAAAAGAATGAAAAAAAAAAAGTTGCAAAACTTAAATCGGCATAAAGTGCATCTGCGGTCTCAGTGCAAATGAAGTCTTTACAAGCCCCTGCAAGTTCACCAGGTGGGTCCCACAGAGCTGCCTGGGCCCCAAAGATCTTCCTCCCTGCCTACAGGGGCTTGTTGCCCTACCCTGGGCTCCCCTGCAGAGCAGAGGGTGGTAGGACCAGCTCTCAACAAGAAGAGACCATCCACTGGGGTGGCAGCTCAGACCTGGTGCAAGAATAATGGCTGACCGTGTAGATTTGAAAAAAAAGCAACAATAAAAACCTAACCACAAAATTATTATCTATAAAAACCTGCCACCCAGAATGCACGATCTAACAGGCTACCCATGCTTTAGAGGCATTACACTAACAAAAACCACCTTGCCTGTAGAGTTCTAAATGAGATCCTCTAGCAAACTATGTTACGGGAACAGCTGTTTTTTTATTGCTGATGTGACCATGTTAGAGCTTCACTGTCCCCACAGCTTTAGCCAACACAGCTACACCAGAAGCACAGGCCAACAAAACCACTGTACAGATGTGGGCTGTGTACACATACACATACACTATAGACATAAGATGCTCCAACTGTGGATGCAGTTTATCAGCATCCATCTGATGCTCACATGAACTGTAAAAAGACCCCAAAAAACCCAAACATGCAAAAACCCAAACCCCAACGCAGCTGCTTGTCCCAGTATGTGCTATCATTCTGGTCTTATGCTCTGACCCCCAGGGCAAGAGCTCAACTGCAAGACAAGGACAGTTTCCATATCATGTCTCACCAGACAGCCCTGTGCAGTTACTGCATGTTTTCTTACAGCAGGTTTCAGTAAACATGTGGCTCCAAGCACTTGCATCTTCCCCTACAAAGCAGAGGCAAGGAGTTGGCCAGCCTGTGTACAACTCCTGGCTGTCCCACCTACAAAACCAGAGCCCACCAGCCCTAACCCAAGAGCCTCACCACATCCCCAGGAGTACCCTGCCCAGCCTCCTTACTCGGGAGAAGGGCACTGATGTGTGTGACGGAGGAGTGACGTGGTGACCCAGAAAGGCAACAGGATACATCCATTTTATGCTCCCCAACAGGGGCCAGAGTCCTGTCAGACCCTTCCTGGTGCCAGGCAGTTGTGGGGTGCAGAATTTGTACCTCCCCTAGAAAACACACTGGGTTTCCCACCAGCAATTTTAGCTCCTCTCTTCATCTGTTTATATGCTCTTGCACCAGCAATTGCAAAGCTGTTTTGACAGTAGCACCTACAGCTAAGCTCACTGGTAGTAGTGCTGGAAATTATCCCCAAATTTTCTGGTTTCTATTTCTTATTTCTATTAAATGCAGGGACAGGCATGATTAACTACCAGTTCAGTCATTTAAAAAAATAAAAAAATAAGCAAATAAATAATAAGCAATAAAGCAAAGTGAGCTGCTCAAATAGCTGGTCAAAAATAGCTTTGCTCTCCCTACAATTTACTTCTCCCCCAAGCCATCAGAGCAGATTTATATTGGCAGTCAGTGACGGCTGGTTTTAAACACACCCATATATACATATGCTTATGTCACTTCTTCAATCTTTTCTTAAATTAAAAAAAAAAAACCACACAAAAACAAACAAACAAAGAGCTAGTGATAAAATTCATACAGAGAGAAACTCCAGCTCTGCTGCAACCTGAGTAGCACTGCTCTCCTTATAAAGATTAACTTTACCTCCTTGTTCAGCACCTCTTTAGCCAGCTACATACTAAGCTTACACCTCACAGCCGTGTGTTGGTAATTTTAGCTCTTGGTTCATGTTGCATGAAATATCCCTTTGCAAATCTTCCATCAGCACAGTAGATCAAGGCCACGCACATGCACATACACATGCAAGTCTGAGGTCACTGAATTTATTTTTGAGGTGA
Organism: Xenops minutus; assembly: GCA_035221455.1. Classification (NCBI taxonomy): domain Eukaryota; kingdom Metazoa; phylum Chordata; class Aves; order Passeriformes; family Furnariidae; genus Xenops; species Xenops minutus. Next base: position 12,520,324 of record JAWWEE010000105.1, read on the forward strand.
AAGGGGGCAATGAAGTCTGTTTTCAACACAAATGTGTCCTGGGCACACTCAAAAATATGGAAGGAAAAAAATATTAACTTATTAAACTGGCAGTTCATATCAGGTAGCTTTGTGGTGTCAATGTACTATTTGTCTGCATGCTATTGTTCTGGCAGAGAATCACTAGGATAATTAATACCCTACTTTTAAAAAATATTACTTGGAAGTAATATACTTACAGTAAATAATATAGGTTATGTCATGTTTCTCTTAGTAGGTGTGTTATGAAAATCCATGCATCTCATTACCTTCTTAGTGTCTAGTTCAGCACCTTGCACAACTTCTAAATGAACACATTAGAAGTCAAAAGAGTTTTTCTAGAAAGCTATAAAGACCATTATTAGATTATTATCATCTAATGAATAGGAAAAAAATAAAATCAGTTCCATAATGCTGCAGTTTTCAAAGGGTTTTCTCCAGTGATCTACACTGAATGCTGCATCAAGGATAACTGAAATATAGAGATATCAGAGTATGCAACAGAGAAGTTATTTTAATAAAAAATTTAACTCCATTGTGACGGCAGTAACAAGACTGGTGACACTGAGGACCATCAACCAACCATTTTGACACTGCCTTTCTGGAGATAGCATCACCTCAGCCTCAGAACCTCTAATTCTGTCCTGTTTACTCTGGCCTGCTACTGCATCCATCTGAAGAAGTCAACACTGGTGGCCTTCCGACTGCAAAGGACTGCAGAGTCATCAAAGCTGGCTCTTCCCCTAAACAAAGATCAACAACCACAACTCCGAGGGGTACCCCACAGATGGGGTCATTAGCAAACATGTTCATGTCTGTCTGGCCTCCCAGGCACCCAAGGACCATGTGGACCACAGGACCTCCTCCGTTCCTAAGTACCCAAGGGCCACACAGACCAGAGGACCATCTGAGACAGCACTGCTCTCTGCCTGTAGCAGCCTGGTGGGCAGCAACGCCAGTGCCACTGCAGCATATCTGGAGGCACACAAGTGGTCAGCCTGTGTGCTCTCCAGAGCCCCTCTTCATTCACAGAGACCCTTAATGACATTCAAAATTCACAATTTTTTTCTCCATGTGTGCTCTGCTTGGCCATAAGCAGACGGGATTTTGAGCATGCAGCTGCCAAGCTGTCATTTTCAAGATTACCACTTCCAGTATTTGGGGTTTCGTATTTTACATAAAGGTCATGAGATTCACCAAAGCCATCTTTGCTGTAAGCTGGTAGGGTTTTGTAGACAGGGATGAGCCCGCAGGAAAACCACAGTAGGAGCAAGGAGAGCAGACTGTGAGAAGAAAAGAGCACGGAAGAAGCTCTCCAGTGCCGATGTGTTGATTAAATTGTATATGCCTAGACCCTCAGCTTTTTTTCCTAATGTTTCTCACTGTTACTAGCTCAAAGAGCTGATGCAAACAAGGTTAGAGGTGGCCACTAAGGCTTGCTCTCCACAATGCTCCAGGACTAGCTGAACTAGCAGTACCAACATGAAAACAATAAGGCAGGGGAGAGGGAAACCCAGCAGAAAGGTAAGGTTAAGTGTGCGCATGGGCGCTGCCAGGCCACTCAGTGAAATTAATTTTCCACTCCTTTATTCCCTTACTGCCACCCTACCTGCCTCTTCAGCTACACCAGGAGCAGCAAGAAAACCATCTCCAAAGGACAGGTGCCTACTCAGCTGCCGAGACATGCTCCTCATCCCTCTACTATGGCTCTCCCTGATCCACTTCTTACTGAAGGAGAATGGCAGATGGCAACCATCTACCCAATCTCTGCACTGAGCAGCCAGAGACTTGTTGCAGTTCCCAAGGGGACAGCCCCAGCTCCACAAGCAGAGCCAGAAGGCAACCTCCAGCCACATAAATGCAAAAATAATATACATCTGAAAAATTTGGAAGAGTTTGTGCCCTAACCCGTGTGCTTTACTGACCAATAAGTACAAAGTGACAGCAACTGAAAGAAGAACATCATGCATCCAAACCCTACTGAACTCACGCATCTACCTCCTGTAAGCACCTTCAAAACAAACACCAATCCAAACATCTACTCCTCTGAGTATCACAGCGGAGGTGCACAGTATTCTGCACGGTAATTACAGACAGAGGACTATGATTCTGGGGTAAGAAGATTAAAAGGCTGCAAAGTCAACTGGACTTGCTCAAATAAAAGTTTGGATGCATCAGAAAAGAGGCAAGAGACACAACCTTCCTTCCAGCAGCCTTTGTGAATTTTGGCATCACTCAAGAGAACACATAAAAGCCAGGAGCAGATTTCCCTGCTAGTATGTGTCAGTCCAGCACCCAAAGCCCAATGAAGACCTGCCCTTCCAGGCCACTCACAACCCAAACAGCAGAGCCCAGGTCCAAAGGGGCTGATTAAGGCTGCAGGCATATTCAGTCTGGTTCAGAGAAGCACAAACAGATCAAAGAAGACTGAATACCTCAATGTTGCAAGACAAGATAATATTTTTTGCAGTCTTCTCTAAAACTCAATGAATAGCTAACTTTGGGAAAGGTTACAGGGACTGCAACATCCTCAGCCTAGCAGAGCACAACTGGCGTGAAACCAGGTTTGCATGCCCCTACATATACAGCTACAACTTCATTTGATGGAAGACCTTGAGCACTGATACGTTCTGACAGAGCAGCAAATACTTTATGTGAGCATTTTATGAAGACAAAGCTGCTTTAGTGAAGGCCAGCTGTTTAACAAAACTGGAAGTTCACTGGGGCATATCTTCAGGCAAGCAGGGAAGCATGAATGCTTTGCAGCAGCCCTTCTCAGAGAAGCCTCAGCTCCTGCAGAGTCCAGGTCCAAAGGACAAAGCTGAAGCAGACAGCACCATCACCAAAGGTGACGTCCTCCAAATCCAGCAGCACTGCAGATTTAAGTGCACAGATGTCATTTTAGTACTGTGGCCACCGTGCCTGGACTCACTGACCTGGCAAGAAAGAATTCAGTCTTTTTGTTAAAAGATGCCACAGCCTTGTCTGTGCCAAGTTAGCGTGAGAACAGAGCTGCTGTTGCTGCTTGATCCTTCTTTATTCTACAGTGGCATCAGATGAAAGGTGCCATTTGGCACCTGCACAACATCAGTGCCTCCGGTTAGGACAACCTTATCCACAACTAAATGCACCTATTTATTTCTGTATGACCAGCTGAGCAACTAGGTCACCTCTGCTAACAGGGGGAAGATCTGGAACCTGCCAACAGTGCAGTGATTTCCCTCCAGGTTTAAAAAAGAAAAAAAAAAAATCTTACCATGCATTGTCCAAGTCTGAGGAGTAGAATATAATTTCGATCCAGGAAAAGAGATTTTTAGCCATATTACACTTAATGACAGCAGCTCTGCACCCGCCCTCTCTGCAACAAGCTCAGTGTGCAGCCTTAGTTACAAAGACAGGCATTCGTGTGCTTCATACACAACTTCTGTACTAACAAAAAAGGCTCTGTGAGAGTATTTAAAATGATCAGTAGGTGCTTTTGCATGCAAGCAGCTATACCAATAGCAAACTTCTCTCCATTTTCGTATTCCCTTGTATTTATGAGAATCGTATTGACACCAAGGCTTGTCCGGACTTAAATGCATCAATGTATAAACTGTGTTATTAAAACAGCCCAAGAGTTAAACAAATAAACTGTCACCACTCACCTACAGAAGTTGGGGATAAACTTCCAAGCCAGAGTGCACACAGCACAGGACCAGCTACAAGTCTTTGCATGTTAGAGGGAAGAGGGACAAAAAAATAGATCCTGGCACAACTAGTGAAAACCCATCACTAAAAAGCATCACCTCTGCTTGACCAGGAGCATTAAAAGCATGACACCAGACCATTTCCTCCCATCCTCCCCCCGCTCAGTTTAACCTGTTCCCCCCATACTCATCTCCTTTGTCTCAGGCTGCCCTGCTCCATACCCTGCACACCTCACACCCATGCTCAGCGGGATGGAGGTCAGCTGAAATCCTCCCCACCAGCCCCAAGAAAGGCCTACATTTGATTATAACACTATATGAGGTCACGTATCCAAGACAACTAAAGGCATTACAGTCTCCTGAGGACAAAACCACCTCGTGGCCAGAGATTTCAGCACGCTGGGACCTACAGTCCGCAGGAGACGAGCAGGCAGCTGCACCCCTGGGTGACAAAGGGCACCCAGAGATGCTCCCTGGGATAGCACCTGGGATAGCAGGGCCCTTGCCACTTCTCCTGGCTCACAAAGTGGGTGGAAATCAAAAATAATTGCTTAAAAAAACATTTAAAATGCAGTTATTGGCTTCTCAAAGTAGCCTGAAAATAAAACCAACCAACTGAAGGACCGGACAAGCCACAAGCTCAGGGGTTTCATTTTAAATTTGGCACTGGTGGGCTCAAAGGGGAAGGTAGGTTTTCTAGGGATTTGCTGAAATACTTCCAAGCCTCTCTGATTTTAATGACCCTTTAAAGTCAATGTTCTCCCACACCCCGTGACATAATTAAGGGGGGGGAAGGGGGGAAGGTAACTAAAACCAATTAAAAGATCTAGTACTAGGAAAAGTTAAAAAATGCTGCAAAATTTAAAAAGGGAAGGGATTAAACCCTTATCATAGCCCAGTGAAGGGCAGGGAGAAAGAAATATTTCACCTGATCTAACCTGTATGAAAAAAATTTCTATTTTTTTATTAAGTACACATATACACACACACACAAGTGGGTTTGAGTTTGAAACAAGTATCTGAAAGGAAAATGACAGGTGAACTCAGACATGTCCAGACCCCAGTCCAGATCCTGTGCACAGCCCAAAGCCTCTGGACATTTATTCCAGCACTGCCTTCAGAGACTTTGCCATCATGAAGCCTCTCCAAAGGCTGCAGTCACTGCTGGACCTGGTTCCCTGTGTCTCAGATTTAAAACATGCACATGAAAACAATCTAAAAGAGAAACTGGGAAATGAAAAAAAATAAAAATCAAACCAGCAGTTAAATCTAAACTATTAAGAAAAACCCTTGGTGTCAGAGAAAGAGAGGGGTAGGGGGTGGAATAAGTGCTTTTAAGAAAAATGCTTTTCTGGCAATAGTAGCTTTTCAAAAGATGCCTACAGGTCATGTTCTTTAAATTCAGTACTGTGCCTGCTAAATGGACTAACATGCAAAAAAATATAAGCCATTGATATGTTCACAAGTGAGCCATTAGAGCAAATGCCTTGCAAAATAATTCTGATGCTAATTCCTTTCCAGGGTAACCCTTCCACGTGTTTTTCTACCACTCTCTTGAAACGAAAGTGAATATAGCTACATTTCAGCTGGTGTCAGTACCAATCTACTAATGCTAGAAAACATAATATTATCTTTTATATACAGCTTTTCTCACTTCTTCAGCTTTAAAGTACCAAAACTCTCGATTTTCAGCTGAAACCCAGCAATTTGAAGGATCACAAAGCTCCTGCTTGTGACTACTCAACATCCCTAAACTAAAACCAAACTGGATGATAAGTGGTCTGGTGATGGTCCTCACAGAGCAGAGGATGAAGGATGAGTGGCTGCTGCTTGGCAGCAACCTTCCCAACTCCACTCACTCAACTCTACTTTGTGCGATTTCTCCAGACACTGAGCTTTCTCCATATACAGTAACTAGCTTTTAGGCAACCATGTACTTGCCCCAAACCTAAGCACAATGGAATCCAGCGAGGGAGTTCAAAAAAAAGGAAACGGTGGACTGCACTTAAACTGGAAAACCAGAAGCTACTAGAAGTAGCTAGAAACTGCAAGACAGGAATGCACTGAAAATAACCTGAGAGAAGAAAGGAGGCCTGAGCGTGGCATCAAGGTAAGCTGCTCCAGGAGATGCGCCTCAGCAATACATCCAGCCACACATCAGGAAGCCCACAATAAAAACATGATGGCAATTTGTACGACACACAGTGGTGGGACACTCAGATGCATAAGCAAAGTGATGTGAGGATGGAGCAGCATCACCCACACAGCACCCATCCAGCACTCAACAGATGGAAAATGCAGTCACGCTGATAAAGTCAAAGGTACCAACGATGGTGACTAAAGGCACACTGAGGTGTGCGGGTCTGTGGCTGTAGTGCAGACACCAGGTTTGTTGCTGGCCAGAGGAGAAGGCCAGCAGACAGCCAAAAGCATCGCAGCTGGAGACTGCAGACCTGATCTCAGCCCAGCACTGCACTTCAAACCCACACCCTTAGCAAGTTCAGCAAAGCAGTGACAGCCACTTCAGACCACAACCAACATACTGCCAGGCACTCAACATACACAGGTGCCACTGACCCGAGTATATCGTGTTAGGATGTTCTGCCAGCAGGAACTGGGTAAAAACGTTTCCAAATCACAGTCTAATCCTTACAGAGTGTGCAGAAGGGCAGGGGTGGGGGGCAATTCCTGCAGCTGCAGTAGTCAATTTAGTGGAGTTGCTAACATTCCCTAACCTTTGAGGAAAAAGTGGCGAGCTCCAAGTCTAGTCCAAACATAACAGAAAAAAATTCTGAATACACTAGGAAAACCAAAAAAGTCAAAATCCTAATTGTTGACTTTTGGCATGAATATTCCTAGGTGCCTAAGTTCCAGGCTTCTCTTAAAATGGTCCTGGTACCCCTGGACAACCATTCGGTAACGCAGGTATTCCTGCCCCAGACACAACAACCAGGTTTCCTGGATGCAGGCCTGCAGGCACTCAGCACTGAGCACTCCACAGCACTCTTAAAACAGGAGAGTGACCCAATCCTTGTGCTTCCACAGCCATAATGTTTTACAGGGACAAGGCAGAGCACCAGGGGTCATAAGACTCTGGCTGGCATCAGGCAGCACTTATTCCATTCCATGTAATTTATCACCGAAGCACAGGTGAGCTGTCTCCCACTTGCTGACTTAAATTGCATTTTGGAAGTACCTTGGACCATCACTGCGTGCTTTTACCCTTCCTGGCAAGCATGGGATGGAGAGCTCACCATCATACAGCATGCATTAAGTCAGAAGGCACGAGTCATGTGACAGGGAACAAATAAACACATATCACACATAAAGGTCCAGACAGAAAAAAAGTCAGGCAGCATCTCGGGGTTTTCTTGTTTTGCTTGTGAGTGTCTTGTCTGGGAGCCAAAGATAGCCTCTGGATCTGAGAAGAGACACGGCACGTGCACCCACACCAAGGCTCTCAGTGCTGCACTGGGACAGGGACAGGGTTTGCAGCCTGCAAGCGTGCACTTGTCGAGGCACAGCGAGTGCTGACGTGAGTCACCAGCACTGCTGACAGCAGCGCCTCGGCGCAGGAAGTTGCCCAACACCATTTCAGTTGTCAGGTGGCAACACACACACACTGGGATGAGGCACTCGCTGCCTCCATCTACTTCCCTCAAAGTTACCATCGATGCAGTGACATCCTGTAAATGAACTTACACACAACACACTCATTTACCAGGAGGGGAGGAACAGCAGCTGCCACGGCAAGAAAACCCAGGTAGCCAAAAGGACTAAACCAGAGTTACACTGTGCTAACAGGTAGTTAGCATGCATCCAAACTGTGACAGCCTTGACTTACGGGGACTAAAGGCTGTTTTTCATTGATTTGCAGACAGGAAAGGAAAGCCATGTTTCACACAGCTTGATTTGCACCACAGTAGTGCAGTAAGACTACCCCATTGCAGGGGACAGCATTAAGGGATGCGTGGCAGTGGTGCTGTGGGCATGCTGTCGCTCCTCCCAACACCCATACTTTCTGCCACCTCCCTATCTCTAATCCCGCTGTGCAGCTTGTTCTGATAAGGTATCACAAACCTGCATATGGAAAAAGTCTTCTGAGTGCTTGGGGTACTTCCTCTCAAATACCAGCTTCTTTTAATCCCAAAAATGAGTAGTCAAGGAGTAACAGCAGGGGAGGAAGGTGGAATTACAACCTCAGTGAAACCAACACAACCAACTTCCACTGATCTTATGGGAACTAACTTCTGCACAAGAACTGTGTGGCTTTTTACCAGTTTAAAGTACATCCATATACAGCATCTCCAGACGCTAAACTATCTCATTCACCAAAAGTTTGCTTTTGCTCAACATGTCAAGTTTTCAAGTCTATTGCACTGAGCGGACAGAGACTGTGGTTAATAAAGACAGTAAAGACCAGCTTGATGTGTCCCTAAGCCTCTGTCTTCTTTCCCAGGCACTACACTTGCTTGCCAGGCAGCACTTCTCCTTCAAGGGGACCATTACACATCCCTGAACCTGCCCCATTACTTACTGGACTGGCATGTCCTGACACTGAGATAGTTGCTGTCAGTGCTGGAGCTCCCCAGAGGACGTGGGAAGGTTCTTCAAGCAGAAAACCTGTGGTGGCTGGAACTTACTTCTGGGCTGACAAATCCCTGAGGAGCTCTCTCAGCACAAGAGGAGCACAGTGGCAGCACCCAAAGCAGGTCACCACCTCATCCTCTGCTCTAGATGCTGCCAACAATGACATCAACCAAGTTTTATTTCAACAAGGTACCTGAGAGCGCTCAGGGATGCATGCCTGGAGTGATATGGGGTCAGTGCCTCCAGCTCCCCCCAGGGCAGCCAATGCAGCATCTCCACCAGCCTGCAGGTGACAACACCATGTACAGCAGCACCACTCAGTTCAGGGGAGCATTTGACAATAACATCTCCTCTCTATTTCTACAAAAGTCAAGTCACACTGCTGGACACAAGTGAGTCCCCAGCAGAAGCTGAAGTGCTGTGACAGCAAGCTCAGAGATAACATCCCCTGGCACTTGGCTAAGTTCATCAGCTCAAGCTCTGTGCTGCATTAATTGCTGCTATAGAGCTTTCAGTCCCGAGTCGTGTACCTTCTGCAGAGCTTGGGAAATGCGAGCTGGCACCTGCCAAGAAAAAATGAAAAACCAAACAACAACCTGCAAACTAGTTCAAGTTTTCTGACATAAGATAATGCCAGCTTAATTTTTCTTCCACAGATGCAACATAACACCAGACTTCTAAGAGGAGAAAAATACTCCAAGAAACACAACAGAAGTCAAATGATTCACATGTCACTATATTACAAGCCATTTGCTACTAAATGTGTTTAAATACAAGTCCATCAATAATAAGAGTATGGAGAGTATATATATTTATACTAAGTACACTATACAAAAAGTTAGCTTGATTTCTTATGTTAGCCACTAAGCTAACCCAGTTACCTTCTCAGCATTGAAGTCCACCACAATTCAGCATTTTTACCTTCACATTTTGCATAGAGCGTCCATCCCTAGGCAGGCACCACAGCAGGAACAAGAGTCTACTGGGCCTCCCTCAAGGCTACCCCTTATTTTCTGGGTTTACTCTTTGTCTTCTTCACTCTTTGTCTGGGCCCTGTCGGAACCCAAACCTTCACCAGCCACAGCCCGAGCCCGCTCCCACGGAACCCGAGCACCCCACGCACGTCCGTGTGCCCGCGCAGGGGGGAGGCGGGGGGCTCGGAGGGGCTGCCACCAACTCACTGCCCAACTTCACCGAAATAAAAACCCCGCACCGGAGAGGCAGAACTCCTGAGGGCCACGTGCGGGGCGCAGCCTCCCCTGAGCACCTCCTCAGGAGCCGCTTCCCGGATTTCCACCCGAAACGCGGGAACCCCGCACGGCCTCTCCGCACCCCCCGCACCCCGCGGGCGGGTCTGGGGCAGGGGGGCCGCCAGGAGGGTCCCCAAGCAGGGAGGGGAAGGGGAGATGGAGCGCCGGGGGGTCCCCGTGGGGGGACCCGGAGCGGGGCCGTGCTGCGGGGGCTGCCCCTCCATCAGCGCGGCGGGAATGGGGCGGGATGGGGGCACGGCACAGCCCGGCAGGGGATGGGGGCACGGCACGGCCCGGGAGGGGATGGGGGCACGGCACGGCCCGGGAGGGCGGCGTGGGCAGCGGGAGCGCGCAGGGGAATCCCCTCGAACCGCGCACCCCGCGCCCGACCCTGCCCCCACGGGAACAAACAAAAAAAAACCCTCCCCAACCCATTCCCCAAACCCTCGGAAACCCCGAAAAGTACACCAAAATAAAAGTGAAAAAAAGGGGGTGGAGGCGGGCGGAGCAGCGGGCGCGGCGGGGGCGATCGGGCGGCACTCACCGCGGTCATGGAGCCGGCGGACACAATATGGCAGCGGGGGATGTGTCAGCGAGCAGCTGCGGCTCCCTGCGCAGCGGCGGCACCGCCCGCCCGCTCCCATGGCAACCAGCTCCGCCCGCATCCCGCCCCGAGCATCCTCGGCACCGCCCGCCCCGCTCCCATGGCAACCAGCTCCGCCCGCATCCCGCCCCGAGCATCCTCGGCACCGCCCGCCCCGCTCCCCATGGCAACCAGCGCCGCCCGCATCCCTCCCCGAGCATCCTCGGCCCGCCCCGTTCCCCATGGCAACCAGGGCCGCCCGCATCCCTCCCCGAGCATCCTCGGCCCGCCCCGTTCCCCATGGCAACCAGCGCCGCCCGCATCCCGCCCCGAGCGTCCTCACCGCCTCCCAGAAGTTCCCCTTCACCCTCCTCGCCCCCGCCCCCCCAAAAAATACAAAGTTTCAAACATAAATCCTCCTTTTAGTTTCGCTTCCCTTTCCTCACCTGCTTTGCGTTTGCTCTTTCTGTCCTCCTAACAAAAATTAAGCTGCCGCCGTGTTTGCTCTGCCTTGTATCGCATTGTCCTCCGCTCGTGCCTTCGGCTCTAAGCTTCTCAGGGCAAGAACTTGGCTGGTTGCTCAGAGGGGCTGTGCAGTCCTCCCTACTCTTGCGGTTCTACAGCACCATAAAGAGGACCTCGTGAAGTCGCTCACGGGGAGAAATTTTGTTTTGGAGCTGATCTTGCACTGCAAAAAAAGTTTATTCACTTTTCCCAGGTTTCCTCACCTTCTGAAGGACACGGTGAATTACTGCATGATGACTGGCGGTAATTATATCTATAAGGAGCAGTGGAAATGTGTTTCAAGGAAATTCCCCCACTCTGCATTAGAAGGAATCAGTTGTTGGTTGGTTTTTACTTTTTTTTTTAATTTGAAACAATTTCAGAGAACACCCTTTTGGGTTTTTTAAGAGTGAGGGGGTATCAGGCTCAGGGTTATAGCAGGCACAATATTCCCCCAAGCACAGAGGATCGAATCCAGTGGCAGGGAGGCTCCTTCCGCTGCACCATGAAGCATGACTAGCTTCAGAAACAGAGCCCAACCACACAGTTTTGATCAGAATCAATTATTCTCAGCAACTTTCGTTTAGCTCCTACCTAATTTCCACTGATTGAATGTGTTATGATTCACTCAAACTTTCCTTTTCCCTTTCACATAGCCAGGGCCCTCCTACCCTCTCGGCGGACAACAGAAATGCACTTATATTAATTATGTATTACTAAAGCCATCTAATGCTGAAAGCACCCTTCGGTCCTAAATCATTAAAACAGACTGCAGTGCTTTGCCTGTAAGAAGCTCTTTTGCTTAAAATCCTGTCCCTCAGAAAGGGCCCATCAGCGTGCCTTCCACACCCCAGCTGCTTTGGCAGAGGGAGGAGCAGGGCTGAGCTGAGCCTTGTTTGCCTGTTGGGATCAGGGTGTGTTGCTTTGACTTTTGCCCAGCTGGGCGGCAACCTGAAAGAGAGAGACGTTTGAATGCAGGATCCCTTTGGCTTCAACTTATTATGTGAAAGGTTCAGCGTGGGCCACTGAAGGTGGTATCTGTACCCAACCTTTGACTGCATTTATACCCTCGCCTGTAAAACAGGCCTGCTCACAGGTTTTTTCCATTTACCCCTCAAAAATGCAATCTTGGTTCGGTAGGAACACACATTCTCTCGCCCTTTGTACTTTAGTAGTAGGGAAAAACCCACCACAAAAACAAACAAGAATTAAAAAGATAAAAGCTGTAAGTGCCCTGAAGTTGCCACCCCCTCACACACTTGGACTTTGAGCTAGCATTTTATTTAAAAGAAGTTGTGGCACAACACTTCAAATAAAATAAAATGTTTCCAAGCCTCCTGAAAAACAGTCACCTTTATCTTCCTGGGCCCTCACTATTCTCAACATACCCATGTTAGGTCTTTTTGGCTTTAAACAGTACTACAGTCTTCAAAAGCCAGCAATTATGCATCAATGCTGACAGTGACCAAGACTGGAGTTTTTCTGGAGTGGCTCCTGCATCTCCCCCTTACTTCCAAGTCCAACCAAGTCACTTTCACTCAGCCTGTAAAGTCAGCAGTGGCTGCAGCAGTGCATCTGGGGACAGGGGACAAGAGAAAGTCCAGCACAATCCCTAGAGAGGTTTAAACTTTCTGCCTTATGTTGTACTTATCTCCATAACATGCAGTAGCCAAAATTACATCTCCTAGCAGTGCACGGATAGTTGCAGTCCTGCAACAGCTTGTCTGGGCAGTGTTAGAGGACCTGTAGCCAACACTGCCCAGTTGGGGTGCAGAGCATTTTGAGTGGGCATTGCCAGGATAGGTACCAGGTACAGGACAGGCACATGCCACAGATCTGGGATTCAAAATCCCTGATATTGAAGAGATGGGAGTCACTCCTCAAGAATGTTCGATTTCCCACCAGCCACAGCCCCCAGGAGCAGCTCAGCACATTCCTGCCCAAACACCATTTGCACTCTGGGGCAATGCTCCATTTCCACCCTGTTTTCAACAGCAGCCCAAATCAATCCCTGCAGCTCCAGGAGCCAGGGCAGGGCAGGGCTTCAGGCTCTCTTGGTCCCCACCAAACACACAGCCAGAGAAGGGTATACCTCTGTCATGAACAGGCAGGGACAGTCTTCCACCACAGGCCTTCTGGGGCACACTATCTCCTCTCCTGATGTTTGCCTGCTCTGCCTGTTCCTGCCTGTACTGGCTTCTGACTACCGACCTTGGCCAGCATCAGGCAGCTGACAGATCATCAAGAGAACCACGTTTGCCTCTGTTGAGTGTCCTCACCAAGTTGGACCTCCACTTCCTTACTGTGATCTAGTTTGCCTGCTAAATCTTGCATGCATTTTGCATGCCATTGCAAAGGTTGAATGAATCATAACACATTCAATCTTGCATTTGTGAGGGCAAGAAGGCAGCAGGTGGTGGAGGGCTGGAAGCAATGGCATCAGGCAGAGCCAAGGCCACTGGTGTCATCCTGCTGTGTGTCTGCTCACCCCCAAGGAGCTGGAGAGCCATGGCGTGGAGGATACCCTGCCAAGTTGCTTCGTGTAGAATCCCTGGAAGCTGTTTGCTCCCAAATTTCAGACTGAAGGCATTAAACAGTTTTTTCCTGCAATATACCCTGTCCCACAATGGAGGTCTGTGGCTGCCAGCAGTCTGAGCCCACACACTGCCTCGGTGTCCCTCTTGCTCCATCTCAGTTTTCTACTGGAGACAGCACAAGCACTAGAGGCAAGACTACATCAAAACAGCAACCTAGAAAATAAGAACTCATCCAATAAATATGACAAGGATGTGGCACTATTTTCTAACACCAACCTTTAAAATAGATGGGATGGTCATTGGTCATGGTACTCCCTACAGTTCTCCACACAGTTTCCCAGGATGTCTGTGCAGCATCTCCTGCAACCCCCCAGGCAGAAGGCATGGGGAAAATGGGCTGCAGAGGTGGAGGCAGGTGCTGAGGAGGTGGCTGGAAGTGTCCTCCACCCTACCTTTGCCACCTCCTGCTTTCAGCCAAGACAGACTTAGCAGAGGCTGCTGCTCCCTCCTGGACCGGCTCCAGGCTGTCCTTGAATGTACTGCCCGCTGAAGGACATGCCATGCCTGCTTTGCCAAGGAGTCTGTACATCACTGCAGCCCTTATTCCTGGCCTTGGAGTGATTTCTGCCAGAGCCTGGCTGTCGTCTCCCCTTCAAGCCTCAGTCACAACTCTGAGTGACTTGCCATCACCACAGGTGGTGAAATGCAAGATAACAAACAGAAAAACATGAAGTGGCTGTGTTGGTTTTGGGTTTTTTCTGCTCTGTACAGAAAATAGTCTCTTCCACATCTCCCATGTCAGGGTCAATGTCCTCAGACCCTCTCTCTTGTTTCAATCCAAGGTGTTGATGATAAATGGCATTTATAGGTGCATCTTGGGAGAAGGCTTTCCCTGGGCACAGAGGACAGTCACCCAAACCTGTAATGTGGAGGACAAGCCCACTGGGAAGATGACACCTGCCTCCTGGCAATTGCAATTTGCCTCTTCTGAGAGGAGAGGGCACAGTGGGGACCCTCTGAGGGCTGCATCAGCTGGCCATGACCTATGCCACCCAGTGCCATGAAAGCACCTCCTCACCCAATCTGTCATCTAAAGTTTGATACACGTACAGTGCTCTTAGGTCACACCAAAGAGCGTGGAGAGCAGGGAAAGGCAAGACGGGAACCACTAAAAAGCAGAGGGGCGAGTGCAGGGGGTTCAGTGGCATGGATGTGTGACATGAGAGCCAGTGAGCTCCAGTTGCTGTGCTGGGATTCTGCTGCAGTGTGAACAGTCAATTGAGTTTCATGGTGTCTCAGCACTTTTCATCATAAAATTACAGGCCCTTTGATCCTGGTGACCTACAACTGGTGTAACACCCTGCAGGAAGCTGGCATAAGAAAAGTTTGTCAGGTAATCCATCCAGGAATAGCACTGCCTTCTCCACAGGAGCAAGTCAGGCTGCTGTTCACACCTCTGGCTAACCTTTGTTTCTGCCCAGTGATGCTGTGGGAGAAATGCTGCCCCAGCACTTGTTGAACATCCAGGTCTTGTTGTGAGCAGCATCTCTGATTTGTATCAGCAGCCTGTTTGAAGTAATAACTTCAAAGGGACTTCCTATTTCTCCGGGTTGGCGTGTCTACCTGCTCAGCTCCCACACCATAACGCTGTTTGCGGTTTCTGTCCAGGAATGTCTCCTGCTTTGCTTTCCCCTACCACCAGTCTAGTCTAGCATTTGATCTCTTCCCTCACCATGGGCAAAGCCAGGAGGGACACTGTGCAGCATGTGGTTCGCAGCATTTCTTCTCCTGCCATCCTGCTGCCTGCCACATTTGCTCTCTGTCAACTCTTGCTACATCATGAATAGGAGTCGGTGCTGAAGTTCTTGTTCTTGTTGTTGTACCTATACACAGACAGGTCCAAAGTCCCTCATTTTTGGGACTGAAGTGCTCTCTGCTTTTTTCTTTTCTCCTTAACAGCTCCTCCTAAGATTAGGGTCTGTTAACATCTCCTGAGACCCCCTCTGCCATGGATATCTCTGCAGTATAGATCCAGACCTCAGACAAGCAGGTAACTAGAAAGGAAGTTGTAGGGGTAATGTTATCTGGCAAAATCAATATTAGGTGATTTGTCAACCATACAACCACTGATTGGAAAAATATTCAGTGCTGCTTGTAGTATTCCTCCTACACCACATGTTCCATATCCAAGAACTGAATTAAATGTATCGAGTTACCATCAAAACATTAAGACTCTTCAATACTGGATGTCGAAAAATGTTTGCAGAGCTAAGAAGTTACCTTTATTAGAAAGAGTTTGAGGTGATTGTATGATACGCCTTAGGCTGGCTCAGCAAATGATCTAAGCCTAAACCTGTGTGAGATGGTTCTGCCAAAACGGAATAGTGAACATTGCCAGTTTATCTGTGTCACTTGCAGATGAGGGGTTGGGTTTTTTCAGACTTCTGAATGATACAGCTGGAAAATACTCACAAGGAGACCAGGCCAATGCAGCCTATTTTGAGAGCTTGTGCAGAGGAACTTAAGCATGGACAAATCAATGATGGAGGAAAGCAAATGTAGTCTACCTTAGCAACACATTATATATTTAGCACTGTCATCTGTTTACTCTTAAACAGGAGGAAGTTTATCTGTAGACTTGCTATCCTCAACAATAGATGAGGAATAAAGTCTGCATCTTTACTAGTGGAAAGAATATTGCATTGTTAAGAGGTAACGTACCTCCCTCTCTTTATGAGTAATACAAATACCTTACAGAAAATAGTAGCAATTTCCTAAATAAGACCAAGTCAATTGTTTTTGTTGTGCACAAACAAAAAGATTCGTGCCTTTTAGTATCTAGCCCACTATATAATGTGCCAGGCTGAATTACCCAGAGATACTTTGTTTTGAAAGGAGTGCAGAAATCCTGCAGGTTTAATTGCCAATAAATCAGCATGACCTCCACTCCCTGACACTTTTTTTCACAATGATCTTTTCAAGCAGAAAATGAAGAGACTGATTTTTACAGTGTGTGCCTACTGCCTTTGGAGAGATAACAGCAATGACACACAGGCAGGTTCCTCCATTAAAAGCTATCCTAGATAATGAAGGACTCAATCAATGATGTGTTCTGTTTGCTTTCTGCTTATTTTCACCTTGTGTTATGGCACTCTCTTTTTGTTGTGATTAGGAGAGTACTTGCTTGTTTAACAATTGGCTTTCAACTTGTGTTCAGCAGTACTTGAGGTGAATTTATTTGTGGTTCATTTTTATCCTGATGCTTAAAATTTTAAGGCAAATGGCAATAGTTCAAGTTCTGATCTAAGGTTAAATATCTGACTAAGGGCTTGGCAGTTTGATGAAACCTTGAGTACTTTAAAAGAAACTATTTTGACTTCAATGCAAAATAGTCATTATGGTGCCTCTCAGTAACACAGTTTTATAGTTTTACATTATTATTCAAGAGAAAAGGTATGATTTAAAGCCCAATGAAAAACCTGAAAGCTAACCCCAATCTTCCTGCATGTTATAAGCTTTACTTCTCATATCAGCTTTTGCTTAGCCTATCTTTAATATAACTATCTTTAAGCATTTGCAAGTGTTTAGCTTCAAAACACCAACTGAGGCAGCCGGTTAATATAATCTCTTCTAACAGAGAGGTGGGTTAGTATGGGGTGAGGGACTGAGATGGGAACTGTATCTCATCATTGTACAGTGGTGGGCTGAGGTTCAGCACCTCTGAAATAATTCCCAAAGAGATTTTCTTTCATCCTGCCATCACGTGTTTTGGCTGAGTTAGGAACAGCACAGAAGAGCGGTGGCTTTGCTGTTGGATGTTTTTGGACTCATGTTACAGGTGATGCCATCCTCATGTTCAGCACTACAGTAAGAGGAATGCACAAGCTTTCCAAGGCTGTTGCTGGGAGAACAGCCTTAGGAAATGCTCTCTGAATGTCCCTTTTTTGCAGATGACACTTACAAACCAAGGAGTGCCTAGCACAAGACAAAGGAAGACAATGGTCAGCCTACCAATTCCTTTAGTCTTCCTGGATACTGCAAAGGCAAGGAAATAGATACTGCCTAGGCAAGAGGGAAGGAAGGACCACCAGTCTCCATAAGCAGCTTCTGGTGTTGGATGAGTTGATCGTCAGACAAGAGACAGAGGCAATAAGAATGCCAGTGATGGAGGCTCTGATGGCAGTAAGCCCTGACATACATGCATAGCTCCCTGGCTCTCCTGACTCTCCTTCTTTGTTGCCCATAGCCTGTAATTTAAGGGATTCCAGACAGGACAGAAAGACTGTACATGGAACTGATATGTTATTCCCATGAAGTTTAAAGTGTTTACAAAAATATATAAAGGGTGAAGAAATGAAATCAAGACAAGAAGTGGGATTATGGATGGAACAAGCAGGAGTGCATATTTCCTACAGATATTTCTTATGTATATATATTATATATGAGGCACTCTGTGCAATGCTTTTCTGTCAAGAGATTGCTATAGATGCCCTTTAGGACTGGTGGTGTAGACCTCTGCATAGGCTAATACATCCTGCTGGGGAATGGCCCTTGAGATGCTCAAGTGGCATCTCCAGCTCTTCAGCTGGGTAGGTTTGCACCTGGTGGCAGCTCGAGCAGGGCTGGCAGGTCACTATTCAGCACAGAACCTCTCAGACACAGATCACCATGGCATCCAGCCACAAGTGGCGGATGGAAGCTCCCCAGGGCAGCGATGTTTCCAGATGTGAATGGGAATTTACAAACTGACGAAAAGCAGATAAAATAGATGATGGACTGAATGTTGGAAGGACAGAAAGCAAGGTCACATGTGTCTGCACACATACATCTAGAAAATGTCCTGATCCCCATCTAAGGCTGGTTTTGGTCAGTAACCAAAGAAAAGTTATCCTCCCTCTCCTTCCTTGGGTTATTATTGTTGGCTCTCTTTTGGGGCAGACAAAATATTGGTGACCGGTCAAAGATAGTCCTTAAACCTTTTGTTTTGTTCACTGGGCACACAGTCTGTGATAAAAATGCAATGAGGAACATCCACAAAAATAATTGCTTGAGATTCATTTATGAACCTGTCATTGCCTTAAGCTGGCTGCTTTGACTGGAGCTGCTCAGTGAACAAATGGAACCATGGAGTTTATTAAAATATCAGGAATTAGCAATGTACATTCCTCACATTCTGTTACTTACTTCTCATTTGTACTTTTGAAAAATGAAGTGTTTTGTCCTTGTATGAATCTGTGGCAGGGAAAAAAAAAAAAAAAAGAGGATTGAATTAGAGATCAAATGCAAATAAAAAAATTAGAGATCAGATGCAAATTCATCTGATAACTGGGATTTGCCTGGTGAGAGGCCCTCAAACCCAAATCCAGGGTGAGAGAACAGACAGTGTGGGAGGAGACATAGACTGTCTTCCAGTGCATAATCTCTGCAAAGCCTGTTTTAAGAGGCTGGTTTGCACAGAGCTGGTGCCAAAGAGGAAGACCCAACACTGTGCTCTGGAAAGCTTGATCCATGAGCCATGGAGCCCCTCATCAGAAGGCATTTCTTCGCATCTTATTGCCAACATCTTCAGAAAAAATAGTTTTGTGACAAATATTGCATCTATATCCTTGGGAAAAAATTGGAGGGTTATGACCAGGATTTCCCTTGCTTTTTGTAGTGCAAGATTAGATTTCAGCCAGTAAAGCTGCCTGCTGAGTTTTGGAGAGCTGGTGGTGCATCCTCCATACCTGCAGCTGCCAGGGTAGTGGTTGTGCACTTGCACTTTCACAGGCTTTAATAACCTTGATGTTCTGATATTTCACCTGTAAAAACCAAAGTAATTCAAAATTGTCTAAAACTTAAGGCTATCCAAAAGAAAAAGTTTTTCTCTATCTTCTGCCAGACCCAAGGCTTGAGATGATCCAAGGTGGAATTAATATTCCTTCGATCTCACTGCTGCCATATATCAGAGTTCCCTAAAATGACTGTAATCAAAACACTTATCACTGAACATTATACTTAACAAGCAATTTCCGCATTTGCATGTAGCATTGGTTACTGCTCAGCAGCAGTTTACAACTTTTTAATCATTGCAAGAAATTTTCTCCATATGCCACTGAAAACATCAAAGCTGATGTTCTCAAGCTGTTCTGTCTAACATATTCAGGATTATCCTCATATAAGGCTTTCAGAAACAGTGTGAGTTACTGATTGTATTTCACCTCTAAATGGTTTTTGTCTTTTGAAGTTTAGATGGTTGTATACGTATGTGTACATATATATATTTTACAATGTGTACACGTAGATATTTTACATGTGAATATATGTGTATTTTATATATATATATATAATATATAGTGTAAGGGTACACTAAATATTCAGTATAAATCTACTTTGTTATAGATATGCATTGAGTCCAGCAAAAGAATGGACTGTGCTCAAATTTAAAGTATCTGGGAGTATAGCAAGGTGAAGAAGAGTAGTGAGAAATGGCTGGGCTGAAGCACAGTAATCCTCATTTGAGTAAACTTTCCAGATTTTTTCTGGGCATCTTGCTTGGTTTAGGATGACAGAATCTGCCTCAGAGCAATTTCTGGACTCTGTGAGAATGTCTCCAGTTGGGCGCACAAAGTGAAAAGCACCTTCTGCACACCTATTTCCTGTGTGTGGTGGGGATTCCCTCTGCCAGCATAACATGAGGGGCTTTCTCTGCCCCTTCCAGGGAGGCAGATGGGACCAGAGCTCAGGCTCCAGCACCTTTTCTCCCAGTCAGTCTAAGCTTGAGGTCCCAGGATAGTTACTGGAGAACCTTTTAGAGGTCCTTTTGCCCCTGGGACAGGAGCAGTTGCTGCAAAACCATTTTAACTCATCTGCAGGGAAGCAACCACCACTGTGACCGCACTGCAGAACACTTGCACTTCCCTAGCAATCCTGCTGGCAAGCCACCAAGCTCTGTCTGTTCAGTGGGTTGCTTCCTGCATCCTTTCTCTGTTTTATCTCTCTTAGTCTTTTGAAAGTCACTCCAGAATTACAGCAGTGTAACCTGGACAGCATAACTCAAAATCAGACTTTGAGGCACAAACCAGCTATTCGCTTCACTAGACCATTACACTTTATCACCAGAAATCTTTTAAATTCATATTATTTACAGAGTTATTTAGAAGTCAACAGAGTCTGGTACTACAGCCCCCTGGAGGGGCTGTGCCCTGGGCAAAGAGAGAAGGATTTTCTCAGATGGTGCTTGTTGAGTTTTCCAAAATATAAATGCTTCCAACAGGCACTTCTGTGCAACAGCTGGCAGGGATTATTGCCTGGACACGATTACAGCTGTCCAGAGGGCTCATACTTTCTGGCATCTTCAGGGGGATAGCCTCTTCCATAGCTGAGAAACAATCTATTTCTGTTTAACATACACATAAAGGATGTTGCATCGATAAAATTGCATCTCCAGAGAGGCCAAGGCCTTCAGACACTTGTAGGTGCCTTGGCACCTTGGCGAAACCTGGGGGTGGAGGAAAGCCCCCAGCCCAGGCAGAGAGCACACACTCATCCTGAGAGAGTCAGTGGGAAGATGAGAACCTAATGAGAAACATGATGACAAACAAAATAAAATGCAAATAATTGTTAACATTTCATGTTACATTGTTATACTTTGACATCAGTTCTGGATCTGACCTCAAAAATCTCAAACTCAGGTGACCGAGAGAAAAACAAGTTTTAATTAATTATCATCATTAACAAAAACTGCATGTAATTCTCTCTGAATTGAAGTCTTGCTCAAATTAGACTTGACATGGAAACAAGGAACAAGATCATCAAGAGGACCAAAATAAAGTTATTCCACTGGCATCTCTGAGACAGCACGAAACTATGCTGTTGCTTTTCCTTTTTATTTCAACTTTGATTTTGGAGCTTCAATGGATCAGGATGAAGCATAGAAACTGCTACTCCTTAATTAAAGGTTCATTTGATTACTCTAGGAATCCATGAAGGATAAGTTAGACAAACCAAGTTTATCTTGTGTAACTTCTAACCTAAAGAAACATTGCACGTGAGTAAAATTACAATGAAAGTAGGGTTAGGCTTTTGTGTAGAACTTTATTCATAGATCCATAAGTACAGCCACCACCAACAAGCAATTTTGCTCTATTAACTTTGAAAGATCACTTCTAATTAATTAGGATGATGAATGTATTCAATGTTTAAGCAAAAAGCTTATGTTCAGCTTGGGAGTTTCTGGAGTCTGTTGCACTTTGTCTTTCAGTAATCAAAGGGTCTCTCCTCCAAGCACTTCACTATCTTCCCTTGGAACACATAAAACACCATCCAAACACCATCCTTTGGGAAAGACTTCCTAAAGTCCATCACTTCTTTCAAGGAGCACCACCTCCTTTTGTCCTGAACCTGGTTTATTTGTTTACCTACACATAATTTGGTAGCAGTTGAATAAAGGTCACCCTGTCCACTGCACAGAATTCCAACATCTTTCTTTGTAAAGACCATATCTGTGGGACAAGGTTCCTAGTTCCCTAGTTATACTGACAATAAAGTACTCCAAATTATCCAAAACCAACTTTCACTTTTTAACAAAGAGAAGTGAGGATGGACTTCCCAAGAGACGAAAACAGGGGGCTGTGCCAGAAAGCAGTTTGGTGATGGGTGATGTGACCCTGCACTGTAGGTCCATGACCAGATGGGGACACCCAGCCAGCACCTGAGGAGCAGCCAGGAATGGGAATAGGGCACAGGGGATCCCAGGAACAAGGCAACGGGCTGCCAACAACAAAGGCCAGACACACTGCTTAGGGGTTTTTGGCTCATTTTCCAGTTGAAAGAGGAAGGAGGCTGTGACAGGAAAGTAGGAATTAATCTTCTGGCTCAATCTCAAAGTCCAGTCTGTTCAGCAATTCTAATGCAGACTAGTATTGGATGCTTCCCAGGGTGTAGAAAAACCTGTGTTTCTTGTCCCAACAACAGGAGTTAAACAGTGGCTTCCAGGAGGCCATTCAAGAGCTTTTTCAACTTTATTCTCATTTAGTTTGGCAGTAACATTCTTGATCCCACCCGCTCCCTTTTGAAAATCGGTGGCAATCGGAAAGCGGAACTGGAAATGATTCATGTGGCTAAAATCTGCAGAACAGAGGTGAACTGTTGGCTGAGCCAACATGGGTTCGTACAAATAACTTAGAGTTTTCTGGGCAGGAAAACTCTTCATCTGAGAAACAGGAAGACCTCCCAAAAAGCATTAGCAAACCTTTTTTAACTTCCTGATCACATAGCTGTGTTTACACCACCCGCGTTATTTATTGGCCGTGTGCTTGACAAGCACTTACCATGAGGAATACTAATTCAAGGTGGCAGTAAATTTCAGGAAGGCAAGCATGCATTTTCCAACGAATATTAGTTCCAGCCTTACCTAGACCCATGCACCTGCTTATGTGGACATTGGTATAGTAAATAATTTACCTTGTCTATGCTTCTTTGTTTGTTTCAAGTATATAAAAGAAATACGTTGTTTAATTTTCTACTAAATCCAAATGGTATTTTCATAAGCCAGTCAATAGCATCGCACCTTTACACACTTGCTTGTTTTTTGACTTCTGTGCCAGAATCTCCTTACAGGAGGCCTGAAAGGAATAATATCACTTGCTTCAACCCTGCAGCCAGTTACCAAAGAAATATACAGATACCACTCAGCGAGAATAAAGCAAATTGGCCCTTAAGACGGCCTCTACTGTTCTGCCAGGAATTCTTTTATTAACATATGAAATATTTCTGACTCTTCAAGTCAGTTGTAGCTTTATTCGTTGTTTTTCACAGCTTCCCAAAAGTGAACAACCCAGCAGTTGGGGCTGGCAGCTGCTGGGAGTCAGTGACTGCTTAAAGGTGGCTCCAGTTTTGGGGAGCAGGAGATAAATTTGCCAGTCAAATGGTCAGAGTTATAGAGATTTCAGAATTACAGGTCAACGCCCTGTCCACCCTGCATCACCACCTCAAACTGAGATCCTCATGGAATAGATTGATAAGGGCACAGAGGAATCAATGTACTGTGCACCATAAACATCTACTGGCATGTGCAAGGACACGTGTGATGTGGTATTTCACAAAACTGTGGTTACACATGACCATAGATTCCTCTCCTTATGTAACCATTGTATTGGCATTCACTGCAACCTACTTGCAGGAGCGTATTTTGAATATTCAAAGCATGGCTAAGCTAGCAGGTGCTCTATGAGTCAATATTGAACTGCAAAATTGCATGTGAGTGACGTTCTATCACACATGAATACCAGTGCTATGCAAGGACATGAAAAAAAAGCCTTTACAAGGTCGAAATGAAATATACTTTAATTAAAATTAATTATGGCAATGATCTCAAACTGGATGCAATCACAGCTGATGATTTTGTTTAAAAAATGTGGCCAAAGTTCAAAGAACAGCCCTGAGTTTTACCCTCTGGAGATGTTCTTTTGATTGTTTTGCAATCAGATTTTCAAATTCTCAGGAAGTCCCCAAAGCTTTGTTGTTGCTGATAATATAAAAATATGAAATTACCTGTTTATTACCTCCTATAATAGAAAAGCAAAGTGCCTGCTAAGAAGAGGGTGGATGAGCTGTAAAGGATTACATGTATCTAGGCTTTTGCTGGCTGATACCATCCATTCTTGCCATACAAGAGACCAGGTAAATGCTTCGCCCTTTGCCACTTGGAGCCACCCAGGAAGAAACCCAGCAGCTCCCAATCAACAATATTGCTCTCTTTGGTGCTCAAGCTTCCGTCCACTGGGCAATCATGGCCCCAGATTTTCCCTTGGGCCAAGTACCTTCACCATCCCTCTCTGAAAACACAGAAAATATGTTTCTGGGAGCAAATCACAGCACTCAGGCTGGCCATGGGTGAGCCAGACTGCAAGTTACCATTTCTGACGTGGAAAGAAAGGGAAAATTTTTCTGCTGATGTAACTAGTTCAGCTCCACTGAGCTCATTGGAGGGATTTGTGGTTGTATCAACTGCACCTCTGTCTCCCAGCTTCCTTTGCTTACTTCTTCCATGGATGAAGGAGTCTGAAAAAGAGTCCAGAAATGTCACTCTGAGAGACTGTTTTGATGCAAGGACGAGCAGGGCAGAGCTACTTTCATGTGACAAATCAGGCATAACATCAACACTATTGATGTGCATCAGGGCTGCTTTCAGCCCCCAGAGCAACAGAGGGTGACAACATCACAGTGCCATCACAGCCTCACCAGGACCAGCACCACTCTAAGTCTGACTGTGAAACGACAGGCAGTCTCACAAAGAAAATAGGGCTGACCTTGCTCAGTTATCTGAGTGTCCTGTCTTCAGGGGATATCGCATGTACGAATCCAAGATACTGAATTGGATGGCAAATGGAAACTTTGCAGTTGGACTCATCAGAAATGCAATTTAGTCATTGGTGTAACTTAGCTTCATTTTATTTATCCATGAAACATAAGGCTGATGCAAGTCCCATGATTTTGCCACTTAAAGCTGCTTTCTAGTTACCACAGTGGGTACATGCTCCATTATGTTTCTTTTGAATTTTCCTTCTCTCTTTTCCCATGTCTTACAGAATGTCGTGCCAGCTGTCAGCATTTAACCAGTCACAAGAAACTGAAAGGGTAAGCTTTTCCCAAGACAATTAAACCAAAGAAGAAGACCATTTAGGAATTTTATGAAAGGCAAGGGAAGCCAGCAGGACTCCTGAAACACCTCTGTAGCAGTGTTTCATTACGTTTTATAACTAAAACAAGGCTTAATGTATTATCACACCTTAAATAATGCTGCAGCCTTAGGGCAGCTAAATTTTCCTCCCGGTTAAGTGGCCATACAGCAGCTCCACCCAGACACCTCCAGGCTGCTCAAGTGAAGACTTCCACCCATGGTCAAAGCCACACTTTGAAACCAGCCTTTGGTGAAGTATGCACTGGACAACAGGACTCAGTGGAAACCTGCTTGATGGGGCTTCCCCCCATTTTGAAGTTCCTTTGGACTCAGGTAACACAACAAAGAGCTTGATGGGAAACTCATCCTAACTAAAGGCTGAGAACAAATCATCATCTTTGCTGTGGTCCTGTGTAGACTCGAACATGCACCTGCTGTGAAACAGAGACCAGGAGAGCACAGAGGTGGGAGGGCAGTGGGACTGTCTTTCTTGGTAGCAGACAAAGGCAGGTCAAAGTATTATGGAAACTGCAGACTGAGGCCTTATCTTTCTCATTAGGAGGTAGAACTTCTGGCCAAAAGGCTAAAACTTGCCCCAGGGATCACAGCAAGGGCAAATAGATACTCCACAGTGTAACACGCTACCCTGTGTCTCTTGCTGCTCTCACCACGGGCAGTGTTTGCTTCTCTCCAGGTCCTTCTGCCCATCCAAGTTCACCCTGGTCTCAGGGTGACTGAGCAAGTGCAGTGCCAGGCTCCTGCAATGAGCCACAAGGACAAGAAAAATGCTCTCCCACTGGTGAAACAATGCTGGCAAAATAGCCCCCAACACATGCAGAACAGAGAGCAGCAGCAGAGTCCTTTTATTACATTAACTGGGGGATTTTTAGCTTTCTAGCAAGAAGAGGAATTTTATCATTACAAACATTGTCTCTACTGCAATCCTTGCTGACAAAATTCAACCAACAAAATGTCTATATAGCAACCTTTAGTTACTCCTGGGTCTCTGTCTTAAAATGTGGATGCAAATGTACTGTTTGTATTAACTAAAGAAACCTGATCTTTCTGCTCCCAGCAGTATTAAACAGCTCCCCACACATCCTCTTATTCATATTAATTTATTCCCAGATTTAAATATGTTTTCCCAACTGCTAAGCCAACCCTTAGTCACATTTATGACAATACAGATTTAAAATCTGTATCAATCTGATGATATTCAGGCATTCATCTTGAAAGCACCATTTAAGCCATGACCACAGAAGCAAGTGCACTTGTTTATCACCACTGTGGTTATTTGTAACATTGCGGTTGCTTGAAAATACAAGAACCTTTTAAGTAAATTCTTTTGGCATTCACTAAGATGTATGTTAATGTAGATAGCACATTTTCAACAACTACAACCACATATTCTCAATAATGACTGTAACAGTGAAACTGTTTTTCATGTTTTTACTGATGTGATGTTTGGTTTGAACATTGCAAAGCATGGGACATGAGAAAGAGTAGTTGTTATATTCTAAAAAAGCTCTTCACTCTGCTTCCGTAATACAAGGGAAAGTAGTAAGTAATGTAATTTGTAAAGATGGCATTACATTAGTTATGCCACACAAATCAAACAAGGCAAACAACAATTGAAAGTGTTCTTGATATCCATCACACATTTTGTGCAATCGGAATGATAATTCTGTAGTTGCTAGTTAAAAAAACCTTAACTACCTCCAGTAGTGGTGCTCAGTAATATTACCAAAGAGTTTGATTCCATGTGAGAAAGGTGAACAAGGAGAATTATAATAAAACTGATTTTTTAAAAAAAATAAACAGCCACTCTGAGGAGACAGAATCAGAATGAGAGTTATCACAACACTTAATTGGCACTGGGATTTATAATAATCTTAATGGTAAGATGAAGACTTCTAAAAAAGGAGTCAATTTCCCCTGTGCTGTACCTCCAGAGGTGCAGTGAAGCCACCAAGCTACTTCATGGAAGGAAAGAAGCCTGCTGCCTTTATTTTTCCAGGTAAGGTTAGATATTAAAATCATGGAATTATTAAGGTTGGAAAAGACCTCCAAGATCATTGAGTCCAACCTTTGACAAAACACCACCATGCAACTAAACCATAGCCCTAAGTGCCACATTCTGTAGTTTCTTGAACACTTCCAGGGATAGTGAGTCCACCACATCCCTGAGCAGCTCTTTCCAATGCTTGACAACCCTTTCAGTGAAGAAATTCTTCCTGATCTCCAAACTGAACCTCCCCTGGCACAGCTTGAAGCCATTTCCTCTTGTCCTGTTGTTTGCTGTCTGGAAGAGTCCAACCCCCACCTTGCTACAGCCTCCTTTCAGGCAGCTGTAGAGAGCTATAAAGTCTCTCCTGAGGCTCCTTTTCTTCAGATTACGAAAATGTTCATCACCCAGAGGGTGAAGGGCACTGGAACAGGCTCCCCAGAGAAGTGGTCACAGCACCCAGCCTGACAGAGTTCTTAGACAATTGCCTCAGGCACATGGTGTGATTCTTGGGGCTGTCCTGAAACAGGGCCAGGAGCTGGACTCGATGATCCTTGTGGGTCCCTTCCATCTCAGGGTATTCTGTGATTCTATGAGGACACTGTCTCCACAGCCTGTGTTTTTAGTGGCTGTAGGGAGCTGACATGGGAACTCCACCTGTCCAGCAGCTTTTTACTGCTACTAGCAAAGATGAAACACACAGTAGCCAAGGGGCTGAAAGCACTTTAAGGTTTAGTGATCAGTGCTGCACCAAATGCACCAGGAGTAGAGAAACAGAATGTCTTAACTGTGGAAAAAGTGGTGGTAGGGTTGCTTCAGGGGTCTTTTTTTCACCACCCATTTCCTAGAGAGGTAAGGCACAGACACAGGACTGGGATGCAGATGGACAATCCCTGCACTTTACCACCCAGACAGTAAAAGTATTCTTGCATTTTCTCTACTAAATGAGACAAAGTTTGTAAGAAGGGATTACACCTTTTATTAAAACAACTGCCCATGAAGGAAGAAAATTATCCATCACTTTGGGTGCAGGAGCCCCTTTCCTAGTGGTGAAGAGGACTTTAGAATAAGGTACTTGAAGCACATCCATGAGTGCAGAACAGCTACATTTGGCGACAGGTCATGCTCAGTCTGAGGTTTCTGCACAAGAGACTTGCCTGTCTGCCCTCTACCATTGCTACAGCTCACAAAACCAGGCCTCAAGTGCCTGCTTTTTAATAACTCGCTGCTCTCAGAGGCAATCTTACTACATGTTCTCAATTACTGCTGCAAAGGAAAAGGGACCTCCACGGTTTTAGGGATTCAGAAAAAGACAGCTTTGCTGCAGCTTCTCAATTAGATGCCCTAAAAGAAGAAACAGGATGTGCTAATAATATAACCAAACTTGAACATCAGACCTGGGAATTTTCTGTGCAGATAGCCTGGTTTGATCCTCATGAGATGGACACTGGCCCACTTTATGAGTGCGGGCAGCACGTGTTGAAAAAGGACACCAGAGGCATCATCAGTACTCAGTGTTACACTTACACTCAGAGAAATATTATTATTGATAGGTCTCTAAAATGCCTAAAAATGCACCATGCCTCATTATTGAAACACTAAACCCAAACTTTAAATGGTTCTGATATTCTGCTTATGCAAATATTTCAGAAACGAAGACCTCATGTTTCAGAAACTGAGACCTCATGGTCTGGATACTGTGCACAAACTATTTACAACCATCTGACTAAAACCACATTACTGATAGAAACT
Organism: Xenops minutus; assembly: GCA_035221455.1. NCBI lineage: Eukaryota > Metazoa > Chordata > Aves > Passeriformes > Furnariidae > Xenops > Xenops minutus. The sequence goes on from JAWWEE010000105.1 coordinate 12,548,914, forward strand.
CTTTATCCATTTCTTTGAACTTATAAAGCTGCAGGAATGTTTTATCAGTGCAAGAGGAACGTGGCCGAACAGGCAGAGGATGCGGCCTCTGTGATCTTTGCTTGGTCACTCTTTATCTGTGTGATGGTGGATGTTGACATTCTGGTCAAAGATAACCTCATCTGAGTGATATTCATGGAAAATATTTGAATGTCTGAATATTTTACTCACCTCTGTGGCATCTATACTGAAGAGAGTAATCTGTGCACTGAGTCAATCCTGTGCTTTTAGCCAAGTACCCACCACTGACAGGGTTTCATAGCTGAGGGTTTAGGGTCACGTACTCAAAGCCTGAAAATGGGCAAGGAGGGAATGTCCCATCCAAAAGAAGCTTTCTTCGAAATCCTGACTAATGGCCACTGCCTCACGTCTAGTTTGCAGTTCATCTGATGTAACTGGGGATATTCTCATTGTTTTCATAAGCAATCTAACATCTGCTCAGCTCCTGTGTGTACCACGTCTTGTCACAGCAAGTGCTGTGGCCCTTGGTGCCCAGGTGGCCCTCCTTCTCTGCCTTACATCTGCAAGCCTCCAGTGCTTCATGGGATAATGGATCCAGAGAGTGGTTTCGGTCCAGGTATTGTTCTGGACAAAACTCATGAATGCACAGGTATTGTGTGCTGCAGCCCCTGGGGCTCTCAGCACCTCCCCTCAGTACAGGGCCATGGCAGGGCCACACTGAGGGGCATGAAGAAGCAAAGGAACTTGACCTGTCTCTTGTATCTGCAATGCAAACGCTCTTTGTTTGACATGCAGTGGAAAGGGCAGCCTGTTTCTCTTGCTATTGCTGTGACCAGCATGAGCAAACACCGTTAGAGCACAGAGCAAAACGCTGGGAAGGCAGTCGGGATACAGATAATCACCCCTCGCACGTGAGGAAAGCAAACTGTGCCAGTCCAGCCTGCCTGCAAGGACAGGGCTGCCGAGACATCTAGGAAAACATTATCTACTCCACAGCAATAAAAAACATTTTGTTTCACTTTATTTTTAGCTTGGTTCCTCCTCTTCCTCCCCACATATAAGCCCTTCAGCTCAAGGCAAAGGTCCAAGAACAATAGCATTTCGAGCCAAGGACTAACCTCACAATCAGAAAACCAGAGCCTAGATATGACAGGCTGCTCTATTTACTAACACAGAGCACACCAAACCAAACCAAAATAACCTACTTCAATATTTTTGCTTCATAGAGCAAGGAAAGTTAGTCTCCCTTGCACTCAGCTCTGATATGCTGCCATCAGGAATACTCTGAGAAGTCAGATGAAATTTATTTAGAACACTGAAACCCTTGTGTGTATGTTCTTGCTATAAATTTGAACCTCAAATGGGAATGTGATTTGAATTTAAACTCTTAAAGCTGTGGCCTTAACAGTAGGCACTTTTGTATATTCATGCTCCTGCCACTGTCCTCAGTCTCCCATGGTCTTGAATGATGTGTTGTTTTTAGACAATTAGCTTCTTGTCTGCAGAAGAGCAGTTTGGCCTTATCCCTTCCATTGTCTTTTATGTCCAGCAAGGAAAAGCAGGGAGGAGAAAAAAAGAGAGAGACAGATTTCAATCAAAAGCACTGACATCGATAAGGTATTAATAACAGCCTGCCTTGTGATCAGATGAAACCTACCAATGAGCCTGAATGCCTTATATTTGACTAGCAAAACCAACTGCTTCCAGGTATTGCACGTAGTCAACTACCTTCATCTCTTCAAGCAGCAGCAGCTCCCAGAAGTGCCCATTGTGGGGGGGTTTGCACTCCGGCAGACCCTGTGACAGCCAACTCATGTTGAGGACAAGAATTTGTTGAGCTAATTTAGTACCATAAGGATGGTGTTTTTAACAGCCACAATAAATGATGAAGACACAAGCAGCTCTCTCCTGAAGGCATGCAACAGGGCTGGTGATGAAGAATGAAATAGGGAAAAGCAGGTAGTCTGGTGAGCACGGTGTTCTGGCGCTGTATTTTAACTCTTCCAGCAGGTTTTTAATGCTCAAAGTTTTAAGGATCAGACATCCCACAACTGCGGAGAAGCCAAGTGGCAATAGACAAAGCAGAGAACAACAAATATGGGGTACATGGACACAACAAAGGGAACACAGCGGCTTAGGTGCAGGCTTGGGGATGTGCAAGGTAGGGAGGAAGCAAAGTTCCTGCCACACCTTGCTGTTTCTCAGGGTACCTGAACCACCCCCACTGAAGAAGCCAGCAGAAGCACCACTAACATGTGAAGAAGGTGCCTTTACTATGAGAGCAATGCTCAGAGATTCTGAAGAGAATAAAGTGTCATGGAGGCTCATGCCATCCACCAAGGTGGATCCACCTATGTCTCTGGAGGTGTGTGATTCACCTGGTGAATTCACCTCGTAGCAATCCCTTTCCCACTGCTGCAGATGACCACTACTGTGCCCAAAACAGTCAATCATCCATTATTGTATTCCTCACAGAAGTAATTCAGCCTTTAAGTTAGTTACAGTCACCATGTGCTGTTATGTTTCTTTTCATTCATATTTTTACAGCCATGTGTATATTTGATCTGGGTCAATGCCAGGGGGCTGCTGAAAGGAAGGAACACCTCTTAGGAAAGTGCAACTCCCTTTGTCAATGTTTATGTCCCTTTATTCCCAGGGGAAGCAAGAAAGGGGCACATTCCTACATCACTTTAGGTTGCCACAATGAAACATACACAGAGATGCTGTGTAGATATCACAGGTAAATACGGGCTTGTTACATTGAGAAATGAAACAATCAGCTAACAGCTAGGGCTGACGACAACTACCTGGTGCATTTTCTGACTCCTCTTCAGCCTCTCACATGGTTTGCTGGGAGGAATAACAGCTCTTGCCAACACTGTCCCTGTCAGGACACTTGTTGGTGACAAGTCTGTCTGTCATCACCTTCCTCAGCTAGAGAGAGTTCAGTCCCCAAAGTATTCTCTGAAGCTGAAATGAGATCTCTTCCAGATACTCACATATGGCCGATCTGTTAAAATTTGCACATAGAAAAGCAGAAACCACTGTATGTACACAGAAAGCCTAGTGCATCAGATTACCAGGAAAAATTGGAGGATATAAGATTATTGGAAGAAGTGATAATCCAAAGCATTTGAGGTGGCTGAAAGAGGCTTGACACATCAGGAGGTGTATATCAAGTGCAAACAAATGCATGAACCAGATAACACAACTGGAAAATCAGTGCAAGCTCAGAGAGTGTTAACAGAGGCGCAAACATCCCAAATGTAAGGCCGTGGTGTCCCAGGGTCTAGGGATGTTGACCAGGGTGGCCACTGGCACAGTTTGTTTTCTCTCACTTGTCTTAGTTCCCCCAGCAACACGAGACACTGCACTGATGAAAACTTCCCATTGGTTTCAGCCTTTCCCCATAACCCATCTAAACATTCCTCTTGGTCGTTTCCGTTGCTCCAAGTTTCATAGAATAATATAATCATAGAATGTTTTGGGTTGGAAGGGACCTTAAAGATAATTTCATTTCAGCCCGCCCTACCTTGGACATCTTTCACTTGACCAGGTTGCTCAAAGCGTCATCCAACTTGGCCTTGAGCACTTCCAGGTATGAGGCATCCACAACTTATTGAGCAACATGTTTCCATTGTCTCTCCCAGCCCCTTACCTTCAGAGAAGAGAAAGTTGCATCCCCTGCTTAAATCAGCCCTTGCCACCATCTACTCTTGCAAGTCATGATGCAGCCAGGACCCACCTCAGCTGCACAGAAAGGCCCATGGATAGGTAGGGGTGGCACAGTGGTTGGCGCAGAAATTTTCACAGCAATGAATGGTTCATGCCCTGGCAGGAATCACACAGCCACATTCCCCAGCTCATCCTAGACTGACACCCATTTTCTCATTAAAAATCTTCAACTCCTAACTCTGTGAAATGAAGAACTGACCTATTTAATTTTTCAATCAGGTTGAAATTGTTAAATACTGAGTTAAATGCAATGCAATGGATTTTAAAGGCTCATGAGAATGACCGAACTGCTGACATGTGTGAGCTTGTCAGACTCTCATTTGCACTTGTCCCATGGTCAGTGAGCAATCCATACATGCAGCATCTTACCTGAGTGTGTCCAAAGGACCCCCCAACCACTGTGCTTTGAACGTTTCATTTTGAGCTGTATAATTGGCCACATACAACACTGAAGTGCACACTGTGTTACGGAGGATGATAGCCTATATTTCACCTAGCTCAGGATATCACAAATGGTAATTTCCTAAGTGGAAGCTTGGTCACATTTTCCATCCTGTGTCAGGTGTGTGCTGCCCTTAGCGGCAGCTCACCTTTGGAACAAGGAAAAATGGCAACACGCTGGTACCACAGCTCCAGCCCTTGAGCAGCCCAATGGGACTTTTTAAAAATGGCATCACAGATGTTTTGCCAAGCTCCTGTTCACCATCTGCTCCAAGTGACACCACCAGTTTTCCTTAGGAAAGGTCAGACCTGGCGTCAGTGGGAAGACGAATGCCGCTTTCACGTGCTTAGCTACAGCTGTGCTGTGCTTGGTTACGCCAGGATATGCACACAGTGGCCACAACAGGCTGGCTCCTCTTTATGGTAATCAGCCATCTGCCAGAAGGCAGCCCGGCAGAGCCGGCAGCGAGACAAGCGGAGCGGAGCCAAGGCAGCCTTGTGAAACAGTGGGAGACAAAGGTACGAGCCCTTGTCTGGCAGGAGGGGGCACAGCTTCATGCCATGCTCTCCATGTTAGCCTCGTCTCTTTGAAGGTGTGTCATCTGCTGGGCTGGTACAGACATATCTGTCATGGTGGTCTTTCCATACGGGAAAGAGAGACGCAGATTTGTAAGGATGTGTTAGTCACAGTCTACTTTATGGGAGACGGCAAACACCATGTGTTACATATAATCAAGCGTTGCAAAGCAAGACATAGTCACACCTTCAGATCAAATCACAGTATTTATTCAGACACTAACTTGCCTTCTCACATGAGGTACTTTAACTCTATTTGTATAAATATACTCATTTCATAGTACGACAGCGTGCACTGGCAGCATATCTCATTATTAAGGCTACATTCCAACCTCATCTTTAACCATTCACTTCACTGCTTCCTAAGCATTGACAAAACAGTTCCACTCAGAATTTTTTCCATTTAACTTTTTCTTAGAAGTATGAGGGGTTTTTTTAAGTTTGCAGTGGAAGTTTTAAAACTTAAAAAAGGCTGAAGAAACATTGCTATATATGTGGTTTAAGTATGCTCTAAACAATGGGTTCTGCTCTCTGCAGGATATGCAATATGGTTAAGTCATGATATCAGAATTTATTATACTTTTATACAGCTCATGCATTTAGAACAAAATGAACAGAAATATAAAAGCACCCTGGAGTTAGTATTTAGGCATGAACTCTATAAGACTCAGTACAAGGGACTTTTGTCTAACAGATCCCAGAGGTGAGGCATGGAGGGAGTATCAGACAAGCGGTCCCTGAGGTAACAGCCACTGGATGCTCCTGCAAGAGGCACCATCATCCAGCCTTTGCTATCCCACTAGCTGCAAGGAGTTCAACAGCTTTCACATGGCCTTTCACTTATAAGTTTTATAAAAGTTTTCAAGAGTCTTTGCAATTCAGCTGAGAAGTGAACAGGAATTGCCTAGAGGAACCTCAAGCATCTCGGCATATTTATAAATCTGTCACTGTGAACACACCTCATTTAGAGTTCCTTTTCAAACCAAGCCAGCCAGCAACTCCCAGAACTACTCATTTTCTTCTGTTCTTCAAAAGGACTTTGTTTGACAATAAATTCACAAATAATTTGTATATCTTAAAGAAGACAAACAAGTAGGCTTTGGGAGAAATGACAGTGAGGATGATTGAAAGAAGCCTAAGGAATCTCTAAATATGCCAGTATTAGGATCCTCACTTACTTCAGAAAGAAGACAATTAAAGCCTTAAAAACTTAGGAAGATAAGACGCTTCATACATACCTCTGTCTTCAGTGGGGACCTTGGGTAGAAGAGAGCATAGAATTATGTCTGTTATTCTCCTGACATTTACTGTTGTACAGTGCCCAGGTTTTTTCTCATGGACTCCAAGGGTGGTTTCATGCAAAGACTGCAATATCTCTAGCTCAAGGATACCTACCCAGATGTTTCTGTGTTTGAGGTTGTTGATATAGCCTGTCATGTTTTCTGACCCTGATAATCTTTAAGCTATTGCAATAATGTAGCTTTATTTTTTTCATTTCATATTTCAGGTTCTAAGGAGCAGAGAGATTAGATCCATGTCACCAGGGTATTTTTTGGCACCTAACTCCCTTCAAGGTGGCATGGAGGATATGGTATCTCTTACTATAAGCTAAGAGTTACCAAGGAAGATCTGTCTAAATAAACTTCAAGAAACAAAGCAAGCCCAACAGAAAACAACACTCAGTAATGTAGTCAATAATGTTTTAGTCTGTACATTTTCCCAGCTCTGGAACTGGTTGGGGATTTACTACTTCACTTTAGGAAATGGACTGCACAGCTCAAATGAAGCAGTAATGGAGCATTAACAGAATTAGTGCACTGAAAGTGCTTTGTAGGCTGGAGTTAGACATTTTCATCCGGGATGATGGGATCACTTTCCTACAGTAATTAGTGGAGCAGCTGACATTAACTCTGTAAGTGACCTGTTTGTTGCCACCACTGTGAATCAAAATTAGATTAGCAGCCCCCCTACAGGTGTGGCATGCAGAATGGAGGTTAGAAGCACACAAAATGCTTTTCTGATTCAAAATGAAGGAACCTGCATCAAAAGGATTACATAGCATTTGGATCGGCTGTACGCAGCAAGGATTTGGGAGAGATACTAGAGCCCCGGGGATGGGAGGTGAAATGTCTATACAACAAACAGTTCTTGCTAAGTATGGAAATATTTATTCCCAATTCATCATGAAAATTTACAGTCATGGCAGGTTGCCCATATGTGTTGTGTTCAGTAGGAACAGATGAAAACAAATAAAAAAAGATTGGCTTAAATAAATAAAAGCCCAGAAACCTCCAATGCAGTAAGGGGGTCACTGCAAAAACACATTTTGGGAGAACACCAGAAGAACTGACATTTCTCACAACTACATTATATGTCTTGCAGTATTTGGTCATTTGAAGTGATGACCCCCAAATTCCAATTTTATTACAAAATAGAGGGTTTTAGCTTTTGTGGTTGCAGAACAAAGCCTGAAAATGTGACCCAAATATAGCCAAAGGACTTCTTAAGAACCCAGACAAAATAACAAGAGCTCTAATCTCTTAAAAACAGTCTCATGATTCCTGAGCTACTCTCAAAATGCTGTGAGGGCTTAGCAAAATTTATAACACTTCTCTTTTTTCAATTGTGTTGTCAGGCATAAGACCCAAAGCACAGGGGAAAAAATAATAAAACCCACAAAAATTAAGAAGTTAAGTAATGTCTTCTGGAGCTGCATCCTTTAACTTTGTTCATGACTCCACCATAACTGAGTCAACAGAAAAAAAATGGAAAAATGAACCCAGGTAACAATAAACAATTTTTAAGACAAGTCAGTGCTCCAGGCCACCTGAGGGCATGAGCACAGGAACAGCTCAGGGGAGGAAATCCTCCCAAAGCAGGGACACTGGTGTGGGCTGAGCACATGGCAGAACCAAAGCACAGCCTCAGCGTAAGGCTTGCAGGACAAAGCCTCTTGTAACTGGGGAAGGAATAAAAGATGGTACACTGGGAAGCAAGCCCACATGAAACGGAGCAACAGAGTGAAACAGGAGTCTAGCTGGGAGAAAATAACCAAGAAATTGAACAGCAGCAAGGTAAAAAAAAAAAAAAAAAAAAAGCATCTCTGACTGAACCAGACAGGGAACTTTTATATAGCACAGGCTCCTGATTGTGTCATTAGACAAATATGTATTGACCATAATAGAATTTCTGTAAATTCTAAGTGTCCCTGCAGAAGTACACAGATATCAAACCATCTTTCTCTGAATTCAGATTACTCAGATCTCTGGACAATTTAGGACATGTAAAAGACACATTGCCATAGAGAGGAAAAGAATTTTCTTAGATTGTCTAGTGTCAGGAAAAACTGAACAACAGGCCAGTTATGGACTGACTTAGGCCATGCTAACCTGTGCCCAGCATACCAAGCTACTCAAAATGCACAACTAACATGGTTGTCAGAAACAAAGCTCTTCCCCACACACATACTTTGTACCACAGGATGTAGTAAACAAAAATGGTGAATTTGCGTGACCCCATCCCACCTTACAAATCCAAACTGCTATCAAAAGACAGACTGTGACCAAAACTATCTGCCCTTCCCCCAACCTGACCTATAAATCTTTAAATTCACCACAAGCACTACTGTTACCAATCTACATTTAAGATGCAAGAAGTGCAGCAAACACCTTATGTCTGAAAGAAAACATCATAGTAAGGTTTTGCTACTGACCTGCAGCCAGTGAATCCTTTTAATTACTCAAAATTCTGTTTAAGCTTCATGCTTCATGCAAAGCAGACTGGCAATTGTTAACCAAACCTGCTGCCAGACAACAGATAATATTCTGACTTTCTTAGTGAAAACAGCTGAAGCACAGCCAGGATTGCTCATAGCAATAGGTACCATATATGGAGACACTGGGTAACCCCACAGCATTAAGACAGGGGTATGTGTGTACTGAAAGAGTACTGAATGAGCTGTTTTGTGCTCATTAAGAGTTAACACTGCTGACAACAACAAAAAGGCAAATAGCACTTGTTTTTGTGGCTGGTGGCCACCGTGCAGATTTTGTCACAGGAGCAGTATTCTGCCACTGATTCAGATCAAGGAAGGAGACCTTTAGGTCTCACATTTCAGTATGTGTTTTATCAGAAGAGAGGACAAGCAGGACACGCTAGGGAGTGCTGACTTGAAAATACTGGCTATCAGTATCTTGCAGTGCCCACATTTGCTCGAGTGGAGATTTTGAGGCCCCTTGGAGGTTGCAGTTGACAGCACTATCAGTGGTCTGGAAATGCTAACCAAGCTGGATCCCTTCCAATTCTCTCTTTCTTTGTCTTTTCTTTTTTTTTTTTTTAAACACATACAAAACTTTCACCCTTAAGCTTTTAGTCGATGAGCAGGTGAAGGAAGAGAACAACTTAGTTTCTAGGTAACAGTGCTATTGAAATCAACCCCAGCAAGGGAGTTGACCCACTTGGGAACTCTGTCAAGAGGAGCAGAAATGAGCAGAGCTGCTGGTACATGGCATTGTCACCTGCCACCCGCTGTACTGCTCATCTTCACATCCCCTCTTTTGGACCCAAGTCCTGCTGCTGGTTCACCAAGAGGCAGGATCTGACTTAGGAGGCTGAAAGAATGGGGTTATTCAGCAGAGGCCAAAGGCTAGGCTTGATATTAGTTACAGTTATTCTAGCCATGCTTTTCTCCCTGGGTTCTGTCTCGTGTTAAGTTTCCCTGGCTCTGCAGGGTGAAAGGCACCATCATCCCTGCAAAAAAGAGAGAATAAGTGAAGCCATAGTTGACTCCGCAGAGCTTTTGACATTTGCTATGTTAATGCAACTAACTTTAATATAAAAATTCGTAAAGATTAGAAAAGACCTTCATACAGTCTCCAGGCAAAAGAATTGTAGAGTACTATGGTTCTGAAATTGTTAAACTCTGTGGTGGCTCCTATTCCTCAAGGAGCTGATCATCATCTGGTAATGGTTCTCCCTGTATTTACAGTGTCAGAAATTACACACTTCCCTAGCATACTTTCTACAAAATGAGTCATGGCTATAATTGCCACATATACAAGATGTGACTGTAAATAAGAAAAACTGAATGCTTAGAAACTCTAACGAGACCATAACTTGTACTGGTGAGAGGTTCTCCACCACACATAAAGAACAAGACATTGAAGTGTGGAAAAGCAGGAGATTTGGGCTGCTTCTAACCACTGAAAAAAAGATATTCACTTATTTTTTGGGGAAGCAAGATCAGACATTTTTTGATGTGGTGGCTGTGTTATCAGTTGCTCATCGGCAACATCTTCCCCTAACACAAGATGCACAGAAAATTAGGGCAATGTTAAGAGCATTTGTTGTCATCAACTTCAACCAGACTGCTTATGTCTGAAAATAGCTACTGCACCCCACTCTGTACTGTATCTCAGGAAACAAAAAGTCCTCAGGAGCATTAGTACATTTAAAATTATCAAGTATGATTAGCATTTATATCCTGATATTAGTGTGTAATATTGGCATTTTCAGATAAAATTAATGGTATTTATATATATAAAATAACTCCATTTGATAAATTTTAAGCTCAATTGTTTCTGCATATGAAAAGTTGAATGGAAACTGATTTTCCTTATGCATTTTATTGACAACACAACTACACAGAGGTAATTCTAAGTTTAATTAATAGCATATGTTGTTGAAGGCTACCTGTCTACAAAGACCCTAATGAACAATTTGCTGCTGTGCTTAGACTTACAGTTTTCTGGATTTTTTTAATGTAACATCCTTTAAGAAAACTGTGTGAGAAGTCAGACTCTAAGCTGATATCACTGTACATAGCTGTTTTGGAGGAAATGAGGAAAAGGCAAAACATAGCAGCTGTAAATCTAATTCTGTGATCTTAGAGTACAAAATTGTTTCATTTTAAAATAGCAATACATAAAATCATAGAATATTCTGAGTTGGAAGGGATCTACAAGGACCATCGAAGAACAGCTCCTGGCCTTGCATAAGGCAGCCCCAAGAGCACACCATGTGCCACATAATGGAAACTGAAGGATAAAATCATTATGAAGAAGATGAACTAGAATAACCCATGGGGAAGAAAAAAAGAAAAAGCTTTCATCTATAAAAAGATTTTTAGAGTGAGACTCTATGGTAAGTCAGAAATCCTTGTGTTAAGTGTCATTCAACTGAATGTATTAATTTTTTTGCTTTGCCTTTCTTGATTTCTATCTATTGTTTAGTGAAGCAGATAAAGAAGATTGCAAGCTGATATACAAAGACTCTCCACCCCATACATCCCTCATTCAGAGACACATACAGACAATAGCTTGCAGGAGAATTGGAAAAACTGCCCAGACATCCAAGATGCATTACATGGGACATATCTTAATTCAAACCAACAACATTCTTGGTGAGGGCAGGAAGGTAATGGCAGGGTTTGGAGGCTGTGATCCTTCTCACACAGGGGTTGATTTGGGTTTTTGTTATTTTCAGTACATGCAGAAGGAAATATCTGCTCTGAAACTCAACTGTTCCCATTAAAAAGCCCTCTCTGCTACTGCTTTGTCCATCCCACCATAACAAGGTTCCAGCAGAAGCTGCATGGATATTTGCTAAGCACATCCTCCTGCTCAGTACCTGCTTTGAAAGTAACCAAATCTCTTCTTACATTTTTGAGTAGGGAAAATAACCAAAAGGAAACTCGGAATTGGCTTGCCATCTTTCTTTATCTTCAGCCCCTGAAATACATGGGCCTCCATACACATCAAGTTACAAAGGAGGGTCAATCAGCTGGTATAAATCTGCTCAGCTGCACTGGAGGGGAAAGATTTTAAGCCAATGTGCAGCAGCTGATGCTTTCTCAGGGCAGGGTGGATGAAGGCAGTAGGGGAGAGGAGGTGGCATTCACTTGTCTTCTGTGAGAATCATGGTTTGGTTTCATGTGGGATGCCACTTCGCATCATTAATACTTGTGTCATAAGGCAAAACAGAAGAGGGAAGACTAAAATAGGGTACAGATTAACTCATAGTTTCCCAAAAGCCCACTATTTGAGAGGCTGGAAATCAGTTTCACATCAGTTCTTGCAATTTTCAGAAAGTCTTAAGCATATTTCAATGCAAGATTTCTGCAGCAAGCACATATGCTAATTTTTCCATTCAGAGTAGGAAACCAAATTAATTGGTGATAAATTCACCTTAGATAAAAGTTTGTGTTGTGCCTTGAAATTACAAGAAATCTAAGAATTTTAGCTTTGTTGATGTAAAGCTGCTGATAATTTTGGATCCATTAGCCAAAATCTCTCAGCTGTCCCCAAATTTTCTCTTATAAAGAAAGAAAAACAAGGCATTTTAGAACAGTCCTTCCTCTTCACCAGAATCCAAATCTGCTAGTGAGGAATAAAAAGAAACCTTAATACTGCTATGGAGCTGATGGGCACAGGAGCATTACAGAAATGGAAGAAGGTAAAGTTTAGGATTGCATACAGGATAAAGCGAGAATTCCCAATGTATGCATGCGTCTTCCTCGCAGCTCAAAAGCTTTTGGATGAGGCGCACAGACATGCTGTTGAATTGCTAAGTCCATATAATCATTTAGGCTATTTTCCTGCTGTGAAAGGATGGGTAGGAGTGTCTAGACGCTGAGAGGCCAGGCCTATTGATGCCAGCGGGATCTATCCCCATGGAGCCGTCAGCTCTATAGAGCGCTGCAGCTGCATGCTCCGGCTCTCCAGCTGTGCTGTGCAGCAGCAGGCTGACAATGCTCCTACACAAAACAAAGCAGTTTTATATGATGAGGATGGAAACTAAACTTTTGAGGGGAATCACCTCTTCAGGTCCCCAGCATAACACAAGGGATCTCCTCCACAAGCCTCTCAGAGAGGATATTTAGAAATGTATGGATGAAAACCAAAAAATTAAGGACTCTGTAGTCAAGTCCCAGTTTTCAGGTACATACAAGGCAGGGGAGGTTCTGCTTCTGAGAGGAGAATCCCTTCCCTCCACTGGGGAGAAGAGAAACAACATGGGCCCTAAGTATCATTTTGCTGAGAAGAGCTAGGGCTGAGGAACCTCTCTTTCCTGTCTCCCAATCTGAATTAATGTAGTGGGGGAAGTGCAGGAGTAGGTGTGTTTCGAGGCCTCTTGGCTGAGCCTTGCTAGGGAAGACTGCAGAACCAGAAGTGTGGCAAGGAGCAGAACAACTGGAATACACGGTAATGGCCTTCTCACATGGACACTGGGTATGAAGGATGAGGGACTCCAGATCAGGGCTCCAGCAGGGCAAATTCCTCCTCCCTCTGTGTCCCCTCACCTTCTGCAGAAGAGAAATGGTCAGCAATAAAGAAGGAATAGAACCTGACACCTCATCTGAGCATGAAGGGCATCTTTGCAAACAATTCTCTTGTGGAAGAGTGAAACTGTCACTTGGAGAAGAGTCCGCATTTGCAGGACCATCAAAAGGCAAACACTAAGGCAACTCCATGATAACCCTGAAGACTGCTTTCAGAGAAAGCCATTCAAGGAGTTAAATATAGTTGTAAGTTGAAGATATCGAACATTTTAGACCCAGTGAGAATGTTGTATCCAGTCAAGTCATCTGGCCTGAGATGACAGTACCATGCACAAGACACCTCCAAGAGTGACTTTAGGAGAATATGAATTGCATTTTCCAGAGCATTAGAGTCACGTCATCAAAGGCTTTAACTCAGTTCCTCATTGCTGTCTGTAACATAAGAGTATAATGTTAAGTTTCTTAGGAAATGTTTGCTCTTAAGAGTTTTGAGCCCCAAAGAAATTATTAAAATTTCTTTTTGACATTTTGATAAAAACAACATGCAGCTGTAACTTCTAGACAGTGTTTATAGGCAGAATACCTTCTGTGATGAGAAGGAAAATGGGTGTTGCAGTGCTCATAGCTAAGGGAAGTAATGGATCTGTTGAGTCGCTGTTAAGTCTGGATGTTCTGAGCTTGCTCCTTATCATCATATTATTCACCAGTTACTGAAGGCACTTCCAAAGCAATGAGAATTGTTGGAAAGACTGCAAACATCCTTAAATTCAGAACAATATGCCATTGCCCATTGGAAACTTTTTTGACAAAATTAAAGTATATTTCAAAAGCATTTTCGATAACTGAGTGAGTGCCAGTCTTCAGTGATTTTTCATGACATTGAGAGAAATGGATGAAATTAGGAATCAAAACAAAAAAAGAGGCCTCAGTTTAGCCAAGCTATACAGAATGACTGTTTAATTTGTCTTCCTCAGGTGATTCTGGTCAGGTAATGTTTCTTTAGTTAACTTGAACTGAAGTGCAATGCCAAAGAGAATTTCCATTTGATTTACAGCTGAGAGAAAAGTGAAACCATTCAAGAAGAAAGTCAGTGAAGAAAAAATACAGAGAAAACAATCAGATGCCTGCACTTGAGCAAACACTTGAAGATCACAGAAGACTATAAGTAGAATTCAGTTAGCATTTCACAGATTTCAGGTCCCATTTGCTCTTTTTCAAGGAGTTTATACTTGTGACTCGGAAAGTCCTCCAATACAGGTCTCCACCTCCAGCTGTCAGAGTTTATTGACTTCAAGTGAGTGTACAGACAAAGATTTGAATGAAGTATGGCTGGTTTCTGTTAAGGGCTGCTATTATGAACCATACAATGTTTATTCAGTTCTACCAGTACTATTGTGGAATCTCTCCCTACAGGAAAAGTAAAAAATCTTCTCTACTGTGAATATACATTAATGACGAAGCCTAAATTCTGCTAATAGTTGATGAAACCCTGCTCTCAGCTGAATTCTTGCACTGTGACCTGCACAAACCCTATTGACACATCAGCAGGGAAATTATGGTCCCTACTGTAACCCTGTGTGTGTAGGCATGTGCTTCAGTTTAACACAAAGGTGCAGGATTGCAGGTGACATGCTTCAGCAGCTGCTGGCCAAATGTCCTACACTTCCAATGACAAAACATGACTCAAATTTGAGTAACCAGTGTTTTAAATATTCATTCCTATAATGGAGTGGAGGAGCTTCTGCAACACTTGTCTGTCACCAGCTGAAGTCAGTGCTGCTGCCTACAGCAGGAGTAGGGCTGTGCCAGCTCTTGCTGGTGCAGCAATAAGCTGTGATACATCAATACTACAAAGAAAACAAAGATTAGCTATTTCAACCCATTTCTACTGTCTTACGTATACAGTAAGATATTATTTGCTATGTAGAGGGTAATTCCCCTGAAGGACACCACGTTTAAGTGGCAAATTAATTCACTA
The DNA here is from genome assembly GCA_035221455.1 of Xenops minutus. NCBI lineage: Eukaryota > Metazoa > Chordata > Aves > Passeriformes > Furnariidae > Xenops > Xenops minutus. Next base: position 12,563,922 of record JAWWEE010000105.1, read on the forward strand.
GCTCTTCCAGCTGGCTTAATTCTCATCAGCTACCATAATTTATTAACAGTGAGGTGAGAAAAGACATGAATCAGCTTAATGTGCTATAAGTAGGGCATTGTCATGGCAACAAGATGCGAACTGTTTTCTACTATTTATGTATGGTTTGTTTTGTACTCAATCTTAAGTTACTGCTTGGAACTGCTAGAATTAGAAACATCTCTTTTTTCAAGTTTTTCTTCTCTTCAGTGCATTTTTAATAAATTATTACAGTAAGTATGTGAAAGGCTCTGAAGCATCTCTCCAGGAAAATAGCTATAGGCTCTTCAATGAGTCTTCCTAGAAACAGAAGCCTTAACTCTGATCTCCCAACCATTTTCTCACATTGTCACAGAACCGAGTCCATGGATTAACTCACAGTTTATACCAGTCTGAGATCAAAACTAGACCTTTCTTGTTCCATACTTTACATATAATTACTACCTGGGAGCAGAGGCAGAATTAAACAGTATTATTGAAAAAATAGAAAGCTTTTATATTTTCTTAGATGCAATACATGGCACTTAACACAGGACATGTAAAATAAATTAAGAATGTTTCATTTTTAGACTCATGAGAAAATATAAAGCTAAAAATTAAAAAAATAATAATAAAGGATTTTTATTGTCTTCCCAGCTATGCCTAAATCCCATGCACATTTTGCATCAGCAATTAATGGTTTTCATAAAGCCAGTTCTTCATTCATTCATTTTATTTACTACCCTGCTGACACAGGGAACAGTTGGGATGCTAACACAGCCCTTTGAGAAGCAATTACCAATATTACTCTTTTGTTTTCTTTTTTTCCCACCACCTCAGGAATCTGATATCAAATAGTTAATGAAAATCAAAACATCACCATAATGTGTCAGGAAAATCACATGGAAAAATTAAATTTCTTTCATGAAAAATTTTGTAGGCTTAAACCATTGTTTTGTTCTGAGTAAGGACAAAAATAATTTGAAAACCTCAAAGAATTATTCCCCTTTTCTCTATCCAGTACTCATTAATATTTTTTTTTAATATGTCTGGGTTTATATTACCCTAGGTATTTGTTTGCATAATATGTAGGGCAACAGGCAACCAGGCTGTACCACAACATAAAAGAAAATAGTTCTTATTTAGCAACTTGAGAAAAAAAGGTAAACAATAGAATATTGAATTAAAAAAATCTGTCAAGCTACAAATGCTCAGTTGAGCACTACTAAATGATACCTACCAAGGTCAAACATGGAATTTAATTAAGAAATGAAAAATCTGAACAGCCTTACCTAAAGGTTCAATGGAGTTGTTCAGTCAATGCTGCTAATGGCCCCAAATACACAAGAGTTGATAGCTGTTAATTAAAAATGCTTAAGGAGGCCAAGTCGGGGCACTGCTAGTGTTGTTTTCTACAATTCTTTACCCCATGTCAAGTTCAGTGAGAAGTGGGTCTGAGCTGCAGAGTTTGGCTGGTGGCCTGGACCTAATATGGCACGTAACAAGCAGGTGTGCCAAAACATTTGGTGGGCAGCATGAGCAGAGGCGTGTGCCGTGTACGACAAGCTGGCAGCAGGCTGGGACTGCAGGGGCTGTGTGACTGATCACAGCTCCCTGGTGCAAGAAGTGTTGTTAGAAATAAAGGATGGAAGATAGTCATAGCCCAAACCCCACAGCTGACCAGAGGAAAGTGTACAGGGTTGTCACTGCTGTGGCTCACTGCTCCGGGTGGTTCCTCCAGGGATCCACAGCCACATGAAGCAGCTTGGATGCTCCCTCCACAGGCTGGGTGTGTTCTCCAGCCAGCCCCAGCCGTAAGATGGTGGAACAAGCATTACTGGGGAAAAATAGAATAATCATCAGGCCATACTTGTCCTTGGTTAACAAATCACTTGGTGCCATTGGTGGCAGATTTTGCCTTCCAGATGTTTATCCAGTGGGAAGTAGTTTCTGACTAGTATACTTCACAAAAACTATGAAATTACTGAGACACAACCAACCCCATAAGCCACTCTACCCCTCACAAGTAGCACCTTTCAGCAATAATGAATGAGCTGTCAGATATCCAGCTGTTTATGCAATGTGGTCCAGTCCTTCCCTGGATACTTTTTCATTGTTGAATCTACGCTCTTTAAGGCTCCAGTTTCTAATGGACAGATTACATTTCAGCTATCTTCTTGCACAGAATGTGATTATAGTTAACTTTGATAGGAAAGGTTATTGTGAAAACTGGCTTGTGATTTTTTTCCTTCCGTGTATGTAAGAAGACAGTCTGAAATGTTTCTCCCTCCTTCACATTTTTGACTGCTCAGAGTCACTGTGCATGTCCCTCATGTTGGCAAGATCCTGAGTGGTGGGAATGCTCATCCCTTACACAAAATACTCACACAGTGAATTCTTGTTTGATGGTAGAGAACACCATCCCAAAAATTTTTCCCCCGTGTTAGTGCATGTGAGCTGTTTGCTACAGGTCCTGGGCTACTGCATGTTCATCCTGACTACAGGCAAGTGCATTGTCTGAGATTGTAATAATATAAACCAAACCAAATTCCGGCCCTTTTCTAATTACCTGATGCTTTCTTCACACTGAAAGCATCGGATATACAGCCTCACCCTTCTCAAAGCTAGCCCTCTTCTGTTAAAAATGAATATACATTTTGATACCAAATCTTCCTTTACAGTCTTCAGCTTATGCCTGTAGGAAGTAATAACTAACAATGTTTTACTTGTTTGTTGTTTGACCCTAAATTGATCTTTTCCCCTGCCCAGTATTCTTGTTACTGAAAGGTACAGATCCAAGAATCTACCAGGAAAACAAGACTTTGAAAAAAATGCTTAATTATGTGCCTTTGGTCTGTCTTAGTTAAAGCTGAATTTCTACCTTAATGGGAAATATCTCTGGTACCACACATCTCTGCCCAACCCTGACAAAATGACAGGAGGAGGGAGAAAAAACCTGTGATGAAGCTTAAGGTTCCCAAGATGAGAAAAGGAGAAGGAGAAGGAGGAGAAGGAGGAGAAGGAGAAGGAGAAGGAGAAGGAGAAGGAGAAGGAGAAGGAGAAGGAGAAGGAGAAGGAG
>JAWWEE010000105.1:12567097-12610570 GCA_035221455.1 Xenops minutus
GTTGCAGCTCTCAGCGATGGGCTGGGGCACAGCCACGCTGCTCTTTGGGGGGCACAGATCGTAGCAAGACATCTTGGAGAGGGACAGAGGAGTCTGAAACACAAATCCACAATATTGGCTGTTATCAATGAGCAGAACATTCTCCCATCTGAGCAGTGCCCTGTTCCATTCCCTGCCCAGCAGCTGCAGAGTCCACAGTCACACCAACCCACCCACACTGCCCACCAGCTCCCCCCTGCCCTGACAGCCCCCTCAGTGCCCTCATGCCCACACCCAGAGCCCACCCAATGCCTGCCCAAGCTCCTGTGCACAGCCTGGCTCTGCCTGTGCCAGCCAAGGGGCTCCATCCCTGTGCCAGCATGGCCCAGCCCTCCCAGTGCATGCCAGCCTGCTCCCAGCACAGCCGCTGCCCTGGGAGCTCTGGTGCCCAGCGAGGCCCCTGTGCAGCCCCTGCCCCAGGATGCCCAGCCCCGCAGGCACCCACCTGGCCTTTGGGTGAGCAGAGCGAGGCCGCAGCAGTGGATGCAGCCCTGGCCCAGGGCAGCGCTTTTATGTGTGGCCGGGGAGGTGGGGCAGGAGCTGGCCATGCTGGGGGCACGTGGCCGTGGGGGACAAGCCCCTGTCCCCTCCCTGCCTGGCACGGGGCTCTTTTGCTGACTCCGTGTCCTGCCCAGCCCCAGCCTGCTCTCTCAGCCCCTGCAATTACCCAGCTCGGACGCTGCCAGATGCCACCTCAGGACTCAAATCAGCCCTGCTGGCTTTTCATTATCTCTCATTATCTCCATGAATTTGCTGATTAACAGGACCTGCAGTGTGACAAGGTCTGACTGGAAGTGTCCTTTGTGACAGGGCTCTGCCCAAGGGCTTGGTCTCAGGGTGGCCACATTCCTGCCCTGCAGAGCCCCAGGGCACAGCAGGGTCCTGGTGCTGACCTTGCCAAAGCCTCCCCCAGCCCAGTGCCCGCCTGCCGTGTGCCAGGTGTCCCTGATGTGCAGAGGGACAGGGAGGGTGCCAAAGAGCCCATGCCAGGCAGGTGCTGGGGGGCCCTGCCTGCTCAGCACGAGGCATCAGTGGCCAGCCCAGCAGAGCCGGGCTCCATCCGCCTCCAGCCACTGGCCATGGAGCTCTGCAGGGCTGGGGCACAAAGAGCCCTCGTGCCCTGCCCCGAGCCACACGTGGGAAGAAACACAGACCCCCATGGGTGGCCAACATGGGGAAGGATCCACCCAGCTGTGCCCAAGACACATGTTGGCCCCTTCCAGGTGTTGCTGGAGCCCAATTGCTGAGGGCCATTCGTGCTGAGCAGTCCCAAAGCAGGCAGGAAGGGGCAGAAGGCTTGGGCAGCGGGATGTGCTGGTGTGGCACATGGGGGGATGCTGACTCAGGGAGGGGCAGGAGCTGCCCAGCGCTGGTGTCATCAGCAGCAGGGAGTGTCCCCTGTTGGGACTGGCCCTGCTGGGGCTGAGCCCTGCTGGGGCTGCTATAAAAGCTGTGCCTGGGCCAGGCTGTGCCAAGCCCTGCTCTGGACACCTTCTCCTCTGGGAACAGGGTAAGTGTGGCAGCTCTTGTGCTCCTGGCTCCTGCTGCAGCTCGGCCCCTGTGCCTGGGGCACTGCCCTGTGCTGCTCTTGTGCCATCAACCCCTGCCCTCTTGCAGAGCTGCCTCGGATCCCTCGCCAAGATGTCTTGCTACGATCTGTGCCCCCCAAAGAGCAGCGTGGCTGTGCCCCAGCCCATCGCTGAGAGCTGCAACGAGCTGTGCGCCCGCCAGTGCCCCGACTCCACGGCCTTCATCCAGCCGCCCCCCGTCGTCGTCACCTTCCCCGGCCCCATCCTCAGCTCCTTCCCCCAGCAAGCCGTGGTGGGCTCGTCTGGAGCCCCCGCCTTTGGGGGCTCCCTGGGGCTGGGGGGCCTCTACGGCGCCGGGGCCACCCAGGGCTCGGGGGGCCTCTGCACCTTTGGCAGAGCCTGCGCTGCTCCCGCCTGCAGCCCTTACGTGTTTGCCCGTCCCACCAGGAAGATCTGGGACACCTGTGGGCCCTGCTAGACCCAGCCCAGCCCCACACACTGCCCCCAGCCCACACCCCACTGCCAGCGCTGCCCACACTGCACAAGCCCATCTCTGGACAACATCCCTTGGGCTCCTGCAGCTCATGACAAGCAGCCTGTGTGGGTCTTGCCCACCGTCTTTCTGACTGTCTCTCCTGCCTCTTTGGCACAATAAAGATTTCCTGCATCCAATTTGTGTCTCCATTCTTTCTGTTTGAAGGTCAAAACAATGTTGTGTTTAGGCAATTGGCAACAGTGGGAGGGCAAATGTTCCTGAGATGCTCAGGTGACACTGAGGGCTTGCAGTGTTGGATGGAGGTTTGTGTCTTGTCACTGAAGAGAAGCATCCTTGCCCCCCACTCAGCCCTTTCCAGAGCACCCCTGCACTGCTGTGCCCGCTGCTGTGCTCCATAGGGACAGGACACATGTGGGGTTAATAGAGACACTCCCATAATGGGCCTCATGTAGACTCTGAGGGGACAGGGACCATTTCTGCTCCTGGCAGAGCTGGACATTGTCTGGAATGTTCCCCTGGTGCAGAGGATGCTCAGGAGGATTCCATCACTGTGCACACTGGAGAGAAGGGAAGTTGTCAGGCAGATGGAATCAGGCTCTGTGCAGAGGTTTCAGGGGGCAGCACCAGAGCCAATGGGCACCAGCTGAAATACAGCCCAACAGCACTTCTTGAGAGTGAGGAACAGTGGGCCTTGGCACAAGTTGTCCTGGGAGGTGGTAGAGTGTCTGTCCTTGGAGACCTGGCAAAGTCATGTGGACTTTGGTTGGGCACTGGGCTCTCTTTGGCCCTGTTGGAAGTGTCAGCAGGATGCCAAGATGCCCTGGAAATTCTTTAGGAACAAAAATTCAGCTCTATGTGTATGGCAGAGAACTGATGGGTACTAAGAGTGTTCTGTGTGCTGGGGTTGTGTAGGGGAAGCAGAGGGGAATGAGAAAGGGAAGGGCAGGGGAAGGCAAAAGATAAGAGGGAAGGGAATAGTGAAGGTAAATGGGGAGATGAAGATTGCAGGAAAAAGGAAATTGAAGGAGGATGGGAAGGAGTAGGACTAGAAGAATTTCAAAAAAAGGGGAAAGAAAAGGAGAAGAAGGAGAAGGAGAAGGAGAAGGAGAAGGAGAAGGAGAAGGAGAAGGAGAAGGAGAAGGAGAAGGAGAAGGAGAAGAAGGTATCTGGGCTCACCCTGTTATTCATGATCTGGGAGACATGAGTTTGGGCAGCCATTTGCAGGAAAAGCTAGAGGAACTACATATTCCAATCCCACAGAAAGCAAACAGGAGGCAGAGGCCTTCTTCTGAATGTGATGTACCAGTCCATGACTCAGGGGAATGGCTTCATCAAGAGATCTGGAGGCAGAAGTCCTTTATTTAGCCCAAAAGTAGTTTGAACTTCTCACATTCCTGCAACACCTAAATTCTAGACAGGAAATATTGCTTTTGTTGGTAAAAAAAAAAAAAATATTTTTTTTCAGGACATTACTGTTGAAATGATTACCCCTGCTGTATGGAGTCAGGGGAGATTCTTTCCCACTTTGGGAAGTTTGGGCTTTAAAATGGACACTCTGAATACCATGGTGAGGAGCCAGCCCTTAGTCAGTTGGAAGGAATGTCTCTGATTTTGCTTGCAGCTAATGCTGGCTGTAGGACCAGACAACTGGAAAAGAATTAAAATACAGAAGATGAAGAATATATCTCACATGACATTCATGCCATGCAATTTAAAAGACAACAAATCCGTAAAAGTGAGCACTATTTTTCATAACACAATGCAAAATTCTGCAAGAATTTTAGTGTGTAAAGGACAACTGCTGGATATTGAATGACTTAGTAAGTCAGACTTTAAAAGATGTAAAAGGACGGCCATGACTGACAGATGTAAAGAAAACCGTATGGGACCCTATGAAGCCCTAGGGTTCACAGAAGTTGCCATGTTAAGCACTGTGCTCTGCCACATAAACATTCCCTGCTGTGGTGAGGAAATGCTCTTCCTGGTAGTGTCACACAGACTAGTTAATTATATTTGTGGAGGAAATCCCATTGAAGCACTTTGCAGTTGCCATGTTAGAGGCGATGTTGTTGATAAGGTCACCTCTTGGTCTGAAGCCTGTGGTGTGAGAAACATGATCTAACAGTGTATTTCTAAACAGCAGAGCGCATATCTCAGACTTGAATTGAGTTTCCCAGTATCCAGCGAGGTATCTCTTCACACAGAGATAAATTAACTGGTTAAAATAAGGCAGTACGCAGTGGCTGATGGGGAAGATGAATATTTTCATTAAGTTCACAGAAAAATTGAGATTGATTTAGACAACATTTAAAGTTTCCTAAAATATATGTAAAACATTATGTGCTTTATGTACTTGTCACAACATGGCAAGACCCGAGGTTGCTGCAATGCTGGCACCACTTTGATTCTCGGTTTGTGCTCATTTCCTCAGGGATTGATAAAGATCTGGAGAAGACCAGGTTCGGTAGAGTTGCTTTCTTAGCTTACCTCCTAATGCTTTCCGAGATAACCATCAGGGAGAGAAGAGGAGAAAAGGCTTTTTCCCACCCGATTCAATGTCCTGAGCCTTGAAAAACACCTCTGTTCTCCAAAACACCCGGACCCAGCCCGGGGCCAACAGAGGGAGAAAAACCAGGGCTGGAGGACAAAGAGCAAGAGGTCTTTGGAGAGCATCCAGCCTCCGGCGAGACCTGTCCCCAGTGTCCTTCCCGAGCCTGGCGGAGAGACCGCCCGCAGCTCGGGGCATCACCAGGCTCTCCATGCCGAGGAGAACCCCGGGAGATGCCCCTCGCTCGGGGCATCACCAGGCTCTCCACACCGAGGAGAACCCCGGGAGAGCCCTGGTTCCCTGCCAGAGGGAAGCGGCACCTGGCAAAGCACCTGGCGGCTCTTCAGTGTGCAGGGGCTGCCCGGGATCTTTGAGTGGGACGGCGCCCGGTGCCCGGGAGGGAGCGGGGCAGCAGGAAGGGAGGGAGCCCCCGGGGCGGAGTGTGGAGGCGATGGGCTCCTGCTCCTCATTCCTGGACGGACACGGCCCCCCGCAGGAGCCCCGGCAGCTCCGGGATTTAAAAATTAAAGTTTGCCATCTAGCGGCAGCCTCGGGCTTTTGGCAGCAGCCACCCTCCCTCCCGCTTTTTGGGCGATCCGATTGGGATTTCATACTCAGACATCATTCCTTTGCCAGCGCCGTCGGAGCGTTCCCGCGCTCCCGTTTGGCGTGCGGGAGCGATGGAAGCAGCGCTGAGTCCCGGCTGGGCACGGGGCGGTGTCACAGCCCAGGGCATCTCCCTCGGACACCGCACAGCGCAGCGGGAATGGTCCTGGGGAGGGTGAAATACTGGGTGGGTAAAAAAAAAAAAAACCACAACACCAAAAAAACAGAAAAAAAGAAAAACCAAAACAAAAAACAACAAAAAAAACCCAAAAAAACAAAAAAAAAACTAAAAAACCCACCAAAAACCACAAAAACAAACAAAAACCCAAACCAAACAAAAACAAAACAAAACAAAAAACAAACCAACCAACCAAACAAAACCAAAAACACAAACAACTTCAGAAATTTCATTATTATTAAAAAAAAAAAAAAAAGGAATGAGGCAGTGAAATGCAACCATTTCCCTCCATGTTCTTCTCTTGCCTGGGGCAGTGGTAGTTCCCAGAGTGCCGTCTCCTCCTTTCCTTCTCTTTATTCCCCGTGTGAATGGAGCTGCTCCTGCAAGTGACACACGTGCCCTGGTTTGTGTGACACTCCCGGGGTCAGAACAGAGCTGCCAGGAGCCAGCACCTCTGCAGGAGCAGCAGGTACTGTCCTTCCAGAGTGCCTGTGGGTTTCCCCTGAGCAGTGCATGTTGCCTGTATAGGATCATACGTACCTACGGGATCCATATGGAGAACACCCCTGGCACAGGGTCCATATGGAAATCATGAGTCACATATATATGAAGAAATAACATGATGCAGCAGGAGTATGGGCAATGTTTTCTAAAGGGAAGAAGAGGTCAAGAATCTTTCACGGAGGAAACCAGCAAAGAATGTCTGTGGCTGAGGAAAAGGTCTGGAGAGGGAGCAAAGAGAAGGTCTGGAAAGTAAAGGGCAGCACGGTCTACTTGGGTGCCCAGATTGTAATTAAGGAGCTGCAGGCATCCAGCCTGATGCCTGCACAATCTCTCCTCTTCCACATACAACACTTCTATTAATGGAACTCCAGGTGGGATTAGCAATTTTTGCAGCATAATCACATTGTTGAGTCATATTTAATTTATGAACCACTATACACACAGTATCATTTTCTCATATTGACGCTGAGATGATTATTTCCCAATTCATATTTATGCATTTGATATCTCCCTCTGCAGTGTAGCGCTTCATATTTGTCATTAGAGAACTTCATCTTGTTGATCTGAGACCATCTCTTCAATTTAGCATTTTGCATTCTGATCCTGCCTGCCAGACTGAGCAAATTTTATAAGTGTACTCTATATTTATCCTTCAAATCACTAATAAAAATATTGACTAAAATCAGTCCTGAAGATCTCTGCACATCTGCTTGGAATGCTCTCTTGAAATTTACTTCCAGTTCGACATTGAGTCATTGGCAATAATACTTTGAGAGTTTTTTCATCTATTTGTATACACACTGATAATCATAATTTTGCATAAACTGCATTTTGTTAGCTCATATGTATGAATTCAGGTTATTAGTGCCAAAAGTCTTGTTGAATATATTTTCCACTGTTCATTCCCATCATCAGTACTTAGAATACAGATATTTAGGTCCTGCTACAAAACTGCAGCTATGTAAGAAAGGAGCAATTTTTACTATTCCTTCAAATATATTAATTTCATTCAATGAAATTAAGTCTCTTTCTTTAATGAAGGAACTTACTAGGCATAAGCTGCTCAAAATATGTTGAGAGTCCAGAGGAGGAAAAAAAAAAGGCTCTGTACCTTTGCATTTGATTTTGTGTGCAGTATCAGCACAATAAAAATATTTGCTGATGATGTAGATGCTCCTTAATATAGCACACAGGACAGAAATGATGCAAGTCCCTACTAATCCTAAGATAGAATTCCTAGTGAAAGGTGAAATAAAAAGGAAAAAGACTCAATAGCCATAACTGTGTCAGTTTTACTGCTAGCATATAATTAGATCAGATGAAGATGATTTCAAAATGTCCAGAGCAAAAGTGCTTCCTGCTATTTAGATGACCTGTTTCTGATTCAGAAGCTGCAGTTCATCTTATATTTTTAAGGGTAAGAACCTCTTTGCAGCCTACATCCCCAGAGTGGTAGCAGGAGGCTGTTTCTTCCCAGCCTCTGCATTTTGTAGTTTACAGAGGAAAAGTATCCTAAAAGAAAAAAACCCTTAACATGTTTATAAAAGGGGTTGTTTTTTCCCTGCATGAAATCTCTCACGTGTAATGTCTCTGTTACTGGCATGGGCTGGAGGATTTTAGGGATGCCACTGATCTGGAACGCAGCATCCGCATGCCAGCCCTCTCAGACAGGTGCTTGGGAAGAGGCCAGGAAAAAGTTCTCTGCAGTCCCACGATGGAAACAAAGAAATTAGTCAACAACCTCTTCCCATAAAAACCCTGTGTTAAGGGAATGCAATCAAGGAGCCAATCTGGTAAACAGCTTGAGGGACAGGGCCAGCAAAGCCCAGCCTGCACTGCAAGCAAGGAGGAGGCAGGACAGAGTGGAGTCCCACCGTGACTCTAAACAGCCCTGCTGGTTTTGGGGAGGCAGATGGTCACACTGCCTTACTCTTCTTCTTAAACTTCCTGCTGCTTTTTCTGTTGAAGCTGTCCCACTGAGAGTAGCAGTGAATGTCATTTTGTAGGTGTCTGCAATACAATAAAAGTGGCCCCAACACAACCCCCCATGAAATGCGTAAGTGCAGACATGGATGAATCATGCCACCACCAAGGCAGCTCTCACAGAGAGCCAGTGTAGGTGTTATTATGACTGTACCAGGCTTCAAAAGAATAAATTGCACAAAAGCCGGGCTGGCAGCGTTTCCCGTTAGCAGCAGTTTGGGTAATGCTGCTCAGATCACCTTCTCACATTACCATCACTGTTCCTTGAAGGAGGCTTGGCTGTAAACTCCTCCCAACTCCGTGCTAATTCTGAAGGATAACATGAGCGTCAATTAGACACTAGCATGACTCAGAGATGAAATATTGCCCTTGGTGGGAAGTCAAGGCAGTGTGTTTTTCCCTGCCTTCACCAGCACATGTTGTCCTACCCACTAGGTGTCCCTGCCAGCCAGGGAAACAGCACGCTGTAACCAGGGCTGCATTTGCTTCGTTCCCTTTGGCTTCAGCTGGAAACATCAAACACAAACAACAACCCAGGAAAACATGTCTGAAATAACTTCTTCTCAATTTTTTTTTTTTTTTAAAACTTCCTTTTTGAAGCAGCTCCAAATTCATGCACATTGCAGAGAATGGAAAAGGCAGCTCTCCGTTTTGCCCTGCAGGGTAATGGAAAGGCTTTGGCCCAGAAGGAGAATGGTTTCCCCTCCTGGATAGCATGCAGGTGATGGGCTGCTTTAGCCCAAGCACCACCAGCTTCATCCCTCCAACCTCACCTCTGAATTCTGCAGGAGCCAGACAAATTGCACTGTAATCCCTTACCTCTATTTGTCCAATCTTTAAAATAGATGCTTTCCTAATTTGCCTCCTCCACCATGGAGCTCCAAGGTTAAATGAAGGGTGATGATGTTGTTCTTGCTTCCCAATAAAAAAAAAAATTAAAAATAACTTTTTTTTTTTTAAATCAGATTACTATCAATGTGTGGATGTTCAAGGCTCACAAAAAAAAATTCCTAATTTGTGGGTAAATAGGGCAAGGAGGATGCAGGTGTTCATAACCTCATCATGGATTAGGCACAGCACACATCTTCATGGCTGCCTCTGTAAAGAAGAGACCTTTCTGCCCAGCTAAAATTTGCTTCAGGAATCCCTGGAGAGTTTCCAGAGATCAGAAGAGAATCATGGAAGAAAGTGAAGACATTAAAGGAAGCACATATTTGCAGATGTGCCAGCCCAGGAAAAGGGAGAGGAAGTGGGAGGTAAAACCTTGAAGACATACAGGGAATTTTTTGTTTTGAAAAGGGTTTTGCCTCTGTGATACTAAACTGGGGGCGGGGGGCAGGGGGAGGAAGGCCTGTTTGCTATATAAGCTGGAGAAACTCATGCCACATTTTTGTAGTTTTCTTTCCTGATCTGTCACAGAAGTGCAGCAGCAGTTTTGCGTTTTATGTTGCTGCTCGCTTATGAGCAGCCTGAGATCCTCATAAAGGAGAAGGAAAAACAAGGAGGAGAACTGGGTTTTCTGAAGCCATCACACATGGTGATCTCTGGACCAGAAGGCTCCTCTGAAGGCTCTGTGTTTGGGAGCCATCAATGGAGATCAGGTCTGTGGTGTGTGCACTGTACAAACACCCAGGGAGAGACGATCCCTGTCACAAAGGACTTACTCTCCAAACAGAGACAACAGAGGAAGAAGAGGGGGAGGATTAAAAATGAGTTGACTGGCTCAGGGTTGCACAGTTTGGTGAGGACACCAGAGGCGTAAGCCTGGTATTCTGGTTTCCAGCCCAGCAATCTGCTCTTTCTCACAGACAACCACCTTTTGCTGTTCTAGTGCTTACGGGGTGTTAACAGCGCTAAAGATAATTATATATGACTTGGTATTTTTAACTAGTGGGAGCTTTACACACAGGCACACACTCGCTGAACTTGGTTGCCCCCGGGGACAGTCCCCCCCCCCCAGCCCCAAGACAGCTCGGAGGGTGCTCAGCCACTGACTATAAGGTGACCTTCACAGCAGAAACGCGATACAAAAAATAAAGGGAAAGGAGGAGGGCACAGCTCTTGTGAAACCTGGCTCTTGAAACACCTTCATATCTCGCAGCACAAAGTCAAAAAACTCTTTGTCTTGAAGATTTAAGACTAAACATAGGAAGAACTGTATTTATCTCATGTTAATCACCTAGGCAACTGGGAAAGCAGAAGTGAGCTTCACTTTCTAGTGGGTTTTATAATCTGCCAGTTCATTCAAACGCCTTTTTCCGGTACATCAGAAATACATGTGGGCCTGCTGAAAATTTGCATTTTTAAGACGAAAAATCATACCCAGAAACAATCACTTTGGCCTTGTAGCTTTTCCTTTAATGCAGGTGTTGTGTGCCTACCAGCACAGGTAGTTATTTAATGGCCCAGAATCTGCATTAGAAATAGAGCTTCTCTCCTCATTTTAACTTGTCCTCCCTGGGATCCTGCCATTGTGGCAGCAAGGATTTGTTAGAGACCAAGGAATGGGCTGGGAACCGCCCTCTCCTTTTCCAGGGAACAGCTAGAAGCCTCTCATGCATAACTGAAAGGGATTGTGAAGGATAGGAGGATATATCCCAAGAATGAAGTAATGCAGTGCATACTCAGACCTGAAGCTTGTGTTATACTACTGCAACACAGCTGTCAGGAAATGAATAACAATCCAACCTGCCATAGGGTCTTGCAGGATTCAAGTCCCAATTCATACCTTTATCATGGGCTGGGGCAAGAAGAAGGCAGGAACACTGTCTCTTACCAAGGAGCAGCAGCAAGGTTGTATTTTTCCTAATGGTTCATTCAAATCTGGAGTTATTTTTGTGAATGTTAGCATTAGCATCTGCTGTTTTATAGAAACATGTAAAAAAGCATAGGTTGAAAATTCTGTTGAAGCTGATCTTTTGTCAGAAAATAAGATCTTCAAAGAAAAGAAAAGAAGAAAAACAAAAAACTACACACAGCTCCCACAATCCTAAAATAATAAGGTTAATTTTGATTGTTCCTCTTCTTGTCCAGATTACTTTGCTTCTGATGGATTTTCATAGTTTTTCACAGACCTTTATTTCCTAAATGGAAAAACCCCATCCATTCTGGATGGTGCTGTCCTAGAAGAAAAACATGGGTTTGGTAATGTCTTTATTTACATTGTTTCAAAACCTATTTTCCTTGAAAGGAAATGTTTATGAGGTTTGGCTTTTCTCTTCATGTTTCCTAGGCAGAGTTGCTGATTCCTTGCTCTGCCTGCCTCAGCCCAACATGAACTCCAAATTATTAGTATTATTTTATTTAGCACAACAAATTTTCTGAGGTTTCTAGATCATTTACAGCTCTGCAGAGGGGGTGTGAAACCCTGATATTCCATTTGGGCAACATTTATAACAACTTCCCAATGGCTTTGCAAAGTTATAAATAATTATATAAAAGACGCAAAGACTTGCAAAAACAGGCCAAGTTTATGAGGCCCAGAAACTGAGGGAATTAGAAATTTTTCCATCTGTTTGGATGAGTTTTGGTTTAAACACTAGAAAGTCAGACTCATCTGAACATGCTGAATGAATGGAAAAGTTACGGAGCTATGGACAACATGATACACTTCATGGAAGATACTGAGTAAGGCAGAGAGAAGAACAAGCACATGATCAGACTCTCTACCAATCTTTTTAGCAAAAGAGCATGAAACAAGCAAGAACAAGAAGAAACTGAGCAACCTTTAAAAGGGATGCATTCATGGTGAGAGTGAAGGAGAAGCAGTGTCTGTGCCCACAGCTCCCAAAGCAGAGGAGAGCAGGGGCACAACCTGATAAGTGCAGTCCTGTGGGGTGTGCAGGGTGTCAGAACCTGCCTCAGTGCACATGGACTAAAGGGAAACTCTCCTAGACCCAGCATGCAGGCTGCAAGGTTTGTTGTTTTTCACTATTTTTCCCAAGGTCATGCGGCTGCAAAAGGGAAAGAACTGAAGGCCTGAAAAAATTCAGGAATTGGAAGGACTGTTTTTGATGTTTCTTAAGTTTAGAATTAATAGAAGGTAGAGATATACTGCTTATACGCTAAGATGCAATTAAAAATGAAACATTAAAGGCTAATTCTTTGCTACTTTCAAATAATTAGTGAGTGAAATTCATGATGATGCTACATCTGTCTTTAAATTATAAAAAGGATCACAACACTTACAGGGTAAAGCCACGTGACTGTCAGCACATGATGGCTCTGGGAACAAATGGAATTCAATCATTTGCATGTGGAATGATTTCTTAACATTTTAAACCAAGTAAATAAGAATGCTATATATTTATTAAAAAGGATGAGCTTTCAGGAGCCTGCTATAAGCCTCAGGACCACTGATATGAATGGAAGTTGTGTGTGCCGAGCAACTATCATCTCCACACAGACTTGTTGAACCTGGGCCCAGAAATTATGAATAATTGGGCAGTCTCATGTGCAAAGAAAGACTGGCATTAGCAGACAGAAAGTGTTAAAGTAGTGGAATACGGGAAAGGGACATTGGAATAAAAGGGGTGAATCTGGCAAGGAGAAAGATTCTGTGGCATTGGGATCTAGCTGCACTGGCGGGAGTCTCTCAGGCTTTGGAGGAAAAAAAGAAACTAAATCTGCAGGTTACAAATGAATGCAATAGGAGGCAGAAGCCATATGCTGTCATTTCCACTCCCCCTGCAAAAGACATCCTCCCTAAAGTCTTGATCAAGGAATGGGTTGTAAATCACAGAAGAGGCAGGATGCGAAATTCAGTAATTTCCATTAACTGACACTGGGCTGAAACCGTAATTGCTAAAAAAGTGGTTTGGGGCAGTCTCTTAGCTTCTGCTTTGTTGTTCATCATTCTCACAAGTTCATAACAGAGTATGAGGCAGTAAGATACCCAGCTGTCTATTAATAATTGATCTAATGTAACACATGAAGTGTGTGTAATCTGTTTCCTTGCTTCTCTGTTTAATATAATCCATGAATGATGGTGACTAGTGAAGAGGTTGATTGACCACATGCTTCTAACTTTTTTACTAACTCCATCTACTGACTTGCATTTAAGCAAGTTAAATGTCTACTAAGTACTTTGTGGTTATAGCAGGGATGCTATGGAAAAGGGAGACAATTAGTCAGTGGAGTGAGACAGTTTTCATTTTTGGCTAAGAGCTTGTAACTCTGCCTTCTGCTATTTCCAATAGTCCCAAGTCTGCCCAACATTAGATGTTAAAGTAATTGTTGTCGAACACAGACCTCTCTTTTTTTGGCCCAGTGACTTGTCTCTCCCAGATCTAAGAAAAGGTTTAACTCGCAAGCAGGAGCTGCTTTCATTCTCAATGTATTGCTACAGGTATAAGTACCATGGTGTCTTTTTACCCCACGGTCACAAAAGATATCCTATTTTCAGTACCTTTTCAAGGTGAGGAACTGCTACTCTTCTTTTTTTAATCTTAGGGAAAAACAAGGCACCAAGAGTGTGTCAAGAACCTGGCTTTGCTAATTGTGCTATTTCAGGCACTTCTGCTTGTGAACATATGTGTGTTTTTCACCAATGCCAAGATTTTCACTCAGTGAGTGTCACTTCCTTTGTTAGCTCCAAATGTGCAGAGGTTGAAAGGGCATCTTTACTAGTGAAAAATCTCTCAAGAACTCTTATAAATCATTCAAGCTTCTGGTTGAAAATGTTTCCTTTCACACACTTCTTAGTGCCAAATACAGGCCCATCTGGAATCATTATTAATTCTGTTGAACTGTTTAATTCCAAGTGGGTTTTTTTTTTAAAGAAAGACTTGATTCAGTATTTTATAACCATAATTGGAAAAGCACATTAAGACTCAACAGCTCATTTTTTTATTCCGGGAAATGGCAAGCAACACATCTTGTACTCAATCAGTCACATTAGTAGCACAATGCTAAAAAATCTTGTAACATACCCCCGAGTTTAATTTCTCTTACATATTTATTTGTCATACAAACAGAAATTAAAACACTCTTTGGGGGCTCAAGGAAGCTTCTTAAACAATTTGGAGGACTTTTCTGCGTGTGCTTCCTTGAGCACGTCAGCCAGATAATAAAAAGAATAGGTACCCTGCCACTGAAATGCCTGAACAAAGTGCAAAGCATACTGCTCCATATGCAAATTCACATCAAAATTGTTCTTTCTGATTCATCATCAGGAATGAGCTATTAAATTCAGTTTACAAGCAATGTCCCATGCACACTTCAGAAAGAAAAACACACAAAAATATAGTGGCTTTGTGTAAATCTGTATATTTAGCTTATTTTCACATTAGATGTTGCGTCTAAGATGTGTATGCACATGTTTAAGAGAGGGGAACTGTGAAATCTTGATATCATTGATGTCAACAGCACAATTCCCATTGACTCACACTCAGGTCAGCTTAGAAGTTCTTTGCATACTTCTCCACATGCAAGTGATGTGGGAGACACTTAGGTAGTATGTTTGGATCTTTGGAGAGCAGTCACTGCTCTTTGCACCTACATGGGGTGGCACAGGCTGCTCAGTGCAGTGAGGCAGGCTGCAAACACAGAGCCAGTGAGTGTGGCTGCCCACTGAGGGGCAGGGCTTGCATCCTCCACAACTTGTGGATTAAAGCACCAGAAGGTTTTTCATCCCTAGAAGCTGGTGATTAATGTTCGGCTACAGAGAGCTCTAGGTATGGAACCAGGCAGGTTTTAGAGTGATACAATTATAAATTCATAGCCAGACTGTCATGATACAAATTAGTCTCAGCACTCATTTTCTTTGGCAAGACTCCCATTCTTTGGATGCCTTTCTGGTGAAATTTACTGTGACATGAAAGATATCCAAAATACAGATAAAAGGAGTACTTTTCCAAGTGCAAAATTCACTAGAAGTGCTCACCATAAACTCACCATAAAATGAGCTGGAAGGGAGCTTTCATGTCTCTGGTCCATACCCACGCTCAAAATAGGGTCAACTTTGAAATGAGATGGGGTTACTCAGGGCCTTACCCAGGTAAGTTTTGAACATATCCAACCATGGAGAGTCTACAACCTCTCTGGGAGCTTGTTCTAGTACTTGATGATCTTCACTGTGGAAGGTCTTCTCCTTACATCAAATTGGGATTCATCTTGCTGCAGTTGGTGTTCACTGCCCCTTGCCTTTTGCTGTCCACCCCCAAGAAAAGTCTGGCTCCATCTTCTCTATAACCACTAGTCAGTAGCTGCAGAGAGCAGTAAGAAACCCCCCGAGCCATCTCTTCTCCAGGAGGAACAACCAGCTTTTTCAACGTGCCCTTGTACACCATATGCTTCAGCATCCTGAGCATCCTGGGGGAATGTTGCTGAACTTCCTCCAGCATAGAACTGTAGAATGGTTTGAGTTGGAAGGGACCTTAAAGATTATGTCATTCCAGGCCCCCTGCTGTGAGTAGGGACACCTTCCACTAGACCAGGTCGCTCAAAGCCTCATCCAACCTGGCCTTGAAGACTTCCAGGACTGGGGCATCCACAGTTTCTCTGGGCAACCTGTTCCAATGCTTCACCATCACAGTAAAAAAGGCCATGTTCTCCGTGTAGTGGAGAGACCAAAACTAGCCACAGCAGTGCAGACCCGCTCTCAGCATGTCTGTGCTGAGTAGCTGGAAAAATCACTTCCCCTGAGCTGCTGGATGCACTGCTGCTAATAAAGCCAGTATGGTGGTGGCCTTCTTGGCCATGAGGCCACAATGCTGAATCCTGTTCAACTTGCTGTCTACCAGGACACTGGGTTTTCCCTTCAAAGCTGCTTCTAGCAAGCTGGACCCCAGCCTGTGCTGTTGCAGCACGTTATTCCTTAGTGGGTGCAGGGTATTCTGTGATTCTATGACTTTGCATTTGCCTTTGTTGAACTTCATGAAGGTTCTGTCAAGCCATTTCTCCAGGCAGTTGTCATCCCTCTTCAATGTCCTGCCCTTCAGTATATTGACTCTTCCCCTGGTTTTCATTCATCAGTGATCTTGGAGAGGTCCATCCTACTCCATTGTTCAGCTTTAATGAAGACTTTAAATAATATCAGACCCTGTAGTGACCCCTGGGGAACACCACAAGTAACCACTCCCAACTTCACCTTTGAACTGCTGCATGGTATACCTTGAGCTATTGTGGGCCAGTCAGTTTTCCACTCATCTTACTCTCCTGCTCAGTCCTCATGTCTCCAGCTCCAGGATGCTGGATGAGACTGTCATAAGCCTTGTTAAAGTTCAGATGAATCACATCCACTGCTCCTCAGTGCCTGTGAAGATGTCCATGGCCCACTGGAACTGCCCTGTTCACCACCCACTGGCATCATTGTCCAAAGTGTTGTCTGCAGGGTTTGTCAGAGAGATCATGTGAAAGGATTATAAAGCAATTGGTTTCCCTGTACAGCTAATATAGCTATGAGGACTTGATTGAATACCAATGCCAAGAGACAGCAGCAAAATAAATTTTGTTTGGAAATATTGCTGCAAAGTCATCAGATCCATAGAGAAGGGTTTGATGTATTAGTAATCAACTTCCTTGGAATATTCCTGTAATTGCTATGGTACTTTAGGCGTAAGGAAATAATTTTCTGGATTTGGATCACTGTGTTAGTTAGTCTGACAAGCCCAAAATAAACTAAATTTTCACACATCAATCATTAGCATATTTGCCTAAAAAACAGTGTGCTGAATTCATGCAAAATCAACAGCTTATTCAAGTAAATACATATTCATAATTATTCTATGTGAAATATTGCTTTCTGAGTTTATTCAGTGAATGCTAACTACATTCCCAACAAATATACAAAAATAACAGTTCCCCTGTTACTATGGAGAGGGAGAAGGGGAGGTATTGTGCTTGGGGACTAATTGTAAAATCTTTGGAGTAAGAACAAGATAGTGTGATTCCCTCAGATACAGTAATAATTTAGCAGCCCAAGGTTTTGCATTCAAGGTTTTAGAGAGAGAAATGAAAAGTTGCTGATGAGTTGGTCTAGAGATATACCGAAGGCGTGTTACATGGGACAGACATTTTCCATCATTCTGAGATACAAGAAGGGAAAGTGTAATTCTCAGCTGAAGGGAAACACAAAAACAGGTTTGGTATTAACAGATATGCTACAACTAAAATTGATTCTAGCTCATTGGACACAACCATCACTATCAGAGCTCATCCCTTTCACATTTCCTGCAGCTCAGCTAGCAAAGCCAAGCAAGGATACATATGATACTTGAAGGAATCAGTATGCACGTGTGTGCACATACACACCTGCAGACACACGGCCATTTGATACCTCATCTCCATAATGTGATTTGCTCGTAGCAAGCAGAAAGCAATCGCTCCGCTCCACCCCTGTAATGCTTTGTAAAGAACCAGCACTGCATGTTTTATTACCATGGGTGTAGAAAACCTAGACTGCAAGTCACATTGATCAGAGAGCCAATAAGGCGAGGAATGCTCCCTGCAATATGGAGCCTGCAGAAGCATTGCCAAGGAGGGCTCACAGCACTGCCAAGCATCACTGCAGCAAGGCACAGAGACACTCAGTGCTGCATCAAAGAAGGCATGGGGCATGCTGCCTATTATAAGGCAGCTAGAAATAATAATTTATGCCATATCAATTTTTTTGCTGAAGATTGCTAAGCACTTTGCACAAATTCCCGATGTTCAGGTTCCCAGCACCCGTATGTGGTAGTTTTCCATATTGCAGAGGGGCTTTTTCATCCCTAACAGTGCACTGCACTCATTATTATGCAGTAGATTTTTTGTTTCTGTACACCAGGCCTGGGATCTTACAAGGAAGTGATTATACTTGCCCAAATGGAGATTCTGGTGACAAGATAATTTACAACGCTCTGTTGCATAATCATTGAGCCAAGGTCAGGGAAACCATTGATGTAGCATAGTCAGGGCAGTTGTAAATAAACCCCACATCACGAAAGGGGTTACTGTCAGTGAGAACAGACGGACAAGAAAGAAAAGAAAAGAAAGAACCTCCAGCATTCTCATTATGGTAAATTCTTATTCCCCTCCCTTGTCTCCACGGATCCTCTGGTTGGCTAATTAAAGAAGGAGGTGTAACTATCAATCTAATCTCACTTGTTCTCAAATTTACCATAATTTCTACACTTGAGAGGCTGGTGAAATGAAACAGCACTACTAGAATTTCCCATTCATCAGCAGGAAGCAGAACAACTCTGGGAATTGGGCTAAAAATAATTAAGAAGCAGGATCAGGTGCTGTGCACATGCATCTGTCTGTACATGGGCATGGAGGCACACAAGCATTTACTGGAGGTAGCAGCAGTAGCACAGAGGGAGATGAGCACCACCAGTAATTTTATCTCAACATATGAATGCTTGCAGATGTACTCACAGTATACTTATTAGAGCGGCAAAAACACCCAAGAAAACTTCAATCAAATTATGCTATAAACAAAATCAGCTTTTTAAACAGATACAACCACCAAAACACTCTCAGCTGTGCTGCAGGAGACACTCCGGAGCTGCTGGGGCAGCCACAGCAGGTGGGGTGCTCAGCATGTGGCCCTTACCACTGTGGGTGCAGAGCAGGTACATCACCTTCGAGCAGGAAGCTTGGCATTCTTTGGAAGCATTGGTGTTATTTCACATACACTGCCATTGCTTTGCACTTGTGCAGTAACACTAGAGCTTTTCAGAAAGTCCTGGTGTGGCTTTTCCACCTTTTCGGTACAGGCAGGCTGGATGTGAGAGGCGGGGCTGTTGCCAAGGGCTTTGCTCGGCTCAGCACAGCATGGATGTAGCTGGTCCAGGACCTCCTTCAGAAGAGGTCAGACACACTGACTGGTCAGACACACAGGTGATCTGGGTCATCAGAGCTGTTCTTTGAAATCCCCTCAGAAAAGATAGCTGAGAAGGAAGGTGTACCTGGGGGGCAGGCCAGGGATGGAGGATTTAACTAAATAAGTAGCTCTTACCTGAAGAATCAGCTATCCAGAACAATTTTTGAGGAAGATTCCCCAGTTTTACTACTAGTCAGCCTAAACATACAATTACTCTCCATGTTCCACGAAAAACCTTTATCCAGTTTACTCTAAAAAGGGTACAAAAAGGTGGTAATGGGCCAAATCCTCAAGCCAGTGTAAATCAATGCTATTTGTTTGGCTCTGCTGGAACTCCCACTCTTTATTTCAGTTAAAGAGCTAACACACAGTAACTTAATATGCATTTATGTTAATATTTGCACTTTGCAGGGCTTGGTAGATTGCGTGGCTGGCACATGTCAGACTGAATGTCACTTCCAAAAGCTAAGGGACCTAACTGGAAACTGCCATCAAGAGTGACTAGCTGACAACATGTGGAACCTCTCCGGAAAAGCCTTCCCACCTCAAGCACCTCCCTGTGATTAATCTTTCAACTTGACAATATACATTACTATTTAAAACAGCTGAATTTTTAAGGACAGAATACATTAATGAACAGGAAAATGTGAACAAATTAGTATCTTCAAGCACTGCAAGACACAAAGGATACATAGATAGCGTAGCCAGATCCCTTCAGAGATCACAGTTGTAGCCCCCCTCTCCGAAACATTGCCTCTTGGCAGAAACATTGCATCCAGCCCCAGAATCCAGACTTCAATCACTCCAGTGTTATTAAGATGCATGGCATCCTAGCAAAATTCAAATCAAGGTTTCTTTCATGCACATTGGCATGGCATAGGTAGCAAAGGTTGACATGTAAAGTGAGCAAGCTGCCCAGCAACGATGGAGGTTTGTATCACACAAGCTTAGAAAGCAGTCCAGAATAAAAAATGTGTGCATTAAAACCTTTCACACTGTATCTGATCTTGCACTGCCATACAACTTAAACTATGAGTATCTGGCAGAATTCGAGATCATTTTGCAAAGACTTGTCATTCTCCTTCACCAGATTATTCTCCGTTAGACATGATGGAGGGGGAGTCGGAATATACCATATTAGAATGAATATAAATGGTAATGATCAAGTTCCTTCACAACACTTCCATTTTTAGGAATCAGTTAATTAATTGAGCAGGCTTGCCAGTCAGGAACACAGCAGCTGAAATGATAACAGCTTCCTGACCCCTACTTCTCAAGGACAAGATTCGGTAACACCTATTTATGTTAAACATTAGCTTACCCTGTGAGGAACCTCCAGAAATCAATAAGGGATTGTGCTACGTGAGTAAGACTGGCAGAATCGGATACCAATTATAAACTCAGATTGGGCCTCAGCTGGCTATTTCTATCTGCTTTTTTCTTTTTTATTTTGTCTTTCCATAGTACTCCTCCCCCATGTCTGCACCCAAGAAAATACAGAACGTTCCCTCTTATAAAAGACATTTGAATGGCTGCTTCTCCTCTTTCTCTTTAATCCAAAAAGTATGAATATTTCTTGTTAAAGGAAGGTAATGTTTGACAAAACTTGGCAGATTTGACTGTATTTCTAAACCTGGAAGATGCCCAGCCTCTTTGACAAAATGGAACCAACAATTTGTGACTTTTAAATGTGAAGTGGTTTATTTCTTCTTGAAGAAAAAAGCGTAACTGAAAACACTAGAAAAAGCATTAGGGGAAGCAATCTGGGCTTAAAGAAAAGAAGATATAAGATCTACACTTTTTTTTTCTTTACCAAAGCACGTGAGGGAAGAGGTGGATAAAAACACGGGGATGTATTTTCTATTTGCAGTTCCTTTTTACAAATTTTCCCAGAAGCAGAACAGACTGTAGCTGGGTAGAGGAACCGAAAGCCTAAAGATACTGGTAAAGAGAAAAAACCCTGTGTGATGTCAAAGGGAGGTGGGAGAGAAAAATCCTTCAGCCTTTTATTTTGAATCAGCTCAAAGTTAAATTACATCTCACTGTGCAGGGAGACCATGTCTCCTGAGAGCTGCAGCTTGGGTTTCTGTGTCTCCTCTCTGGTCTGGCCTCCTACGCTGGACTCCTTCTCCTAAAATGTCACTGCCATGCACCACCTACAAAAATCTTTTTGCCTTAGCTGAGCCAGAAAAGTGTGTTTTGCTGTTGGAGCAGTAGTTGGGACTGGGAAACTAGAGGATGGTGGGGGAAGCTCTCCGTTGGCCTTGCAGGGAAGCAATTCATCCTTCAACCTTTTGGGTGGGTTAGGCAACCCTAAAAGCAAGCCATTTTTTACCTCTGATGATGTTAGAGTATCAGAGTTGTTCATGTGGCAGAAACTGCATTTTTGATCAAAAACATAGCTTTAATGGGAAATTTAGGAGCAGATCTATTCTTACTAAAAAGGAATAGTAAAAAACCCCACTGGGATCTCAGGAATAAAATCACACAGAAATCATCCTTCCAACACTGATGTGCCAGCACAATAGACACTGATGTTTTCTGCTACTGAATGACTATTGCTCATGCTGCCTTTTTCAAAGCTGAGTGACAGATTGTGCTGGAATTAGATGGGAGGCATTGCTACCTTGAATCTATATAACTCTGTGACTTTACAGCAGTGACTAGTTTTAAGTCTCTATTTCCCCCCAGTTTAGTAGGCACTTTTCTGCATGAACTAGATGCATCCAGATTCTTTAGGCTTGTTTTTTCACATCAGACACTGTCTCACTTGCCTGAAACTATTGGATACCTAGCAAGCTTAAAAAAAAAAAAAAAAGAAAGAAAGAAAGAGTTATGTCTGATGTCTGGCTCTGGTGTTATTTTCTGCTCATGTCCTAAAGCCATGTCAGGTTGAAATAAGGTACACAGCATCTCTCCCATGAGCATGCACTGATAGGGACTTGCAGCATGGTCAAATGGGTCCCTGATACAGAAGAGGGGGACCACAGGTCTCCAGGTTCCTGGCTTGGCTGTAGAGACAGAGCCAGCAAGTCAGGAGTGTCTTATTCTTTCTGTAGATACAGACAAGAAGATTTACTGCTTAGTGTAGTATTGCCGCTGGGGCTGGAATTGGATTTCTCCCCAAACTGTTACTTCCTTTCAAGCTCCTCTTCTGTGCAGAAGATTTTAGAAGGAAATGCCACTGGATTACACAGCTGCTGTCTGCCTGGGCTTTAAATGTGCCAATTTGCATCAGCCTGTAGGCAGTGCTGAGAACAGGCTGGAAGTGTCTGCAGCCTTCCTATGTTACTAGTGGCATCTTGCAAATCTGAAACAATCGAAGGAAAAAGGTGAAGTAGAACTAGAGACGGCCAGCTCTGGACTCCTAAAAAAGTCCTAAATCCTTCATTTCTTCTGAGAAAAGCATGTGTGAAACACAGTACTCTTGAGAGATGCCCTACAAGGCATCAGCATGAAGCTACAGGAACTGATGGAAGAAAAATGAAGTACAAAATGTCTCCATGAAGTAAAAATGTCCCCTTTTGTGTAATTGAACAGTCTGGGAATGAAAGTTGTTGAGAACAAGCCTCTCACTGAACACACTGAAAATTTTTAAAAGATAAATGGAAACAGTATCAGTGCACTATGAGAATGCTGATTCCTACCCTTGTTTTGCAGAAATAAATAATTAGGATAAGAACCTGACTGCAGAAATGCTGGTCAAAGATGAAGTGCTAAAGCTTTGCAGTTACCTTTCCTGTTAATGGATAAGGAGGCATATTGGCACCATGAAGCACCACTACATAATCTTCTAATGTTACCTTTACAGCGTGCAAGCAGGTTTTCATCTCTTAGAGAGACCTGCTATCTTGCTGTTCAGTGTTTGGGTTATGCAAGGACTTTGTACCTTGGCAGGCTCAGTAGAAGAGGAGGCAATGTGAACAGCCTGGAAACTGGCTGTCTGCCTTGCTTCTTGTTAAAGCAATTCTGGCGTTAAGAGTTGTCACTTGGGAACCAGACAGAGATGTTGGGCTAGGACTCCTACATGAAGGAACTGCCTTACATGTTGGCTGTACATCCTCATTTTGGGACTGGGATGTATGTGTGAATCAAGTGATTCAAATTTAGAATACCCACAGACTTCTTTTATGCCCAAAGGAAGGCATAAGCATCTGCTAGTGATGCACAAGACATCCAGATGTTGGAAGACAAGTCAACAAAACCTCCACTTACTGTCATTTGCCCTTCTTTGTATGAGAGACTTTTGAAGGGTAGAATACCAGAAAAACACTGGATGTGCTCAGTGCTTCTTCAGAGGAGGATAATAAACCCATAATACCTTGTTGAACTGAGTTAGTAAAGCATAAGATTATTTAGTAACCACTATTACAGAGATGCCAAACATTTCTGAAAAGTAACTATTTCAAGAAATTCCTAAATATTTGTATCAACAATGTCATAACTGCAATATTGGCTACTTGAGTGCCTCACTCCTCAAGGTTACATGCTCTGTTTCAGTTGGCACATTTGAGGAGCTGTGTTCAGTACCTAAGCCTAAGGTGAAGAAGCACTTAAAAGGCATTAACTACTAAATTAACATCCTTGTTTTCATATGGATGTGTGAGAAGAAGAAAAAGGTAAACTCTTGAGTTAGCACTTAAAAATATAAGTGAAGATCATAGAGAATTATTTAAAGAAACTAATTTGGACAGCTGCTGATTATCTTGTGGGATTCATTAAAGCCCTGTTTGACATTCAAATAAGTTCTTGTTTCTGGTGGCAAGAAAGAAGGAGAGTGTGTACTTTAAAGAAACTACAGAATTTAGAAATGAAGATGAAAGATTCAGAACTACCTTGTAGTAACTCTCTGCTCCCTCTGCCCTCTTATAAACTGGAAATATTATGACAAGAGGTACAGTGACCTCTGATGTACCACACAGAAAGAAATGAGAAAGTTAATAGGGGAATCACCCAATTAGACACCTGAAAGAAGAGGATTAAGAGATGAATAAGAATATTATATCACTTGTCAGCATGGCTTTATAGAGTCCAACTTTATCTTTTTTCCAGGTTTCATTAAGGAAATGACTGGATAGGGTTGCTTCTTCCAGAGACCTGTGCAGACTATTGAAAAGGCAGGATACACTCACCCTGGTATTTGCATGCCAACGACATGGAAGGCCTTAAATTTAATCCATGAGATTCCTACAGATTTGTGTTGTACACCCCTCCACCTACCCTAGCTGGACACAACTGTTTCATGTAGCCCATTCTGTGACTGGGACTGAGCAGAGTCTCATCCCTACTGCTGAGCATCCTCAGAGCTGCTTCACAGGCATTTCTGTAGCCAAGGTGCTCACTTTACCAAATACAGAAGTGAATGGGGTTTGTATCACCTAATCTGCCCATCTTCCTCCCTGATTCTCTCCCACCCAATCATCCCATGACAGCACGTAAGATCAGCTAGAATATCCCACTATAGCTTTAGGGGAACTGAAAACATGGGTGCATTTTGCTCCTCATTTATCATTCAGCTGCACTCAGGCTTCAGGTGTGGGTCTTGCTGGTGCAAGATCAGAACTTGACGCATCTTGAGCATAGGCTTCCGAGAATTAAAAATGTCATTAGCCATTCAGGCTTATTCCTCTTGGAATCCAATTTGTTCCTGAATATCTACCAGCCATATAGAGTATTTCTTTCCATATGTGGTCTGTAGGAGGTAATGCTCAAATACTATGATGATGAAGATAATCTAAAAATATATAAAATCTGAGCAGATTAGACTAAAATAAGCATGGACAATGATATGTTGGGAAATTATCTTTTTACTTGAAACTTTCACCTTAGCATGGCAGGGATTGAGATTTTTTGCTCTCCTGATACCTTATAATTCTTGTGTTTTTCCCTAGGCAAAAATATGTATTGAGAAGAGCATAAGTGGGTGAAAAATATAAGAAATGGCAGATTGAAGGGTCATGGAAGATGTTTGGCTTTTTATCAGCTTATTACATGAATTTTATATTTGGTTTTGTGCTGGTTGTATCCCCGGGAAAGATATATTTTATAAATTAAAAAAATCAGGAAAACCCAGCATAATGCAATATATCTCCACCACTTGTATGCAGGCAAACTCTTCTTAGAAATGGGTTCTCACATTCTGAATGGCTTTTAAAAAGTTGATTTTGACCTTTAAAATCAATGTTAGTTATATAGAAGTTTTGAAGCTACACACATTAAAGACTGAGAAGTTCAGATATTGTAGTAACTGGACTAACTGGTTCAATGTACAGCTATTAAAAACCAGTAGGATTTTCCTCTTTCTTTTCAGTTCATATGGGTTTTTATTGCCCAGCATCTTGCTTTAAAATTTAGCTGAAAATAAATCTCAGTCAAAAATCACTATTATCAGAGTAAATTCCAAATAGTTTGGGAGATGGTTTTGTATCCAAGTGCTTCTATTCTCTCAAGTACTCCTTTCTAGAAATAAGAGACTGAGTTTTAAGTTAATTAAAAACATGAGACAAGATTGTAATTGGTCTGATTTTCTTTCAGAATGCTTGATCTGCACTCCACAGTCTCTGGCATATCCCCCTAAATAAGCAATATGTCACATCCCTGTTGCCATGCTACATCTGTGGGAGTGAACAAGCAAAGCTTTCAGTTACAAAAGGATGTTCAGCCTGGGCTACTGATTTCTAGTCCTGCCCATATGACCCCACTTGATTTACCAAAGGCTGCTCCCTTAGATATCTGCTCAACCTGTCTGAATTGGCTCACTGGAAACAATCTTGGCATATGCTTTAGAAAAAAAACTGAAGAGCAGAAGAGTGGAAGGAAAATAATCAGAGAAAATGAAAAATAACTGTTCTGTACTAGTAAATCTCTCAGAGCTTTATTTCATCTTACATTTTTTCACTGTATACCTCTCAAATATTTAATTACTCCCTTTTATTTTTCTTTTTAATTTTGCTATTTTTGCAGGGACTGCATGGATTGATCTGGAGGATTTCTATTTTGGATGCCTTTAAGTACTATCTGCTCATTCTGACAGTTGATCTCTGACAAGAAATCACCTGTTATCATTCCTCTGTCTTTCTCCCAGGTTCAGAGGGAAACATTTCACTGGAAATATTCTCACTGCAAATACAAGAATTTTTCTTTACATCTGACATTACCTCACATATTTTGGCCCTCTAAAAAAAGTCCCAGGATTTTTTTAAACATCTTTCATGCAGCCTACACTTCAATAAAGATTAAATGTTTATCTTTTCAACTTTTACACGTGGAACACATGTATGCAACAGGAGAGTGCAGTTACGGAGCTGCTTCGGCAAGGAGGTTAAATGCCCACAGATGTGTCATGTCATGAAGATTGATTCAGTTTGGTTAACGCACCCAACACTTCCTTTTCATGTGTGGTTGTTCCTAAAAGAGTCTCTGAACTTTGGGAACACTCTTATCCATATGATCTGAATTATTCCTCTCTTATGCCACTACCTCTAATTTGCCTTTCCATACTTTCTTCTGCTGAAAGTTTCCTTGAGAGTCACAGTAAGCCTTGTTTCTTTACTGCTTATCAAGGCCACTGTCTCTCTTGGAATCAAAGTACAACAGTGGAAATCTTCCATGCATTTTCATTAAGATCCAAGATACACATGGGCATCTGTGTGTATTTATCCAAAGATAAAATGCTGTTCCCCATTAAAGCTATTTCTTCATCTTCTGCAATGACACCAGGATGTCATACACTGCCTCACACAGCCTCATGGCTTCACTCCTGCTTTCAGCTACCATTTGCAATTGTAGGGCTCCAGAGCAGCCACACCTCCATACAGAGTCACACTCCTTCCCATTTCTAGACCAGCCCATTGGGTCCTCATTCAGTTCAGGGTCATGTCCCTCCCAGGACATTTTGATACCTCAAGCTTCATCTTTGTCCATCAGGGAAGACTTCAAAGCAGTGCTGGGGTCAGGGTTCAGATCCTCCTCTGGAAAAACAAAAGATTCTAGCTGTAGCTTATGAGGAATGATGCAAAGCAACTGATTGCATTTGGTCAAGGAGAATGAACTAAGCCCAGGCTATCCAATAAACAAATCACTTAAAACAATTTGCAAGTCATATTGACTCCACATTCTTTTATGAGGCACCCTGAAGGATTTTAGAGCGACATTTACAGAGGAGTTGTACCTACCAGGAAACAAAGCACTGACTGAAAAACTCAAAAACTAACAAAGAAATCTAAGCTGTTCTGTGTTGAAGGGAATTTACTTCCTTTTCTTGAAATGCAGAAATTTCAAAGTGCAAAGGGATTTCTAAAGACAACAATAGAAGGATAGCTTAAATCCATCTATTCCTCCAGGAATTCCAGACACAATCTATCATGGAAGTAGGTACTCTCATATGAAACTGCAGGAAAGAAAAACATTGCAGAAAAGGAACAGAAATGCATAAAACTAAATGATAGTAATATACACTAGTCCATTGATGAGTTAGGATAATTTACCCACAACAATACCAGAAAGAATTATTAACCCACAACCAACCTTGAGAATATGAGAAGAGCTGACCAGGTTCCCAGGTAACGACCAGACCACACATTTATCCCTTGTGCCTGGATGAGATAAAGGAATATAAAAAATCCTGAAGGATGCTAAGATGTTTCAGAGGATATTTACTGTTTAGTAGAATATTTGAAAAGCAGCACAGGCAAAAAGGTTGGTATATAAGTGGGACCCGAGAGAGCTGGGAAGAAAGGTTGGTACAGGTAAATTTCTCAATGATCCTTCTGATGCCATGTCCTTAGAAAAATAAGTAAAGACAACCTGAATTCCTTAGACAAAATCCCTTGCCTTAATGCCAATTTGCTCTAATGACATTAAATCTTGTTTTGAAACTGATGAGGTTATACAGGGTAAGGGCAGAAACTGGATGCCTATCCAGGGAGATGCTTACAGTTCTCCAGAGGATGACAGGTAATAACACAAATGTACCTTTTACTCTTTAAACTTGACATCAATAATGCCAAGCTATTCCCCTTTCCACACACCATTACGACTACTTTTTTTTGCTTTTAATAGTAACAATTACTGGTAGTGCAGTAGTGCCTGGAGATCTTAACTGAGATCAGCCCTGTGGTGCAGTGTACTTCACAACCACCTAATAAGATGGAACTTGCAGCCTCGCCCTGCCCGGGAGCTCAACTCTAAAAAGACAAAGCAATCAAATGGTAGGAGGGTGGAAAGAGGGAATCAGCCAAAGGTCACATCTCAATGTCAGGAGGAAAAGCAAAACCAGGCTCTGGGCTGGCTGGTTGCCAATGCCAGCCCGTGCTGGCTCAGGCCTCTTGAGCCCTGCCTGATTTGTGCTGGTTCCTTGGTGATACTTTCCCAGAGACCTGACTGACCAGGCTGGCTCTTTCAAAACAAAACTTGCATAAAATGCCCAGATTTCTCGCCTACACTTATGATGCAGATGTTTATTTGCCTCTGACAGATAGCATAGGTTACCTAAACAGCCTGATTGATTATTTTTTCACGCTGATACCTGGTAAAACACTACTGAGCAATTTGAGCCCATGGTGCAGCTAACCAGCACAGCTTTGTCTGTATTTTCTTTTTGATCCACGCATCCAGTTATAGCTGGTTATTGACACAGGCAAACAACTGTTGGTCCCCTCTGCTCCAGCTGAAGGCAACGAATGCCTTGTGAGAAATACAAAAGCATGTTTGATATGAGGAAACTACAGTCTGAACATCAGCCTCTTGTCGGAAGGGATTGCAAAGCACTTTCCAAGATGGATTAAAAGCTCTGCTCAGCTGCAGGAGGGTGGGAGATGGCAGCCAGGCTGACAGCTGGCACATCCTCACTGCAAAAGGATGGGGAGGTGGAAATTACCATCAAGGATCTGAACACAAATCCTTGTTGATACCAATAGTCATTGAATATGTAATAGTGAATCAGGAGAGAACAAACAGGTTTTGTGCTTTTTTTGACCCCTGGAGAGAATTTCAGCTGCTTTTTTTGTCTATAAAATACACAGAAATAAACTTGAACACCCTGGAAAAAAGTTAAAGTAAATATATTTCAGGGAATTTAAATGCTACGATATTGTTAATCCCCCACTGCCCCCCCCAAAAAAAAAAAAAAAATCAGAAAAATCAAGAATTTCAAGAGTTGTCTTTTTTTTTTTTTTTTTTTTTTTGGCACACTGCACTCACATTTTCCAACTTCTCAACTGCAGACTCCAGAACTTCCTTTTTTTCTAGAAAGCAGTATTTGAACATTATTAAATTATTGTTGAAGCGGGAACCAACACAACGTTAAATAAAAACACCAACACAGACACAAATGCCGATGCTGGTGACGCAGAAAACCACTAAGCCATTTAATCTGACTAAACAGCACAAGAAACAAAAGCCTTTGAATTGCTAACAAGTTAAATCACAAATTGTAAGGTTTGCTCTTAGGTATAATATGCCACAAGAAACTTCATCACAAACTATTAGAGCCGGCATTACTTTGTGCTTGTCTTCCACAGCATAAAGCCCAAGTGCACCCCTGAGAAGGGAAATCCTTGTGCCTGTGGAAAATAACTGCGAACTTTGCCCTATGGCAAGTTTGTAAGAGGCTGACACAGGAAAAAAGAAGTGAGTGGAAAGGATCTGACTGGAAACACAATAGCAGACTTAAAAGGCTCTGATAAATGAAAAGTCATTCCGAGATTAGGGTCCCATTCAAAAAAATAACAAAGACATTTTCTGGTATGTGGCTGAAAATAGATTCCATATGAAAATGCTTAGTAGAGTTTATCAATACTTTTCATTCTCAGCCCTCTTTGAATAAATGCAGCGTTTTTAAAAACTAAAATGGCATTTTTAAAACTTTCTGAAATTTAGACACAGAAGCTACACAACTAATGTCTTCATATTTTAAACCAATAATGCAGTTTTAAAGATTTTGATGTTACAATTCCTTCACACCTTTTTTCCCTTCCATCTGCCTGATCTTGTCCTCACTTCGCATAAAAATTCTACAAAAAAAGGAAAAAGAAAACAACTTTCCTTGCCTGAGAACTTGACTAACTTATAGTCAGTTGATTCAAATGCTCCAGAACCTTTGTGGAAAATTTAGAGAGAGCACTGAGAAATGTGTATTATCTTCAGACCATCTCGAGTATTCAATGACTCTTCAAATCCCCCTCAGCAGGACATATGTAAGATTCTGAGCTCTGTGAAGGTGTTGTGGACTGGATTTGTTTTCATTTTCTATTAAAAACACAAACAAACAAAACCCCGACCAAACAACTGGTGGGATTTTAAAAGGACAGAAGCAAGTTCCAATTTTCTCAGGTTGCCTAACATCTGTTCGTGGCACAGCATGTACAAGTTATTATAATACTTCAGTTAACAGTAAAAGCACACCTGGGTTGGGGGGGGGGGACCAAAAAACCAACAACTATCATTCTGCCGATACATTAGCTATTAAAGCCTTGCAGCACAGAGTTAAACTGCGTGTTTAAGCACAGGCTCAGCGCTCCGGCGGCTCTTCCAGAGCACAAGAACCTGGGCAAGGAGGCAGTCCTAAGTGGCACATGGACAGTCAGCCCCTCACCTCGGGAAGCTTGGCCCAGAAAACAATACCAGGGCTCTGAAAATTCACGCCAGTCCCTGGGGGCAGAGGTGCTGCCGCCTGGCCCGGTAATTCCCGTGCTTTGGTTCCCAATCCCATGCCATGTGCCCGCGGGCCAGGGGGGACATGCACCGCTCCCACTGTGTTTGGGTGTCTTTCTCATCTCTTTGTCCCCAGAGGGGTCTCGTTTCGACCCCGCAGTGTTGGGTCAAGAGGCAGTTTAGTATAGGTTCAAAGCATTGGGTTTTGGTAAAACATACCCTCGCTGTTGTCACCATCAGGATTTGTGCTTTGGACACGGTAAATACGCCGTGTAGGAATCTGGGGATCCAGACCACCAAAAACTCAGCTCTGCAGGCATGACTCAAGTGAATAATCATGAGACATCTGTGGGACTACTTCCAGGAGTAGGCAAAGCAGCATATGTCTCCGAAAGTGCTTGGAGCAGTGCAATTGTGCCAGTTCTATCATGAATCTCCTCTCTGCTGGTTGAAGCTGCAGCTTTGGGAGTCAAGTGTTTCCATGTGAATCTGAATTCTAACTTAAGAAGAAAAACAAATCTCTAACTCTGAAGATCAGAGAAAAAGCTTGGGGAAGTGTGAGACACGTGAACCCCCCAAACCAGAAATCACTGTGAGTAATAAAGAAGCACATTTTAAAGTCTTTGTGAATGCCACAGAGCAAGTGTGGGCATGGGTGTCTGGAGATGCCAACACTGAGCAAGATCCGAATCCCACTCTTGGGTGGGTGCAGCAGTCAGGAAATGAGCCTTTCCAGATTGACCACTGCACCCAACCTCTGCGGGATTGCTCTTCACCTTCTGCTCTCTCCCAACAACCCCGTGCAAGAGGCTGGAAAACAGTTCTGTATTGCTTTGGGGAGGAAGGGGGAGAAGAGGGGATACTGACAAATCCTATCTGTTTTCAAAGATAAAGTGTGGCAGCTGTGGGTAATTACGGTTGTATTAACTCACACAACTGGTAACTACAATGCATCTTCTCCAGCAGAGAAGTCACCTAAGTGCAGAAAAAGCCCCAAGATCACCACACACTGTGTTACTCCTCTTTGTGCTTATATTAAAAATATAAACTAACAAACAAATCTAATTATATGGCTTCTTTCTTCCCATTTCCATAATGACCCCAGGTTTTCTGCAAGAGTAGAATGAAGCAACCTGAAGTAGCAAAGGTTTCCTCTTCATTATCTGAAGTCTGGCAGTTCATTTGGTTGTATTATGCTATAGGAAACTTATTTTACTGTGTTTCTGTTGTGATTTTTACCCTTATGTGATTTTGTTGTTGTTGATGATGCTGTTCAGGCCAGTTTGTATCCTTCAGCAGGAAATCCATGTAGCATCTAGACTATGTCTTCAAGCAATCTTTAAGCAAGACTTTTGCAAGCTGATGCCTACCATGACTTTTTAGAGGGGAAGTGACTTTTTTGTGGGGAAGGAGGCAGGTCTTCCTCCTGGTTGCTTCTGAAAGCATCTTTCTTCACTGCACTTTCCATCTGCACTCGCTTTTGTTTACCACTAAGGTCAAGTCTGTGTGGTATTGCCACTCTCCATGTTACATTAGTGGCAATCTGAAAGTGAGGCTTTCACTGGATGGGAAATGTTTGGTGAATTTTTAAATACCATTATTGATTTCACATTAATTTTCTTTATGAACCATGAAAAGCTCTTATGTGAGGCTGTAACAGCCAAGAAATATTTGACAAGTTGTTTAAAATCTACTGCCTGGAAGCAGCCTGATACAGTGACTAATTTATTTTCCTAATTTTTTAGTACATTCTTTAAACACATCTTATGTTCACTGACTAGTATCATCCATTCTGAAATATACAGCACAAAAGTGACTGTATATTACCTTCAGCAGAGGTGACTCCCTCTTGGACCTCTGCTACATGAGATATGGGTATTTTGCCCAAGACTGTTGTTTTAACTTTCCTTCAATTGCACATGATTAGAACATAATGATTTTTGCCTCTACCAGTCAACACCACTTCTGTGGCTTTTGTTTTAGGGCATCAAAACTGTAAAAAGGGCAGATACTTTTATATATGCAATCTTCTCACCTATGACATCAGTTTATTTCACATTCTATCAGTGTTCTTTTGGATACAGATTATTGACTGCTCTTTAGTGAATAACTTTTAGTCATTCTTTGGCCTCAGAAAATTACCTTTAAGATGTTTTATGCAAGAGTATTCACTATGAACAATTAATGTACTGAAAATGTCAGCACCTCAAGTGGGCATTATATAAAAGATGAGTAAATTTATGATCATGCATCATTCAAACTTCCTGCACTTTTCATTCGTCTAAAATTTACATCTTACAATGTAGTACAATAGCTTGTATAAATTTGATTACCTGAATGGAATAATGTCAAAACTACCTTCTTGGGTATTTTAAAAAAAGAAAGCAATCAATTAAAAGTTTTCTTTTCTCTACTGCTATTTTTAGGTAAGACATGTGACAGCTTCATAGCAATTCAAAGTACTCTGCCCTGGAACACGTCTTCAAATGTTTTTTAGTCAGAAGCCAAAAGAAATTGGTTCAAAGAAAACTTCAGTCTACATAGAGACATTCATGTAAAGTGAAAAAATTTGTAACAATTGGGGGTGAAAGGGTTACTTTTACCCATTTATACTGATATTTATTAAGTTTTAAAATGTAGAATAATCTGAATTTAAATCTCCTAATTTTTTCCTTTGACATGTGAAAGGATCTCAGATTGTTTCACTTCATTTAGCAAGGTTTAAGCCTTAAAAATTATGCCTGTTTCACATCACAGTCGAAATGCTCTGTAAAGTATTTTAAAGATACTGCCAGATAATGAAATAAATCTAGGAGAAAGAGATTCTAATTGAAGTTCCAGTAACATGTGAAGTAACAGTATCAGTCACTCTAGCTGGTTTGCAGTGCAGGCAGGGAGAGAAGAGCATAGGTCACCCTACATGATTAGCTGCAGTCACGGGTAGCACATACCTCTCTCACCATGTCACAGCACCACACCTAGGAGAAGATGAGCAGAGAATTTCAATGGTTCCTCTTCAGCAAGAACAAAGCCCTCCCCAAAGTAGAAGAACATTCAGCTCTGAGCTCTCCAAGTATCAACTTCCTTCTCTAAGAAGCCTTGTGTTCGTGAAAGAAAGGTTTGTTGGTTGGGTTTTATTAATCTTTTAGCTGACAGATATAATTGCTAAGTTGAATACTGAATTAATAGTAGTATGAATTTTAGACAAAAGTCATCAGGTTGCAGACAGATTAGGAATAAATATAATGCCATCTGAATCTCTCTCTTGTACACCACAATAAGGGAAATATTTCTGGAAAAGAATTGGTATTTCAGTTCAATTATATTTGGCAGATCAATTAAAATTGCTCGCTAGCTGTAATACAGGTATTTCCTCTTTCAGTGTGCTACAGTAATGGATATTTTTCCCCTTTTATCTCACAATATGAATGATGAACAGGATGTATCTAATTAAAACCAACGCCAAACATTCCATTCCCCAATTTTCATATTTTTATGTTCCTTCACTGACTACTCTTCCACACCCCCAAAAATTTTGACTCATAGATCAGACTGCTACCTTCTTTCTCCCACACCTCACAGTCTGAGTATGGAAATATTGCATACGCATAGTCCAACAGAGTGTGATGCAACAGAACTAGTTAGCTATCAAGATCCTCACGCAGGCTGCGGAAAATCTATGATTGTCATAGCTGGACCTCCCCTTTGCACCCAAACATGTTCAGAGCTATGCAAAATCCCAGCAATGGGTGGTCACAGCCCAGCTCTGTCAACATTGTCTGACTACTGCAACTAATGTCATGATGGAACAGAGTTTATATAGGGAAAATTTGATTTGGTACTTTTCCTCCTTCTCAATTGTTTTCTGCCTCATATATCACTGAAAAAACAAAGTAAAATACCCAAGTGGATTTTTTGTTGCGAACAACTATTATGCTTGACCATACCCAAAGTGGTTCACAGAAGCAATGCCATCTACACAGATGTAAATCTGAAAAAAACAACTTGCATCAAAATGTGCCTGGCTTTGCCCAGCAACTCACAAGACAAAGTCATCCATTTAATCACACACAGTAATACAATCACCAGTTTAATAAAAAAGGAAGACAAAGATCAGCTGTTAAGAAATGAAGATTACAAAACAAACAATAAAAGATGAACATTTATAAACTTCTAGAGCAACAGCTACTCTACCAATGTTGAACATGCACTGGCAGTGACTGTCAGTAACCTGTTTATATAAAACAGCATAGAGACATCATCCCCTTTATCCAATTCCTAATAGGAAAATTCACTAAAATATTACACTAGTCTTGTCTTACTCAAGTTTTCCTTCCCATCTTAGCTGAGACTTGAAAATACATTATAAACTTGATTTCCCATTTCCCTCTTCTGATTTCCTGTGAAGAAAGCCATAAAAACTTAAGTAATGAGAAGATGTAAGACTCAGGAACTTAGTAAATCTGAGTTTGTAGTAGTGGACAAAGACATGTGGAGGAAAACCAGATTTTATTTAACATATTAAAATCAATTGTTTTGTAAGCTGTCCTTACTGTGAATATGCGTTTACCTATACTGTATAAACTTTATCCAGGCTTAGATCAAACTCATGCTCATCACCAATAGCTGGTGGAGAGGATCTTACAGTGCTATTGATCTCATTTATACACACATTCTTCTGAATGGACGATCTCTCCTCCATCTGTGCTTGTCAGCATAAAACCAATAAGATCCTGAGACATTAGGTGTAGGCAACTGAAAGAGAGTGTTTTCCATATACAGTTATTCTTTATCAGTTAATTTGAGTGAATTCATGTTTTTATGTCCTTTGCATAATGAAAAGGTCATATATCTTTGGTAATTATGTTCACATGCTGGGTGACATATAGACAAGACTAGAGAATACACACCTAAAGGGCATATACCACACACTTTGCTAAGGAAGCATTACAAGCACTCGGTTCCGTTCAACTTGTCAAACCCTGAAGTTTTCCAAGGATGCCAACTACCATTCCACCATTCACCTCAGCAAGCAAAAACACCCATCTCCAGGCTAGCTCCTTGGTGGCAGATAAACACCAAGTTTATTGTCATCCTGAAAGTGAAATAAATCAATATTCTACACAAAAAAACCCTTTACTCAAAGTCCTGGAGCCTTGAGATGGACAGAAATGAAAAGACTATGTTTCAACCAGCAATGCCGTAGTGAAAGGCACAGAGAACAGTACAACCAGAGCAGGTGACAACTGATCTACTGAGGACAAGAAGACTGAGTTCAGATCTCACCACTAAAAAAGGGTCATTAGGGGATCAAAAATATCACATCCAAGCCTTTGACTGATGTGATAAAGATGGGATAGGAAAAACTAAATCCCTCAGATGACAGCTCAACAGACTCAAAAGGAGATACCTGTAGTGTGCCACCCTCAAAATCTATTATATTTTGTCAGTTATTCCTAGCAAAACACATTCTGTTGTTGATTAGCCAACCCTGCTGAGGTCTAGGAACGTTTACACGTAAAAGTAGAAGCAAAAGCCACCATGTGGCTAACTGGAAAAAACATGCAGCACTGAAGAAAGTAATCCAAAGGTATCATCCTGTAAGATGTTGCCACCTTACCTGATGCCTGCCCTCAGTGACAGAAGTCCAAAGCTCCTTGAGGGCAACAACCAACATCACCACCACGTGGCAATGAAGAGAAATTTACTGCTTAAAGTCATTACGTAGCTTAAACACTCTAGCTGTTTGATCCCAAGTTGATTGTTTTTGAAATACATGCTGCCACCTGCTTGAACAGACAGCTCAACCACAAAACATAATGTGGTGCATCAGCAGCAGCCCAAATAGATTCTACAGCAGAACAGCTATGTCTGTATATAAAATATATCTAATTAGAGATGACTTTCACACAAAGGCCCAAGGAAATGCCAAAGGTATGTTTCCAGGATCATAGTAAGCCAACCTGTATGCAAGTTTCCTTCAGCACCTAAGGGCCATCTTTTCCCACCACTTCTCTGCACTACCACTTACACATGTGCCTGAAAAATAGCCATGCTTTCAGCTGGATTAGTTTTCAGTCAGATTACTTCCTTGATCTGCCTAACTCTGCTGCTGCAGAAATGCTAGTTGACAGAACAGGACACAGAGTAGGGGCAGCAAAAAGATGCCTATGAAGAGTGAGATTTCTACTTAATGGCAGTGACAGTTTGGACCCTAACTGCAAAATACTCTTCAGGACATTCAAAAACCCCTTCTGGGGGAATATTTCTCAGTCACAAGGATAATGACACATTTCCCTCCACTCATCAAATAAGCCAAGATCGAGAGATCCATCTGAGACTGCAAGATGGAGAAAAAGTACCTAGATTCCTGTCTTCTGCCTGCTCAACCTAGACAAAGAGCAAACTGGCAAGACATACACACATGATGTGCTACACCTATTCTTTTTTTCCTAGGTGAGTTTAACCTTTCTATATTTAAAGAACTCTTACATAGAACAGGATACAGCTTTGGAGCAGGACATTTAAAACAGCATTGGTCCACCAAGCAGCAAAGTGAAAAACTGTAATCTCTCTCATATTCTCTCTTCTTAGCCTGCAGAACTTCTTCCCCTCATAAAATCAGTTGTTAAAAAATTGTCAGATAATACCAATAGCACCCACACTCACCTGATCTCAAGATTTAAAGTGAAGGCAGTTGTACCACATGCATTCACGTGCTAATAGTGAGACCACTTTCAGCTTCCTGTCTCTAGGGCTGAACGTATCACTGCTTGCTGCTGACCCTTCTCCGTATGGTGGTAACAAATCCTATTTAAGCACCCCTAGCCTTCAGATATTCTACAATGCTGCCAACAGTTTGACATGTTGAAAATAAAGACTGGGATTCCTCAGGCTCATTTCAGATCTAGCTGCTCATAATGAAGGTGAAGCAAAGTGTCCTTAACTGCTCCTGCCACTCCAGGCCTGTGATGGATAAGTATCAGGGGACATAAGTACTTCGTAAAATTGGGGAGCTCAGAATCCCACTGAGATATTACTGGGGAAGAACTATTCCCCAAACCAGCAGGACTTTTCCTAAAAAAATAATTCTTTTTCTTTGGTAGGTCTAAATCTGGAGTCAGGGCCTCATAAAACTCCAGCCTCTTAGTATTAAATGATTGATTTTTCCAGTTGGAAGTACTGGATGCACTTCTTGGAAATATTTCTCATTTGGGAACTGACTCAGTTTGTTATGTTGAAAGATCTCTTTAGGCTGCATCATCTCCAAGGCAATGTAAACAACTACCATACCAGCCACATTTGTGGGGTGGGAAATCCCAGCTCTAAAGACAGAACTCATCATATGGATGCATTGCTGATGCAATGAGCAAAACAAAAGTATGCTCCAAGAAATAAAAATTGAGTCCAAGGCAAATCTGAAACTTAGAAACTAACAGAAGGATCTGGAGAACTGGCTTAAATCTCAGCCACAGACCTGAGAGGAACTACAAGAATAAGGTGAAGCTCATACTTCCTCTCTGTATGTGATCTGTGAAAAGGAGCAGTGAAAAACAAACCTTGAATGAATGAGAACCACTACATCAAAATATTATCTATTTCAGTATTATATAGTGTTTAAACAGATAAAATTATGTGATTTAGACACAGTGTATTTTATTTAATTTTAGCAATGAAGCTTTGATCAGTTCAGACTATCAGACATGCCTAAATTCAATACCATTCAGAGGATCAAGCTTGGGGATTTCAGTGGAGGACAGTGGGTACCACCAGGAAAACAAAGCTGAAAATATAGATTGGATGCTTGAGACAGCTCCATATTCCTTCCTCCCCTGAATATACTCCCAAAAAATCCAGAAGGCAGGTGATATGTAGATATTTATCTGCTTATGAAATTTCTACCAGGACAGCTAATAATGATTTAGAATTCAGGCACCATCCCTCCAGGACCTTTTTCAGCAGTTACTTTTATTAAAAAAAAATTAATAAGAACTGAAGTACCATTTATACTTCCAGAGAGCTTTTGTTAGGGCAGAATCAAAATTAACATGTTAGATAAACATGTTGCAACAGTCATGTGAGCTTACAGAAAACAAGACACATTTCCCACCCTGAGGTCTTTATTCTTAGTGCAGAAACCACGTTGGTATAGCAACAGAAAACATCCCAGCCACAGACATTCACCTAGAAGGCAACCCACTAAGGTCAGCTAACATCAAGCTAGATTTCAGGAGACATGGATTCCAGGTGAAAGAGGAGAGATTTAAGTGCCTTTTTCTGCAAGAGTGGGAAAACTTAGCTGCATGAGATCGGACGTAAAACAGAATTAAGAGGAACTGAGGATCAGAGACATTGCAACAAAATGGCATTAAAACTTTTAAGCTGCAGAGTAAG
Organism: Xenops minutus; assembly: GCA_035221455.1. Taxonomy (NCBI): domain Eukaryota; kingdom Metazoa; phylum Chordata; class Aves; order Passeriformes; family Furnariidae; genus Xenops; species Xenops minutus. The sequence continues at coordinate 12,605,834 of JAWWEE010000105.1, forward strand.
CAAGTTCAACCAGTTCTAGGTATCACTAAGTATTTCTGAGAGACTCGCTTCTTTCAATCTTCGGAGACATAACCCTCTAGGTTTAAAGAACTTATAGTCAGAAATCCACACTAGGTCTTCAATGCAGTATTTTTAGTCCAGGGACATATTAACAGCATATGAGGTGGTTAGAAATAATAAGAAAAAGTCTTATGCTTCTGAAAGCAGTACTATGATACTGTGGAGAAAACCTTATATAAGAACTCCTGTACCCCGGGTTCTCTTTGTAGCCCTGTTAATACCCTGTAAACCCTCTTGGGCAAATCATTTCAGTCCTTTTTGCTTCACTTTCATGTGTACAGACAGGGAGAGACGTGGTTCCTTTGCAAAACCATTTGAACCAATTAAGAAGCATGATAAAAAAATTACTTCTTGTACTTCTTGTTCAAATCCACAAGTTGTAGCTAAAGGCTCTGCGGTGAGCTTTCTGTGACAAACTGCAACAGTGCCCCCAAAATATTAATTGTTCTCTCACAGGTATTAGGAAGCAAAAGCTAGAGAGAATACCATGCATTTTCCACTTAATTAAAAGCCAGCAATTCAGTGGTTGTGTGGGTTTTGGGGGGTGTTTTGTTTTTCTGTTTTTATTTTTTGTTTGGGTTTTTTTTTTTCATTTTGCAGTTTCTGAAAAAGTTTAAATAGAGCTTTAGGCCATCATACAGAAGTTGAAGCCTGTCCTTACTTATCTTTTGTGAACCCCTCAGAAGTAATCCACAGCTCACAGATTCATTGAAATCTATTATCCTAGGCTTGTTTTGATCAACTATTAAGGCAATACTCACAGCCTCAGGGTAAGTTTGGATCACGACAATTTACATGAATCTGTCCCACATTCAAAGCATTTCTCACCAGCTCTGAAGCAAGCCTTTTGAGGTTGCTAGTAGACATGTACATTAAAGGGAATAAAATAGTGGTGATTCCTGCAGATCACCCTGGCCTGAATCAGCCTTGCTGACTTAGCAGTTTACACTGCCCCAAGCCTATTTCCCAATCCTGCTTATTCTGTGACCCCAACACCTTTAGTCTCTCAGCTACACTCTGAGATTCTAGAAAAGAAATACTTAAATGTTCCATTATCTTGATCAGATCTTCAAGCTGGTTTAACTGTCATCACTTTAGAGCAAGCCAGTTGACTCAGAGTTGCTCTTGTCTCTGCACGTCACCTTCACAAATAGGAATTTCCTTCATGAGAACTTCCACTATTTTTCTATGAAGCTGCCTCATGTCTAACTATTTCACGTTAACACATAATTAACAAGTTATTGTTCTTATCACTATGCACTCTCTGCATCCCTTCCTCCATGCAGGAAGGAAGGTGATCTCTTCAAAGCAACAGCCAGCTCTTCAAGTAGATACAGAGAACCAGATATCATTAACATTTAAATACACACACATTTGAAGTTCAGTGCAGCTTAGAAGATAATGTTAATATGATGAGCTAGCACTTGACAACTCTGCCCAAATTGCTTATGCTGTAAATGCTCCAAGCAAGCTCCTCACCTAGGTCTTACCGCCTTTATGTTCATGTGAAACTGTTCGTGGGTCACCAAAAGGTGATTTGTGGCCAACATAACCAGCCCAGCAAGCATTTATATTGTAGACAATTATGCAAAAATATCACTGTATGGTTTAGTTCCACTTCCCATTCTCTCTCCTCCCAATTTAAATAAAGAAAAAGCTGTCTTGACAAATGCAAAATTATCTTGCCAGTATAAACTGCACCCACATTCTGGAATGGTTTATTAGCATATCATACAGGATGGCTTAAAGCATATTCACAGTGGTCAATACAATGAAGCCTGATATATTAGTTTGGGCTTTCAGTGCCATTTCCATCACAGAATTGTGTTTTTCTTCTCAGAGACTTTACAACAGCAATGGAGACAGAGGATGGCCTTACATTTTAAAGACTGACATACAAACCTGAAATTATGATGATGAAGTCTCAGTCATCACAAAGCAGAGTAAATTTAATTGTTATGAGAGGAGATGTAGAGCTCTAGTACACAATGTTTTAATGAGTTCTCGTTTTCTACTGCCTAGTCTTCTAAAGCACAGCCAAAAATGTGAGACAAGCATTGTAACTATTTCTTTACTCCATGCCTTGGAAGCAACCTTTGAATGTTCACTTTTTGCCCCCCACTGGTTTGCAATTCTGACTTACTCAGCATATGAGGTTCTCACTGTATCAACTCAGAGCATTTAGCACAAATTTCTGCATAATCTTCTATAGATGGTCCCTCAATGCATTTTGGCTGTCAACGAAACTACACCTCAGACCTTAAGTAACTAATCACAGAAAGTGTTTTTTAGGCCAAGAGATCATTGAGTTCAAGACTTTTAAAGAAAATTTAAAGTCTGCTTTGATTCAAGTTTTCAATGAGGTTTTACTCTAGTATCAGAAGCTTTAGATTCTTGAAGGCTTTAGGTCAAAATTTGCTTGGCATCCATCCCTTGAACAGATTTCCAACGATTTAGACAGAGTACTAAAAATTTGGAGTATATTCATATTGAGCAATTTTAGGTAAGCTTGTGACACCAAGAATTCATTTCCTTGGTGAAGAGAACGCAACCAGAATAGGTGAACAGATGCATTTACGCTACCAACACACTGTATTTTAAAGGTTTTTAGTTTCTAAAGTGAAAAATCCTTAATGATGACACAGCAAGTTCAGCACAATTCTTGGGTAGGGTCATTCTTTCCATTCAAGAGTTAAAGTGGAATTTCACAATGCTGCTATCAGAAGTAAAAATATTTTTATGATATGTACATGTAATTATATAGCTCTACAGAATGTTTAATACACTAACCCAGCAATTGTTATGACAAAAACTGGCACCAAACATAGTGATGTTTATATTCTCTTTCCCTATGAAGTCCTTCTGACAAGAGTTTAACTTCATTATTTCTTTCTGTACTATTAGTGAATTTGGCAAGAATTACTTTTCTCAGGGAAAAACATCCTCCCCTGGTTCTCCAATCATTCCTCAAGGCACCAAAATGCTATGTCTAAGAAACGCTCTTTAACAACTACTGAGATTTCTCATACATTTATTTCTGGTGCGATATGGACTTAAAATTACAATTCCTCTGTCATTTCCTTCAGAAACACAAGTACAAATGTTTTAAAGGATTTTTTCTTCAAAAAACTGTCATTTCCTATAGCTATATTATACCTTCATTTGTCAGCTTTAAACAAGCTCCTGCCTAATGTGTTTTTAATTACCATCATTTATTTACATTCTGTACCAGATAACACACTTCAGCTTTCCAGGCGGAGACAATGGCCTTGGTTCCAGAAGCTCCCAGAGCTCAGTTTTAAGTAGGACTACACACAAACCTACCTTGGCTGCATTAGGAGCCAATTCCTGAGCAACCCTACAAAGGGAAGGTCTCCTCCTTGCTGCTTGTGCTTCGCCAGCCATTTTATTAAGTGATTTCTGAGAAGGAAAAAAACACAGCTAACTTCAGTCATTTTTTTTTTTCTGCTCTCAGGCCTCTAGCTAAGAACCAACACGACAAACATAATAAAGCAGGAGAAGCTTCACACGCTGCCTGAAGGGCCAGCCCAAGATAAACAATTAATTGCTGTATCACCAAAAGGTAGCGCAAACACTGGCCAAGGAACATACGCAATTCCAGAGGTGAAAAAGCGTCTAAGAGGCGCTCAGGAAGCCGAACCCAGCCGGGAGCCGCAGCACGGCGAACCCCGGCGCGGGCAGGGTTACCACGGCGCTCGGCACCACAGCGAGGCACCCCCGCCAGCCGCTCGCCCTCTCTCATCGCACACGGCCCCCGCACACGGAGGCTGCCACCCTGCCCTCCCCACCCCGGCCGTGCCCGGGCTCTGCCGAGCCCCCTCCTTCTCCTCCCCCTCACGGCCCGGCCGGGCCCCAGCGCCGCCATTGCCGCCCCGCACGCGCCGCCCCGGCGCTTTATAGCCCGCCCCGCCGCCCCACCCCGCGCCGCGCCGCCCGCCCGCCCCTCCCCACCCCGCGCCGCATGGTACGGCGGCGCCCATTGGCCGCGCCGCCGCCGGCCGTTTGTGTGGGGGCCGGCGATTGGCGGAGCGCGGCCGCCCAACGGCCGCCCGCTCGCGAGCGCGTCCCTGGCTGTGTCAATGGCTCCTCCTGCCACGGAGCAGCGACGGGCCTGAGCCGGGCAGGACCGCGGGATCGCCGGGGGGCCGGGTCGGGACGGGACGGGACGGGCCGGGCCGGGGGGGCGCGGAGCCATCGGCCCCCACAGCAGCGCTGCGAGAGCCGGCGGCTCCTCTGCTTCCGAGCGAGCCGGCAGCGGCGGCGGGACCCGCGCCCGGAGATTGCCCCCCCCCCGCCCTTCCCTTCCCTTCTGCCCGCGCCTGCGAGGCGGCCGCCCCGGGGCTCCCTCCGAGCGCCCCCGTCCCCGCCGAGGCACCGGTTGCCGGAGGATTCCCCCCTCCCCTCCCGCCGCCCACACGAGCCGGCAAATGAACTCGGTCCGAGCCGCCAACAGGAGACCCAGGCGAGTGTCCAGGCCGCGCCCGGTGCAGCAGCAGCAGCAGCAGCAGCAGGAGAGGAACAACAACGCCGCCGCCGCCGCCGGGGATCGGGGTAAGCCGGGCTCGGGGCCCGCCCTGCGCGGGGACCGGCAGGAAAAGCCCAGGCTGCTTCACCCTTGGCTCCCGCTCAGGCCGCGCTTTGTTTGGCTCGGGCTCT
>JAWWEE010000105.1:12610601-12637068 GCA_035221455.1 Xenops minutus
CCCCGGCTCGGGGGGAGGCGGCGGCTCGGCCCCTTCCCCGGCCGGCCCGGGGCGGGGGGGCAGCCGATCGCCCGTGGCCCTCCGGGGCAGGACACCCCCCAGCCCCCGCCCCGTCCCCGGGGACCGCGGGCCGCCCTGGCCGCCGGCAGCGCCGCTGCCTCCCCGCGGGGAGCGGCGGGCCGGGCCCCCGAGGGGCGCAGCGGGGAGCGCCCGGCGGGGCTGCGGGGCGGGGGGGGCCGTGGTGCCTTCCCCGAAATGGTGTCCGGGCGGCGGCCCCGGCTCGGCCCTGGCCGCGGCTCCGCGGGGCCCAGCCCGGCCCGGCGCGCCTGCTGCGCAGTTCGGGCCCCAGCGGCAGGGGGGCCGCGGCCCATCGGCCATTGATCCCCCGGCCGCGCCGCCCCCGCCGGCCCTGGCGCAGCCCGGCCCGGCCCGGGCGTGAAAATGTTGACAATTCGGAGCTAATGGGGGAAAGCACCATTGTGTGAGGGCATGAGGAAGCGGCGAGGTGGGATTCGCCCCTAATGGAGCGCGGGGCGGGGGGGCCGGGGGTGGCGGCCCCGCGGGCCTGGCGCTGTGGCCCCAGCGGCGGCTCTGGGGGTGCCGCTGTGCGTGTGCTCCCAGTGTGCAGGGCTGCTGCTGGTGGTGGTGGTGGTGGTGGTGGCTCGGCTGCCTTTTTTTTTTTTTTTTTTCCTCCGAAGACGAGATGGGGGTGGGATTGGAGGAGACATTTTGCATGTCTTATCTGGTGGATTGGATTTTAATTTTTTATGCATTACCTGCCACAACTCCGGCGTGATAAAGGAGACTGATCCGTGGTGCGGTTTTAGGTGTACAAATGCCTTTTTAAAATTAAAAAAAAAAAGGCTTCATTGTCAGCTGAATGTCTTTTGTTTGAGTATCTAGGATATCACATCGAGACCAAGGTATTTTAACTACGGAGGTGCGACGCAATAAATATTTTAGTACGTTTTATGCAATCAGAACGTTTTAAGCAAATGAAGTAAAGAAAATTTAATCTGAGGAAGTATTTTTAATTCTCCCTTCCCCCTCCCCTTCCTTCCCCCGCCTCCCCCCCGCACACATTGGTCAGAGCAAAGAATGTTACCCAGACCAGATTGCTGTGTATATAACCAGAGGATGTGATGTCTTATGCCCAATTATGGGTCTTGTGTAAACCTTCCAAAATCTTCAGTAATTATATAATTAAAATTACTTCTCTGGTATACTGACATTAAAAAGAAAAACAACAACACAGGAAAAAAGGCAAAACAAAAAACAACAAACTTCTTCCTCTCAATGACATGCACTGAGGATTTTCTTCATCAGTGTTTCATATGCAGAATATGTTTGTTGGGTTTTTTCAATGCCATGGTTTACCTTTTCTTTTAAACTGATGAAAATACGACTTCTAAAAGGCATCTGGAAAGATGTGCTTATGGATTAAATGCTGTGATTATTCAGTTTTACGTTGAGCTGCCACTGTTCATATGTTATTAATTTGCTAAAGATACAGGCAGCAACTTTCTCTATTAAAATGTGAGGCTGCAATTTATGATGTTTTCTGGAACTCTGGATTCATCCAATTTTTTTTTTTTTTTTTTTACATTTTGCAGTGCTATTTACTACTAAGTGGTGATGAAATTATAACAAAATCAAGTTTCACAGTTTATGGAAATTACTGTTCCACATAGACACTGCTAGCTTTTTCCTTGCAGTTTTGAAGGTCAGTTGTGCGAGGTCTCACTTGCCCAAAAATATATCAACAGCATTAGGGGTTTTTTGTCATTAGTGTTCCACCTACATTTGGGGTGTCTTTAGTGCACTTTCTCTTCCTATCTGAGAACTTGCAAGGTCTGATCTTCTGTATTTGGAAGCTAATTTCAATTTTACCTGTGACTTTGCTTGCTTTGTGCAGGGCTGTTACAGTAAAGGATGATGAATAATGCTGCTAAATTAAAAGCCAATATACTGGGGTTAGATTATACCACACAAGTCAGTGGTGACTTTTTTCACCTTTATTCCCAATCAATGTAGGTCATCCTAAAAAAGGCTGTACAAAAGAATCAGTGTAAGTTATTAGGAAAGGGTTCCTATTGAACTCAGATTTAAATTTGTTTAAAAACCCTCTTATTAGATAATGGGAGTGCAACTGTGATTAAATTAAAATAACTCTTTGTTATTTTTAGTTTCTTTCCTCCTTATTACAGCTTACTACTTATAAGCACAGATATCATGGAACAGAGTTGATAATACAGCACAGAGTTAATCTTTGGAACTTCTTGTTTCATATCATTAGACTGCTTAGTAAAACATGTACTGGGTCTTGAGCTTTATTTATTATTTAATGCTGTGTAAGTAGGCTGTTTTACAACTGAGTAACAGTTGTTATATGTTCACCACTGGGTAAAAATCAAGTTATGTCTCCTGTTGTTAATAAATAGATCATTGGGAAAAAATGCTTTTATAAAAATCCTCCATCAAAGATTCCTTGTAGCGGTTTAAAAATCATACACACCTATGTTTTATACTGAAGCGATTCTCATATATGTAATAGGAATAAATCTGTGAATGCATAATTATGCTGTCTATATTGGACATTGATAAACAGTGACTAGGTACCTATATTCTGAATGGTGGGGGAGATCATAAATGATTGCAGATAAAAACATTTTCTCCCCCAGACTCACTGTGTTGTACCACTGAGATAAGATGTCATCAGGATATACTTCCCAAGATGTTTTGCCTTATGTTCTGCTGTTCACACCTCCCTCCATCTAAATTAGCCACTCTGGCTACACTCTGCTACTTCTGGTTTACCTTCTCCTTCGTGATCTCTCCCCAGTCACCAGTGGGGTTGCCTGTGGTTTATTCAGTTCTTTTGCAATTCTCTATGAAGGATACAGAATAGATATATCCTTTCATTTTCTTCAGGACAAAGGTCTACCTAAAAGGAAATCTGGACTCGGTATTGTCTGTGTTTAAATATTCCTATGTTTGCTTATAGTGGGATTTTTTTTTCTTCCTTGAGTGTGTAGGTTTGGCTACACTTTTTAGGAGGAAGATGAGGCTAGACACCTACTTCAAAAAAAAAGATCTTGTCCAGAATGCAGCTAAAATTGTCAACCTCAAAGCGATCATATGAATATTTTGTTTTCTTGTTTCTGTTCTTCGCAAAATAATAACTCCATTAGTGCATATGTACCTCTCTGAAACACCAGCACGTCACTGGATAGCGTACTAACGAGGTTCTGAGCTTCATGTCCAGAATTAAGTGCCTTTAGGATTGGATCCTGGGTGCTGTTAAGTACCACATGTGTAGCACTATGGCAGCTGCATCTGCCACAGTCCTGCGTGTTTCTGTTATGTAGTAGCAGTGTCCATGTGACAGGCACTGGGCTGGCTCCAGAGCTGCCTGCGCCAAATGCTGACTGACTTTTTTTCCCAGGTTGATTTTTGGCACAAGTGCTGGTGCAAGGGAAAGGACAACACTGAATGCCTATGGGTGTGGTGGGACTGTGGCAGTTCGGATTTAGATTGGGTTAACCTGGGTTAATACTTTGGGAGCTGAGGCAAGTTTAATATATGCAGCCTGTAAACCTACCTTTCAAGTTTGCTTCCCCTCGTCCCCCCACCTATTTTTCAGTGAACACAAGATACATACACCCATGCAGTCTGTCTGTTGCTCTGCAACTTCTGAACTTGTTAGCTCATTTCAACCAAAGTTGACAAAGGGGTGTGAAGTTAAGTTTTGTGGAAATTATTGGTTGGGCAGAGGATGAAGACAATGAGGGAAAGACATTTATAACTCGCTCTCTCTACCCATGCCAAGAAGCAGCAACCAGCTGGCCTGTCAGCACACAAGGTAATTGAATTAGTCATTTGTCTGCATAGGGGACATGAGGGCTTGACGTACTGGGAGAAAGAGTAGGTTAGGCTGTGTAAGACACAAACATGTAGAAACGAAGCTCCAGTAGAGTTCTTGCTCACAGTGATTGAATTTTGTAATGTTGAGATAAATATCTCAGGAATGGTAAGAGTTTTTATTTGGCTCTATTTCAAGTGCATGTGTGTAAGCATATGCATGATTATATATGAGTTTTAAAATAAGGGTTTTTTGGGTTTTTTTTTGTTTGTTTGTTTGTTTTAGTATGTGCACCAAGGGGCTAGTTTGGTGTGTGCAGGGCAGTAACAGTAACTGAATTAAATTACTCTTATTCTGAAGTAAATGTGCAGACTTATGTTGAAGTACCTAAATGCATTTCAGTTTTTTAAGGTCATCCCTTATGGCAAGAAGACAAGTTGAGCATGAGTTGGTCCAGGTAGAAAGAAATCTAGTTCAGTCTTTTCTGTATTTCTTGAAAGCGTGTCTTAGGCTGCAAAAAGGTACATTTACATATAGAAATGTAATTCTTGTTTCTGCAATGAGAATTTTCCATAGTGTACCTTACAGATAAAAGTTTAGAAGCTATAAAGTTGTTTTTTCAAGTACAGCTTCTCTTTTCCAAAGTCTGGTTTTGCATCACAAGTACAAAGGAATATCTGCGTACCTGTCTTGTCCTTCATGTAAGGCAAGTGTCTAAATCTGTTCTAAAGCTTTCTATCTGATTTGGAGAGATCAAAATCAAATCTATTTGTTGTTGGTATACATAGTAGTGTTCATTGCCTATGGTTTCAGTATATTTTGGTCACTCATAAGACTATTATCATCAGTATAGTTTCCCAGAAATACCAAGTCTTTTTAAATTTAGTTTCTATGTTACAAAAACTTGGAGCCCAGTAAGAGTCTCCTACATTGATCTATTTGATATCTTTGTGCTTTGGAAGAAGGTTATGCTCTGTGCCCCCCTTCTGCTCTGGTGCTCCCTGGAAGAATCACAGTTACAGAGTAGACCAAAGCTGTCCAATGTACGTCAGGATTTTACTGCTGGTGTGCAGGGCATTAAGCATAATAAACATTATATGTACTGAATATGAAGGATTTAACGTATATGTATAGAATTGAAGCACTGGGTGAATGCTTTGTCAGCCCAGCAGCTGCCTGGGAATGTCAGGCTTGCAGCTTGCTTTCCATAGGCAGTTCCCTCTCCAGCTTGGTAAGTCTGGTGTGCTGTGCAAGTGCTGAATGTGCAGTGCCTGTGCAATGCCACCACTGTGCGCATGTGTTTGTTCGGCACATTAAACACACTTACTCTGCACACACACAGTGGTGCATTACCAAGAGGTCAGGTGGGAGCCAGAGGAGGCTGTCACTGCAGTGGGAGCGATTTTGGCCCACACCCTTGTCTGGTCCCTGATGTAAAGGAAAGGAGAATGCACCAGCTGTATTGTAATGTGCATCACCTGTGGCAGCACTTAAGTGTCCTCTTACAGCCTGTGAACTCTTTGATCTGGTAGGCAGAGAAGGTAGTGTGCTTCTCTAAGATTTCTAAATTGTACTGATAGTGATTAAATATATTCACTATTATATGTTACAACTGATGGAATAGGAAAAGTAAACCAGAACTGTGCAAAATGTGGACAATAAAAGTTGGAGGCAAGCTGACTGAACTAACAGGAATTGAGAAAATATGAGGTTTGTTCAGTTGACTTTGTTAATACCTAATCTTTTCATGTTTTTAGGTTGTTAAGTATTTGTTTTTTACTTATATGGTGTTTCTCTGTTCAGCACTTGGGTAGGAGGGGAAGCAAACTTCATGAATTTTATTATTGCTCATGGTACTAAGCTGTAGTGTATAAATATAACTTAGGGCTTTAGCTTGAGTCCTTCAGTTCTTCATGAAACTGGAGGTAGAAAGGGAGGGAAAGGGAGGGGAAGAAAGCAAATTAAAATATACAGTGAAATTACAGAACACCAAAACTCTAATAATATACAGCTAGTTTTAATTTTTTGCAAAACAGAAGAACAAGTTCTTGATATAGGTTCCTAAATAAAGAAGACACTCTAGTGAAATCTCCCATCATTTAAATTGTACTTCCTGTTAGAAAGTTCAGTGAACTCTTCTTGAGGTGATGAAAATCTATGAATCTGTAATTCTTCTTGAAAGATAACTTGCATAGTGGTTATTGTGGTTCTTCTCAGTAGCAGAGTTTTGCTGGTTATACTGCTGCCTCTTCTTAAACCATGGTTTATCCATATGTAGAAAGTGGGAGGAGATAAGCAAGGAACAAAATCTTGAAAACTGTAGAGTTCTTGTACCAGGCTTTTTGGAGACTATTTTTTATGCTCTCCTCTGAGATACTTGCTTTAGTTGCCTTTTTGCCAGGTAACTAAGTAATTTTAAGGCCTCTTTGTTAGAGGAATGGGTTGTCCTATTACTCCTGTTTCTAGCTCCATGCCCTTATCCTCTGCCTTGCCTTGGTAGCTCCAGGAACCGTGTCACCACGGAAACTAGGCCTCCAAAACACCCTGAGTAGTTACCTGCTGTTTTAGCTGTGTGAGCTATCTAACTGAAGGGTTTGGTGAGTGTGTACGCAGTTGGGAGTGGGGGAAAGAAAGTGGGACTGCCCCTCATCCTCACAGCTTACTGCTAGATCCCCTTGGCTGTTATGTGGGACTGGAGCTTTCCACAGCACCTTGTGATGATCCTGTCCATTTGAACGGAGCTGTTGAAATGCTCCTGGGGCTCTGTGCTAAGATACATGCTATGGTACATACAATGAAACCTACTGTTTGTTGTAACAGAAACCTGCAGTTTCTATTCCGTTGCCAGGTTTGTCAAGTCCCTCTGATGTGAGAGTTCAGGCACTGCTTTGTTCTAGGAGCTCAAGCTGCTGCATAGTTGTGGTCTGCCTAGAAACCTTGTCACTTAGGCTCCTCAGTTTGTTTCTGTTAAGTAGCTGTACCTTCTTGATTCTATGTAGGTTATTCCACAGAAGTGTGTAGAGATATCATTCCAATACGTACCAGATAGATGTTGGTATTCCAATATCAAAATAATAGGAGTGTTTATCTTCTTGCACAACTTTTTCTGTGTTCAAAAATCTGATTCAGCTGTAGAGCTCTACCATGTGAGTGCCTCTCGGGTGTTGGTGGAGCATATAAAGCTTATCCTTAGTTTTTTGTGTGCTGCATGACTGCATTGAGCTTGGTAGGTACAAAGCACTCCTCGGGAGGGAAGCATTGGAAGGAAAAGCTTGATTTTTGTCCTACTGTGAATTACCATTACATGGCAACAAGGCCAAATCAACAGCCGTACTTGGAATTCCTACACTTGTTTTAAATAACCATTGTCCGTACCAGCAGAAGAGCTGAATTTGCAGTCTCATGGTGGTCATGCTGTGTGCATGCTTTTCTACCAAAGGGCTGGTTAGCATGAATAGGTCATGTTGCAGTAACTATTTCCTTTTGGTAATCTCAGTTTGTATTATTTGGAAACAGCCTGTTTACCTTAGTGGCTCTTATTTGTGGGTTCTTTTCTGCAGCTTGTTTTCAGCTTATACCTCCAGAAGCAAAGGATCAAGGGTTTAGTGTCTGGCTTTCTGAATAGGGGAGAGTTGTAGCTACATAGCCCGTCTGAATTTCAAGCTATCTTTGTATTTGGACAGGTTATTGTAGGATGACAGGTTACCATATGTCAGCTGATCTGTGGTATCTGATTCACAGTAATTGTTCATGTGTATGCTCTTAGCCTGTGGCAAATGGAAGGTAATTTGAGTTAGCTTGACCCTCTTTCATTATGCTCTTACGAGGCACTCCCTTCTCCATGTGGATTGTTAGACCTGCTGGAGAGCTTTGGGTAAAACAATAACATAGTTTCTGTCCCCCAGCTAGTTGGGGTGTATCTGTACAACAGTAAGATGAGGACTTCGCCAGTTCCCTGTGTTGTTGCTGTTTTGAGATCATACCTTTCTAAAGGAATGAATCCTACAAAGATGCTACCCTGAAAATCAGCCAGATGTTACAATTGCCAGGTGCGTTTGTCTTTGGCAGAACTTAAAAAAGCTTTATTAGTGCATTTTAAAACACCACAAATAAGTTGTTTATTTCACTGTATGTTAGTATATTTCTTTCTTGGTTTTAAAGAAGTAGGTTTTACTTTGAGTTCTTTCAGAGGATGCTGCTAATTGAAATAATTCTAACACTGCAGTGATGATTTTTAATGTTTTCATTCAAAGCCTTCAGAAATCCTGGCTAACTGAAAGGTTCCCATTGACTACAAATGGCACTTGAATTTGATCTGAAATGATAGGAAAGGTAAAACAATTGATTTTTCTTTTTATTGCTTCGTTTGTATCTGAAATTTGATTTTTGCAGTAGAAAATCTAGTCTAGTTTGGTTCATCAATGATTGTTAAAAATCTAAAATACTACTTCAGTACTTATGGGAAAAAAATTTTCAGTAGTCAGATATTACCACTGTCTTGCTGCCTTACTGAGTTCCTAAGGCTCCCAAAGAGAAAGTCTGAACTGCCTCTTGCATCCACTACAGTTGCATTTCTTCCACAGATAAATATCTTTACTTAATTACTGCACCCCTGATCCTGTGTGTATATAACGAAGTTTCCTCCCCATTTTTCATTCTTATTTGCTCAATGAGAGGTTTTTTTCTAGGAGGTAATGCATAAAATTTACAGTTTCCAAGTTTCTCATACTTGAAAAAGAGAGAGGAAATGTGTGACTTTTTTCTTCTGTTGGAATTCCATCTCGAGATGTAGGTCTTTGTGCAGATTTGCTATAGTCATCTGAGAAGTAGCGTTGGAAAGTTTGTCACCGTACCTTTAGAGAAAATGTTATGCTGCAGAAGCTTAGGAAAACTTCAGATTTTAATAATTGTTTTTAAGAGCTGAGAACAAAATGGAATGCTTTTTTTGGCCAAACCAGCCTTTCCTGACTATTGGGAAAGCAAGAGGGCAGGAAGATGACCCAAATGCTGTTGGGTCATCAGTTTTAATTGTATGTAGTAGCTGTTCAAATTAATGTTTATTATTTCCTTCAGTTGTTGGCTGTCTTGAAGGAGGAAGAACTGCAACTTTTAGATGATTGTTATGTTAGTCGTTGGCAAGATGTGGCACTGCACCCTTCTCTGAAGATGGTAAGATCTGTGACCATTTTCTTTGGCAGAAAGGTTCTCATATTCTTCCATGGTCATTGAAACATCAGCTATTCAAAATAAATGAGAAATTTCATTTGGTCTGTTGACCTGTGTTGACTGCAACTGCCTGAGACTGTAGATAAGGACAGGAGATAGCGAAGCTCCATCCATTACTACTTGGAAGACTGAAGGTCCATGGGGCTTGTGTTATATGAAAATGAGTAGTGGATTTTCCATCACAGAAGAATCATTTTCATAGAATCATAGAATTTTTTGAGTTAGAAGGGACCTTAAAAGATCATATAGTTCAAACCCCCATTTTATTCAGATTCATTTGAAGCTTCCTCTTTGGTTGCATTTTTAACTCTCTGCAAAGCTTTATAGTAATTGAGCCTCTAAGGTATGTGCCTGGGATTGCTGTTGAGAGAACCTCCTTCAACACAAAGAGTTGTTTGGCCAGCTGAGCATGAGAGGGAGGAGAAAGGATTAATGCTTTGGGCTACTGTTGCTGTCTGGGTGATTACAAGAAGAATGGGCGTGATTGTGATAACGAGTGATATCTGAGTGACTTCAAGTGGCCTTTGATGAGAAGTTTAGACCCTTTTCATATCTTGCCAAATTTCTTAGCAGCAGCTGCTCATTGACCAGCAGCTTGTGATCAATAATCTGCTGATACACTTGACAGTATCAGTATGGATGTTTGCCATTGTCAAATTTTACCTTAATTTAAAAGCTTTAAGAAGTGTAAAAGGCATATCTGAGCAGATTCACTGGGTGTCTGATGAAGCTCTGTTCTGAAGATCAAATCGACATAGTATGTGTCAGTGTGATGCTGAATTTCCCATTTTGTCTAAGTAATGTTTGAACATCTGAGCTTGTTAACTTTAAAAATCTTAACAGGAAATAATGTTTACTGACAGCTCCATCTCCTCTAAACCTGTTTTTTAAATGCCAGAGGAGAAGAAGAGGAGGTGAAATTATCCTGTTTTTTTAGTTATAGACAACATAACTTTGTCTAATTTCAAAGGAAAATATATCGGTCATGCTAATACTGAAATCTGTAAATTTGTAAAAATGGGAAAAGAAAAAGCAGAATGGAAGATTAAAAAATTTCTATTTGAAGATTTCAATATTGATATTAATGTGGCACTCCAGTTTAAGATCAGTTTTCGTATTAACTTCATTAATTTTTCAGCCTATGTTTTTCTGGATAACTTTTTTGAGAAACTGAAGATTTGAGCATGCCTTCTGCTGTGGGTTGCTCTTATGCAAATTAATACAATGGAAGCTAAAAGTAGGTAGTGTATGGAAAAAGCATGATTTTTAACTCCTCTATTTTGAAGGCCTACAATACCTATCATCCATTGATACTGTAAGAGTGGCTTCATGACCATGTCTTGGGTAAGTCCCAGCAGACTGACTTTCAGCTGACCGTACTTCAGTTGTTTTAATAACCAATATCACGAAGAGTGCTATGATCTGCCAGTGTATTTTTTTGTATATGTGTGCATGAATTAGAAATGTTGTACAATTGTTTAGAATCAAGAACATTAGCTGAAATTGTAGAGAGTTGGGCACAGTGATTTTCAGACTAAATATACTTCGTTGCCATCCCAGTGTTTCTTCCCTAGCAGCAAGGTTGTTCTGGCATTCCTCTGGGCTACACTATTAGGTAGTCTGTTGAAGCAGTGCAGTATGGCTGTGAAAGGCAGCAATGTTCAACTCTTTCTGTCACTGACAGGGTGGAAATAATTATGGCTTTCACAATGAGCAAGTTTAAATAGTAAAAAAAAAAAGTGGTCTGTTTTAGTCTCTTTATGATGTCTTGATGCAGATGTAGTCACTAAAATTACGTGTCTATACTGAGTGTTAAACATTGACTAGGATTTCCTCCCTGTTACTTGTATGTAGGGTCCTGTTGTCAGAAAGGTTATATTTTTTGGTAATACAAATCCTGTGTGTGCATTGTGGTGGCTGGGGGCACTGCTTGAGCCTCGTTAAGATTTCTTTGGTAGATTTCTGGGACGTATTTTGTCTTTCCCCCAAATTCATTAGTACTATGTAAACAGCCAAATATATTACAGAAAATGAATTCCTCTAGCTTTTCAACTCAATATATGGTTTGAAAAAGGGGCAGAGTGGGATAGATCAGAATAGCAATGTTTGAGAACTTGGTATCCACAAATCCTGCTTATGTTGGTTTTGTAGCTCAGTTAAAAAAAAAATAAAAAAAATCAACCTGCTCCTTTTTTATTAGAACAGGTAAGTGACATGTTTCCTCCCAAAGCATGCATCAAGTACCTTTTGCATATGTGGAGACAATTCCTAAGTAGCCCTTTCTGTAGACCTAGCTGGCAAAAATCTTCCTGCTTAGATAAAATTTCTGTTAGTGACAGTCTCCGTAGAAGACTTAATGATCTTAGGTGTTTAAATAAGAAATTTCTTTTTTTTTTCCCTTTTAAGAGTAGACTTGTATATTTACATATTTAAATTTTAAAGTGAGAGGAATAATTCAGTGGTTGTTTCTCCTCTTTCAGTATTTCTAGTAACAGCAATGTAGTGGACGGAGTGAGGCTAATGAGCAGTTTCTAGTCCAGAAGGTTCCTGATCTTTTCACACAAGTCTTTATTCTTGTATATGCTAAGAGTTTACTTGATGAAGAGCTGTTCAAGCATTCCATAATGTAAAAAGAATAGTAATTGGTGCACTCAACTTTAATTCTCCCCTGCTGCCTGAAGGTCTTGCATTTGGGTTGCAGTAAATGTGGGGAAACAGCTGTTATCCCAGCACTTCTTACAGTGTTGGTAGTGATGGCCTAGAGTAATTTCAGATACTGCTAAAGGATTCCCTTTGTTTTATTGATCTGGATATTTGTATTCCAGAATTCCTGTGACTTGTGAGCTTCCAGTTGTGTCTGTAGCTGTCCTCATTGCACACCTGGGATATACTGAAGTGCTGTTGTTCTCACTTCAGCACTGGGAAATAAAAGTGTGAAGAAATTGCATAACTTGCACAAAGTGACCAGGGAAGTTTGTAGGCATCGTTGGTTTAAGCAATGTTATTGCAAATGGCTATCAAAAGGATTTTCTCAGTGTTTTTTCTTCCTTTGTTTTCAAAACAGTGTACCTGTGCAATCACTGTTCATTGTGTGAGGGAGCTGGTGGAAAAAGGTCTGTACTCTCTGTCAGTATTACACTCTTTAATTGGCTTATCTTTATCATAGAACCCAATTTGTGGCAAAGTACAGGATTGAACATGATGCCCATGGGTTCCTGTGGTTGGTAATCTAGTTTTGGACTATGCAGTCTCGGTATAATACCTGTTTTCTTTCTGGACTTACATTAGTGCTCAGCTTGTCCCAGGCTGAAAACTGGATGGTTGTACTGGGAGTAGTTGCTCTTGGTTGTCATTTGTCCTGTACTCCCTCCCAACTGATCCTTGTTCAAGACAAAGATCACTGAATGGCTCAGACCATGGTTGTGATAGTGCTTTAATCTTTTAGGGCAGCATATTAAGGTAAATGGGAATTGCAGTTGGCTGGCTTAATTATGCTGGACTGAAAACTGGAGCCGTTCTTGCATTGCCATGTGAGCTCCGTGGCCATCTGTCATTGGGGCAACAACTTGTGTTCTAAGGGGCAGCTGGCAGGGTTGAGGCTTGCTTTGGCTGGCAGACTTTTTTTTGATTTGCCCACTGTGTGTCAGTCAGAGCCCTTAGTTGTGGGTAGGGAAGAGGGTGGAGATTGCTTCAATTATTTGTGCAATTAACGTAAAAATCCCAATAGGAACAGTGGGTGTTTCTGTGAAAATAAAATTATGTTCATATAACTTGCCTTCTGTGTCATTACTGTTTTTTCTGCTTTTCAGATGAAATAGTGTGAGAGTTGTGAAGCCATAGGTGTGCCTGTGGATGCACTGAATCATACGCATGTGGCACAAGAAAATTATACATTCTTAGTAAAATGCAGTGTTTGTGAAAGCACAAATGCTGAAGGAAGTACACTGAGAGACAACCTACAGATCACGTTGAAGATTCAAGCAGTTGGATTTTGCACTAGTTCTTTAGAAACTTTATCATACAGGCTCCTGACTTAATGATGTAGAAACCCCTAATTGTATTGATCATATGGGCATGTTCCTGTGAAAAGAGAGAAAGAAAAAAACACTGACTAACACTTTATCTGAGGAAGACTATGTGAGTTTATAAAAGGTAATTGTTAGGAAAATAAGTAGCTGTAGAAAACACTGCAGTTGGCAGTCAAACAACATATGGCTTTTAGTTTGAAGTGCTTTGAATATTTTTGTTGAAAGAAGGGGTACTGCCCCCTCTCATTTCAGGTGTTTGGTTGGCTTTTTTGTTTTCTTGAGACTAGGGATGAGTTGATGTTTTAGTGGTTTTGGGAAGTCTCAGGGAGTCCAGCATTTACACTGGTTCTTGCATAAGTTTTGACTGCTATTGTTCATCCCGTACATCCAGATGATATGCTGGGGCCAGAGGGTAGGAAACAACATAATTCAAATAATGGATTCTTAGTACTCAATCATAATCTGGACCAGTACAGATGATATTCTGCTTTAATTTGAGCCAGCTGCTGACTCATCTGAAAGGACCTTTGTAAAGATGATACTACTTGCTATACGTGTGTTCTGTCTACTTCTCTCCACTTTTCCATCCAGAAAACCAGAGATTGTTGGGGGAAAATGTGCAACATGCATTTATTGACTTTGTGCTGGTAAGAGATGCTGGTTTGGTCTCAGAATCTGCCACGATGTTGGTTGTGCCTTTCATAGTCATATCTAGGAATAACTGATAGGGTTCCCAGGCTATTAAGTTTGGAGTCTTATGACCATGCAATAGAACATGTCTGAAGCATCTCCTCATTGCTTCATATAGCTCAGAGAACAGTCCAGAATTAAATTTTTCTCTAGAGCTGGCCTACGAAATTATGTTATTTGCTAGGGGAAAGTAAAATTTATTTTTTTATATATGTGGTAGATGCATTTGACTTTAAAGACTGCTTCAGATTTCCAGGAAATTTTATTCAGTTCTCTGTACTTTTCAATCTGAAAAATATAGTTGATTTTTTTTTTTTTAAAGTTGTAATGACTTGGAATAAAAAGTTATAACTGTAGGTACCAGAAAGGGCACTGAGGAACTATTGTACTCATTTATACTGGCAAAATGAATTCTAGTGGCATTTTCAAAATTACTCCCAGTGTAATTATTTTTGATAAAGGACTTGCCTGATGTTGTCTGTTTTGAGATGTTCAAGTCCATGACTTAGTGCTTTGCTTTTGATGTTTACTCAAGCACCATGCTTCCCAAGTAGGTACATTAGAAACAACTCTGTGTTGGTAACTCCTCTCTGAGGCTGTCCCATTGCAGATGGTAGTCCTGGTATTATTTTTTTAATGGTTTTTAAATTGTGTTTTAATACACATGGGCCTCCAGTCTCCACTGTCATTTGTGGTTATGAGTAGGGGGAATATGATGGTGGTACAACCTTTTCCTTCCCTCTTTTTTATCTCTTTTGTCTTAGAAAAACAAACCTCTTCAGTGTTTACAGTGAGCAACTAGTTCACAGTAAGGTTTGGCTTTAAAGAAGATGAAAATTAATTTTTAATTGCTCTTTACTCGAGATGACTGCAGCTCTGTATCTGTCCATTAAGGGCACCAAACCAGATCTTTTTGGCACTTGTGTCATTCACAATTTTATTGCTGCATTTGGTCTAGAAGTTTTTCCTTTGTAGGATTTTCTTACCACTACTGCCATAGCTGAAGGTTTCCAGATCTTCAGCTATAGTCAATTACTTTTCATTAAGGGAAAAGTTCTCTCCGTTCCCAGTTGTTTCCTAAAGAACACAAAAACCATTTTAATAAGGCTTTTCTTTTGTCTAAGAATCTAAGCTTAAGTAGCCAAATTGGATTTTGGTTTTGAAATGTACATAACTTCTTTTATTTTTCTTCTTAAGTTTGAGGGGACTGGCTCTCAGGTGTGAAATACGATTAACAAATTTTTCAAAACCTGTTATGGTATTTCACAGCTCTTTTCTTGAAATAATGCTGATGTTTTCTGACTAATAGATGGCACCAGGTATAGCATAAATGATTCTTGCCCTTGGAATATAGAAGACTTTGCTGCAATGAAAGATGGGTTTAGTCTTTTACCTAACTGTTGCCCTTTATCTTGTTAGCATAATACTTTTTTTGTATCCTTCATTATATGTTTTCAGCAGTTTACTACCTGGTAGTAAATCTTGTCTGAGCTCTAAATGTAACTTTTACTCTCCCAGTCTAGGTTGTTATAAATGTTTAATTTTTTTTTCATTCATATAACTGCATTTGACTAGTACACTTGATCAGAAAGTATCTAATATTTTATTTCTGTTCATTTTACTTTTATCAGGGCTTGAGCTGGTCCTACATGATTTGCTTCTCTATATGTTTAATTAAAAGTAGTAGGTGTGTATTGCTTAAAGGATCTGTTGGCCTCTTGCCTGTATGCGAGGACTGGAGTTTCTTGTGGACTTTTCCTCACAGAGGGTGTTTACGTATGTACTGTTTGTTTTTGAGGAGTATGGGCTGCTAGATCACCCACATATCAGTTAAGATGAAAGTTCTCAGAAGAAGCGCTTGTTCCTACCAATGTACTAGTTTTTGAAGTTGTGAATAAAAAAACCTCAGTAATGAACTAAACCCCAGAAAGTGAACCCAAATGCATATTTACAGCATCTGTATATAGGATGGATATTAATGTATGTGGAGGAAAATGAGTAGAGGCTACTGTAGGTAATTAACTTCTGAATTAACTTCAGAATGGTGAGACATAATGCAGTATTTTAAAGAATTTTTCTTAAAATATGTCTTCTGTGCAAAATAGTCATATAAGCTGCATGTCAATAAAGTACTTCAGTAAATATACCAGCATTTTTAATATAAGTTTATTTGTACAATCTATAGAATATGAATGGTTTGGTTTTTAAATTAGCCATAGTTTGAGAAGAAACTTGTCAAGAATGCAATCTGACAGTTGCTTAGAATACATCTTAAGACAATTTTTGTGGGTGTGCTGAGCATGAATATAACAAAGATGACTAATACTCTTGTGTGCTCAACCAAAGTATGGGGGGAACACAGCAAAGCTCAATGCACTCATACAGTATCTTTGCTACATATTAGAATACAGAGAATATCCCAGTTTTGCTGGAAGAAAAACAATCAACAGAGATCTAAGGATGCTGAACTGGATGGAATATAATTACCAGTTGACAAGTATTGTGTATTTTGGCTCAGTGAGGGAAAATAGTAGGCTGGATTTAGCCATGTTTGTGACCCATGTCGCATACTTGATGTTAAGTGCACAAAATATATTTCTGTTGCTGAAAATGTTTTGAATGCTTGTGATTTAAGAGCATCTCATGAAGAATTCCTTTTGAGTCTTTAGCAACGCTGAATCTGCTTTTGGCTATTCTTGCCCTTCAAGTAGGACAAACTAGATAAATGTAGTTGGGGGGCTTTTTTTGTCTTAACATTCTGCATGTGTAGGATTTGAAACTTGCTGTGATCTGTTGTTTTAACTTTGCATTTATAGTCTCACTATCCTGTGGATAAAGAAGGTGGATGTGGAGTCTGGAGGGACTGTGGAAAAGATGGTATCATCAGTCTGTAGATGAGTTGCATGCAGGGTTTTCCTCTAGGAGCACTTACACTCTTCAGAGAGGCTCTTTTCAAGGTAAGGACGCTAGATAGTCAGTAAAAACCTCTTGTCTGTAGAAGTGATGGTTCATGCTGGATTGGTGCTGAATTGTTGGCATTGACCAGTGTTTCCCTGAAGCACTGCAGTTTTCCAGGATTAAATTATGCAGGAAATGTGAAAAGCCAGGAGCAGAGTGAAGTTGCTCTGACTCTCCCCCTTCTAAGTATTTAAGGTTGGTTCTTTTTCTTCTTTTTAAATTATCTGGTATCTGTATACACAGATGCATACCTCTTGCTATTTGACAGAGGTATTGAGCTTCCTCTACCAAAGACAGAACCTCCTGTAAGTCCTTTGAGAGTCTTAAGATATAAAGTAGGATATTGTTTTTCTGGAAATACTTTTCTATACTTGAAAACAAGAGAAGTGTTTGTTAAGGCAAGTTAATACCTATGGTGATATCTCAGTTTTGTTTACTTGTTGACTTTTGCTTGTAACTGGACATTCCAACTACCATAATTTTCCCAGAATATCAATGTAGATAATACAGTCCATCTCTCTGCTACTAGTGTCTATTGTCTATCAACTGGAAATTAAGATTTATTCCATCATAGTTCAGTCTCTGGCCTGTTTCTCATCTTTTGCCAGTATCCGAAATGCACAGAATACTGACATGAAATAATTCACTGACTGTTAAGTACTACACTTCAAAGATAGCAACCTGATTTGATGTCAGGCTTCACAGTTTTTCAACCATGGTTTGACTGATGCACCAAAATTTCTTTGTGTTCCTTACTTGTTAGTCATCAGTGGTGGCATATGCTCTGACATCTAAGGAAAAAAATATTGTCAGCCAGCTACTGTACAGTGACAGGGTTCTTCAAGGTGTAATGTGTATTTCTGTGCAGCCTGCCTTCTAACTGTGCTGACTGGAAGTCTTTGGTTTCACAGGCTTTGAATAATGTCCACTTGTCCAGCCATTAAGTGGGACCATAGAAGCTGTGGGCTGTGTGTTTTCTTCACAAGTTTAACTGCTGCCCAAACACCTTTTTGGGATCATATGTTTCTGAAGCACATGGGTGGTTGTGTGGCATTGAGATGCTTTTGTTAGTTTTGGACTGGAGGGAGAAGGTGACTGTTGTATGAAAATTTCAATTGCACAGTAACAAGTGTGATGGCATAGTGTGCAAGTTCAGTCAAGAAAAATGTGGGATAAATGTAGTTAATGAAATTTAGGGGCTTTTGGTACTGAATTAATCTCCTAAGTATTAATACAAGGTAAAGTCATTCAGATCAAACATTGGAAACTGTAGTTCACTAGATACTCCTTTATTTTCACCAGCAGTTTTCAGTAGTATTTAAATTCAAATGAGTTCATAGAAAATACTTATTGTACTCCTGCTTTATAGCTGTGAAGTCTGAAAGAGGCAGCAGGTGAAAGAATATAAGCAGCAATGTGTTTTTAACTTCTGTGCCTACTTTTGGAAGACATTAATCATTTAACTCGTGAAGCAGTTGGAGTGTGTGAAGATGGCAGCAGCCAGTTCTGGTTTGGTTCCATCAGTTTCAAGCAAGTTTTGAGGCCAGTGTTCTTAAACAATATGGCTATCATCTCATCCCAGATTATCAATTAGGAGAAGGGATGACTGTAAGCAAACCAGCAGGGACAGAGATGTGAGCAATATTCATAAAACCCCAAAACACTGCATGGTCAATATGCTGGTATAAGCCTGTGTAAAAGCAAACTCAACATGCCTACTTGTCGTAGTTTCTTTTGGTCTAGTCTTGCTTGCAGCTCTATCCATGAACTCTTCAGGGTAAGTTTGGGTTTTTTCCTCCCTGCTGTGTGTGAAATGACTAACTTGGCTGCATCTCCAGGTGCTACTGCAAATTAATAACAGTGGAACAATTGAGTTGTTTACAGGTGTGTCAGATTGGTGAGTTCAGAACAGGTGAAACTGTTGACAGGATGACTTGAAGGAAACTGAAACTAAGGCGATGGTTACAAGGATTGACAAAAAACAGGGTCGAGAAAATAAATTCGATTTGCTGATGTTATATAACCATCTTAGTGCAGCCTGTAGATTCATTAGTTTGAGAACATACTTTGTAAGGGAAAGTGATTGCGTGTGGCTTCGCTTTTAGCAAATTGACTGTAATTTAGAGTGAAGGTGTAGGAGGTTGAATATATTATTACTCTGACTTTCTAGCTGGTGTGATCTTGTCTAGCAGGTGAGTTTTACAGTGTGTTCAGCCAGCATGTGTCCTAGCATACTTCAGTTTACAGTTGCAAAGATCCTTGAAACCATGAATTTTTGCAGTGGTACTTCTTGATTTAGTAATTTTTTGAATGTTTTAAATGCTTAATAATATGAAAAAATCAAAGGGAGCGTAACTTGCTGCAGTTACCTCTTCATCCTTTCTGAGCCATGGGAGAGCTTAGCATGCACAGCCCACGGTATGTGCCTTGCAGGTCACTGTGCCTGAGTGGGTTTTACTTCTGAACAGAGATGGAGGTTACCACTGCTCTGTTACCACCTTAGAATTTCATTTTGAAATCTTAATTATCTTAAAAAAGGTCTGTTGGATATCTTGGAGTTTGTCTTGCTTTCTTTCTCAGCTCTAGCAGTAAGAGATAAATTTCCTGTGCCTCTGTAATCAAAGCTTTTATTTCTATTATAACTAAGTTTGAGTAGTGTAAACGAGATCACACAGCCAGGCAGCAGTTTCTTTACTTCTTCATTCCCACCTTCCAGGTAAACACATATACTTAATTACCTTTTGGGAAAGGTGAGGAGGGAAGCAGCTTGAGCCTCTTGTTTAAAACTTGTGCAAATTGCCTTTGACCTGTTTGGATTTTCTTTTTCTGTAGATAAAGAAATTGGAAAGGATGTTTCAGTTATTCAGGAGTATTTAATTTTGTTAAAAGATTGTTACAGCTCTAAAATAGCCTTTTTTTTTTTTTGTAACAAATACCTCACCAATTGCTAGCCTTTTATCTGTTTGTTTTTAATAAACATAGTGTTTTTGTAAAGACCTGGTGGTGTTTCACTTGCCTGGTCAACTGTGTAGAAGTACCCTAGGATCTTTTAGAACCTAACTGAGTCAAAATGCATGGTAGTCACTGTTTTTTCCCCCTCTCTCAAACCTCTGGACCAGAAAGATGATGAAATTAAACTGAGTCTCACACTTGGGAAGGAATGAGGTAATGTATACGCTATGGAAATCTAAGAGGAGGAGGGAGTTTCTGTAACTGCAGAACGCTTCACCAAGCTGTATTTTAGTACTTCTGATCAAATCTTTCAATTACTCTGCTGAGGATGTTTTGACTTAACTGAAATACTACTACTTCATAAAACGTTTCTTACTGGCAAAATATATTTTGATATGGATTCTTTGACAACCTAACATAGCAACACCAGTGTAGAAGATACCCGTATTTATGGAGCAATGTAAGCTCTGTAAAGCTCTGTAGTGTTACATGTGAATGGTTGAAAATCAGAATGGTTTGGGCTGGAGGGGACCTTAAAGATAATCTACCTAGTTCCACCCCTCTGTCATGAGTGGGTGCACCTTTCACAAGACAGTTTCTCAGAGCTCTGTCCAGCCTGACCTTGAACATGTTCAGGAACAGGGCATCCACAGTATGTAAGGGCAACATGTTCCAGTACTACAGTCTGTCTTTCTATACTTATGTGACAATGTCTGGGATTTTTAGAAGCAGGGAGTACTCATCAGAGTGAAAATCGGTCAAGGTTTTTGAGATGCTAATGTACTACAAACTTAGGGTTTCTATCAAAGCTGTTGGATTGGAGTTTCCGTGTACTGGTGAGGCCATGTGATAGGAAATCTGAAGGTAAGTATAATTAGTATTGGTATGTTGAGCAGGAGTGGAAAGCTTTTACCTGTGGTGAGAATGCTGGAGTAGTGATTGACTTGTTCTCTGATGGTGCCTTCTGCCTTTGCCATATTTGCAAAGCTGTGGCTGTCTTGGAAAGGGTTCACATAGTTTAGAGACTCCATAAACTTTCCAGACAACTTGTGCTGATGTTCAGTCACCCTCATGGTCAAAAAAAAAAGAAAAAAAGTCTTGTTCTGGCAACTTTTTTTCTAATGTCCTTCCAGTGCTTAAACACTTTCTCACCTTACTTGTGTACAGCTGTAAGCTCAGTGAACTTGTGCAGTGCTTTGGGCCAAAAAAGTCTTTTAGTTTAAATATTTGAGCAGTTTGTCCTCCAGAAGAGGTAGTTATCCGTAACATTATTTGACATACAGAACTTTTCTGAAGATTTTCCAGCTATCTGTCTTATTTGTAATATGATGTTCCTTCTCTTTATTCTGCAACCTTTTAAGGATATATTCAGATGATCTCAAAACCACAATAAATTAATATTATGAAGTGGCAGCCCTCTTCAGCTGAGGTACTGTGACCAATCTAGTCCATTGATGAACTAAGTAAAATTAGTTTGGCTGAATGAGAGGTGTTTATCTTTTCTGGTGGATCAGTGTGTTCAGAACTGTTTCAGGTCTCTACACCTGTGACTCTTCTCTTACAATGTGTTTTTGTATATCAAATTTATCTCCAGAAGAATTCCTCAACAGCTATGCGTATGCACACAGCTGCATTTCTATTCTGTACATATTTAACTTCTCATCAAAACTAAAAATACTGAAAGGGACAGGATCAAACTGTGTAGGGCTTACTTGGGAATAAGGGGATTGAGGGGTAGTCAGCACTAGTTATGAGATGGAGGGTTACCTCACTCTGGAGCAGCTGCCTTGGCATGTCTTGACATGTTTGAATATTCTCTTACCAATCTTTTTCAGTTTTCTAAAATCTTTCTCTGGAAAAAAGAATCAGGAAATGTAGGTAAAAGAACCAGAAAAGGAGTTTAATGATTCCCTTTTTTATGCATATATGTTGTCCACTGACTTCCCAGAGTGTCTTGGTTTAGTAATACCCTGTGATGTGTGTATGTATGAGAGAAAATACATGAGGCAGATGGATAGTGATGGAAGTGTCCAGACATGAGAGGTGAAAACTGACCATCTTTATATGAACTTCTACATAATCTTTGATTTTGGCACAGTGATAAAGAACACATCTTCCTCTTAAAACCTCTTTAGGCCCTTGTGGCCTTCTGGCGTAGGGTTTAGTTTTGGTGGCTGTTTCAATCTGTCTTTTAATGGCTCACAACACAGGATTACTGTTTGTAGTGAAGGGCTTTAAGAGTCTGGAAAGGGCTGTGTTACTGTACTCTTTTCTTCAACCTTACTTCTCCTTATTGTTTTTTCTTGCATTCAAACATCTTTTTCAGTTAATACACATTATTTAAAAATACTTCTTTGAATAGAAATTTACCATACTAAGGCATGACAAATTATAGGGAGTTTGTAGGAAGTGTAGTGGCTCAGGCCTTCAAAATGGATATGGAATAAATGACAAGATCCCATTCCATTTGAACTTAAAATTGGTGAATATTCAAAACTTGACAATCTAAAAATGGAAGTTCAGGTGCGTGAGTGGAAGGACCTATTTAAGAAAAGGAAAAAATTCAGGATTCTGCTATAGGTGTATAGAAAGACTAGACATAAAACGCAGAAAGAAAAACAACCCTATTGAAAACTTTCAGTACTTATGGATAGTTTAGACAATATGAAAAATTAGTAGTTTCTTTCCATTTAGTGACTTATGCTTGCTCTTGAGTGACCAAGCTTACTCTGTCTGCTTGAACTTTAGCGTTTCTCAACATTATTAAGGATAAATTTGAAACACAAATAATAAACATCTACTTCATTTGGCTGGGAGGAATCTAAAAGGGGCCTTTTTTTTTTTAAGATGGGTTTTTCCACATTGTTTACTGTAACAGAGCTTTAGTCAAATTGGTACCATGAGAAAAACAGTTGGGAGATACTGAGAAGAGAAGCTAGATTTTACTTTTTTTTTTTAAATGAAATTGTCAGTAGCTGAAAATAGATCATCAAGATGCAAGGCATCATCTGCAGGGTTCTAAACTTAAGAGCATTCACTACAAAAATGTCTCAATTTGGAAGCTCTTAAATTAAGCTGCCATTACATTTTACCGCAAAATTTCTCAGGAAAAATGTATCTGCAATTATTGTAATTAGTTACCAAAAGATATAATTAACAGCCAAATACACAGATTTTTGCCCTCCAACCCCACCCCCACACCTTGACAGCTGCAGCTGCTGGTGTTTTAGTCTCTGAAGTTTTACCTAAAATGAAGTTCCTGTGACAAAATCAGTTGTACTGCACATAAAAAAAAAAAGTATTTCTGAAGTTCAAATGCACTTACACATGGGTTTATGTACCTATCTAAAAGCTCCTCACGATGTGAAATGACAGTGTTAATAGAAAATACTAATGGAAATTTAATAGCTACTTATAAAATGCTTTTAGAAGTTCATTGATGAAGCATTTCATGCATGATACTGCTTTTAATGGTAAAAATACATCATCAGTCAGCATCTGACAGTGTATTTTCATTGCAGTTGAAAATGGAAAAGTTAAAACTAGGTGAATGCTGTAGGGTGGTTGGTTATGAAATGCTGTGGAATGGGCTGGGTAAAGTGTCTAGAATTTACACAGTGTTCAGGTGTTAAAAGAGAAATGGGTCTAAAGAAGTTAACATGGTTTAAAAAAAGTTCTATTTAGAAGCAGAGAAAACAAACAATGAAGTAAAAACTTGTTTGATATATAAAAATTATGCCATTTGGTTTTCTGATAAGAAATCAGGGTGTCATTTTATTTTTTTTTTTTCCCCTCCGGATGTCCAAGAGCATTAACTTCTGGATTGGGGTGCTTAGGAGATCCTTAGTCTACAGGGCAAGGAAGAACAGTGTCCTCCCTGTGCTGCAATTTCCTTGAACACATAATACAAAACCTTTCCAGCTTTCTTGATATTTGTTGTGCAGCATATGTTGGCAGTGGAAAACAGATGATCCGTCTCTTGCAATTTGTATTTATATCATCTATTAATATTGTAAAACTTGGTAGAAAAGTTCTTTAGTCTTTAGGTCCTAGAGTATGAGGTTTGAATATGCATAGTGGTTCTCTGTATGGGATCTACTTTTCCTTTCTTTCTCAAAGTAGCTTGGCTTTTAGGTAGGCTGTTGGCCCTTGGTCCTACAGTATTTGGTGTTGACAGCAGTTTTTTATTTTTACTGTAGCTTTTAACAAATTAGGTTCTGAATCAGAAGTTGCCTACTGCAGTGGTGTTTTATAGTTTGATGACAGATTTCTTTACTTGCTTAATAACATATATGCTGGCAAATAAGTAATGAGTAACAAAGAGTTTTCCTCCTGCATCCTGATGATCCTTGCACTTCCTATGGTTCCACATGTTGTTTTCTCACAGTTACTTCCCTGAAGCTAAACAGAACCATGCTTTCCTGCTCCTGACAGGCACTTTGGAGTTGGTAATTCAAGGGATAGAATAATAGGAACAGTTGTTGAGAAGTTTTCAGAATAAGTAGGGATTCAGATAAGTCTGACTTGGGGCATGCAAACCTTGTCACAGCTAGGCTTGTAAAATTCAGCCTTACTATGAAGTATATTAGATACAACGTACGTGTGACTAATGCAAGGATAATAAATGCTTGCTTTCTTTTTTTTTTTTTAATGTCTGCATGTTTCTGTCATAATTATCATTAAAGAGCCTTGCTGAAACTCAGGTGAAAAATAACTATATGTTGTAAGAGGGGGTCTGCCTATTTGGTGAATTAAAGAACAATAATTTTGGGAGAACTGATGATATTTTTTTTCTCCCTGTCGAATGTCTTTAAGTTTTCAGTATACTGTTGGTGGTTGTGTTGTTATAGTGGTATTTCATAATTTCTTTGGGGGGTGGTGGTGTGTAAATGTTGGATTTTTTCTTTTTTGTTTGTTTTTCATTTCAAGCTGTAACACCTGAAATACTGTGTGTTGATTGTAGTACTAGGGCAGGAGGAGAAAGCAGAATGCATGTTTAATAGCCAAAGACATAGTAGAATTAATATTTTACCTTTTGCAGTTTGCACAGTTATCTTTTTTCTAGACATATGCTCTTGGATATCCCAAATTGTGAGAAGTATTAGCACGAGGTGTGTTTTCCCCCCAGCTGTCTGGCAGAGTTACAAGGTCTATATTTTTTCCTCTGGACTGTTTGGTGTTTCTCTGCTTCTTTGTAGACTAAGGGCTGTCTTAGGAACTTTGCTTGGTACAGTATGTATTTGCCAAGCCATACTAGTATGGATTTCTCCAGAAAACCACTCTTCCTGGTCTGTTGGCTTATATTATTTCTGAAGGCTATGATAAAAGATTATCTGGGATGTATACAAAGACAAAAATCCAAGTAAGATTTTCTTGGTGACCCTCTGTTTTCTAGTTACCTTAAGTCATACAAAGTGCTGAAGTTGATGGCTCCTGGTTCTTGATCTTTTAGGTATTTTTTTCTTCCTCTGATATAAGATAGTAGTAGGATACAGAAAGGGAAGAATGACAGCCAAACCCAGTAAGCTGTAAAGTACTGTTAGTGTAGTTTGTCATCCTCTTGCTTCTTTCTTGGATAAGTTAATATTGACTGTACTCCCTTTATCCCCAGCATGCAAAATCAACTGTCTGGCCTTTCATGTTGGCTACCTCTTTTTTTTTTTTTCCCACTTAGCTTTTTTGCCACTGTGAGGCAGATCTGTGACTGCCTTTCCTTGTCATGATAGGCATTTCATAAACACTTTTTTTTAAATTCTGAAATACCAAACTAGGAATTTACTAAGGTTCATCAAAACTGCTCCTTGACATAACAAGGTTTCAGCTGGGCCAATGTATTGATAGATGTCAGTCACTTCTGATGGAGAGTCCGCGTAAGGCAGATGGCTTTGCATGGCAAGTATCTCCAAACCTGCACTGCTCTTAGTAGCAGGAGATACATATTTTTTTTTCTGCCTTTGTTACAGCAGCATTCCGCTGATGTGGCTTATGGCAGAGAAATCTGTGGGAGGCTTTCATTTTCTGAAAATTTGGTAAAATGATTGTGCCCTGAGATGGTGTTTTACGGGGGTTATGCTTGAATAGTTGCAATAGTACTAATTCATAATGAGACTCGTGGATTGTTTTATTACACTTAAACTCTTTCCTGTTTTTTTTCAAGGGGAGCTATGTTTCTCTTGACTTCCCATGCATCACAGAAAATCTCAACAAATGGATCAGTTATGGACTGAAAATTTAGAGTGTAAATTGTGATTTCATTAATGAAATCTTGTCATTCTCACGGAATTTACTCATTCCTATACTGTGAGTTTGCACCCAGTTATTTCAAAGATACCAGAAACTCAACTGGAGAAAAAAATAAATAGTGTCATGCTCATTTTTCAGTTCCAGCAGTGCTAGAGGCAGTTACTCATGATGCAGGATGAGATGAGGCTGGAAGTAATTGCTGCCGGAAGTTAATAAAAACAGGAAATTCTAATTATTTTTCTTGAGTTACTGGTATCAAGAATATCCACGCTTAGTCTAATTAAAGAAGGCAAGCTTTTGGCTTTGTAGTTCAGCTACTCTCTGCTTATTAGAAATAATCTATCTTCACAAATACATTTATTTTACATATGCTGGTTAGAATGTTTTTCTCAGGAGTTTTGAAGGCTGGTTTTTGTCCTGTCGATGTCCAGCCATTTTACTGACATAATTGTGGAGTTATCTGTTTGGGGTTTTTTTTGGGGGGGGGTTGTTTGTTTATTCTGTGAAA
>JAWWEE010000105.1:12647380-12697195 GCA_035221455.1 Xenops minutus
AAAATCAAAACCAATTTTTGCCAACTTCCATTGATGTGGTTTCTGGTTCTTTTCTTTATTCTTTTTTTTTTTTTTTTGTTTGTTTGTTTGTTTTTCTTATTTGTTTGTTTTTTTCAGTCCATGTCTCCCTTAATATTGTGAATTAAAACTAAGAAGCTGGTTCCAGGCATTAGTCTGTTTTCATTGCCTCTGAGGTCTGCTCTTTCTGGCTTCTCACCTTTTCCATAGTGTGGATTATATTTTTCAAGCTCTGTCTCTTCCCCCCTCTGTGTTATGCTTTCTCTCTTTGATTAACCTAATTTCAGCAGCTGTTTAAGAACCATTTAACCTCAGATTTATATCCTTGAAATAGCCAGAACCAATTGGATATCAGCCTGTGTCATCCTGCTTCAATTCATTTGCTATCTGAAGTGTTGTGCAGTCATCTTGTCACAGACTCTGTTTCTCTTGCCAGTTCCTAGGCTTTTTTTCATGTCATTCACTGTCTCGCTGTGTTTTTCACTGTGCTTTTACTTGCCTCCTTGCTTTAGTGAAGGTGTGTAGCTTTTCTAGAGTCCTGTAGTACAATTTACAACATGAATGACACCAATTTCCACAAGAATTCTCCATGCTTTTGCTGTGCATTCCTTTTGTTACATTCTTGAGCTCATGTGGGGAAAGTACAGGGTTTGTGGAGGCTTCTCCAGGATGGAATTGACAGAGGAATTGTAGACAATGGTTTTACAGTTGTATGCTTTAAGATTGTATTCAAACCAGTCCCAATCTAAAAAGGGAGTGTCCTCCTCAACCCGTTTTCTGTTAGTCTCTTTCCCAGTACGGGTGATGGGTTCTTTATTTTCCCTCTTGAGTTTCTGGGAGTTTTGATTGTGATGATATTTATTTTAACATACAATCCCCTCCCACCCTGTTTTTTATTGACGTAGGTGATGATAGCTGTTTGAACTGAGTTGTAAGCATGAGATTTTCTGGGTTGTCATCAGTGGAGATTGTGGATTGCCATCTAGGATGCACAGTTTAGTTTAGAGTTGGAAATAAAATGAGGGCATGGGATTAGAAATAGAAGGAAATGTCTTGGTGAAAAACCATTCCTTGTTGTATGGACTCTTGAGTTGAGGAAAATTTCATGGAGTTGAAAGAGAAATGCCAGTCAATCGGAGTTTCCAACTGGAGTAGAGCCCGTAGTTGGAAAACACAAGACTGTTCCTTATTTTAATACTCATTTCAGATTTAGTTTTCCTGGGAGTGTTGCTATTTAAAATTTCTATTTTCACTGAAGTATGGATTTGGAGTACATATGAGACTGTAGGTTACTGGATCACTCATTGAATGTTCTGTACATCGGGAACATGCATAACTCATAGTTTACCAAACTTACTGACTTTTTAAATTTATTCTTTTCCTATTGATTTATATTTTCTCAAGAACATGCCATGTTTTTGACATATTTCTGCTTCTTAACAAGAAAAATTTTTAACTGAATACCTCCTTATGTAGTAAAAGCTGTTTGTCTCCGTTTTCTCCATGAAAATGGACAAAAAAGGTATCCATGTAAGATATAACTTACAGTTTGGGATTCTTGGGATGGTGTTCTTGGTCTTTGTACAAGAAGGGAATTTGCTTTCAGGTAGCTTTGTCTGTCCTTATTCTTGGTATTAGTCTGCTAGTTCCTATCTACTAAATGATCTAAACTGAAACTGAATTAGTTTCACGCATATCCTGTGGAAACAGAATGACATAACCAGATGTGTTTCTAGTTTTCAGTTGTGCAGTACATTAATGCTTACTGAATCATAAATAGTTCAACTGTCAGCTTATGTCAAGCAAAGGTAAGGATTGGTGATGACCTCTTGCACTTTATTCTTGTCTGGTTTTGACACTCTTTTGGAAAACTGGGTGTTTTTTTAAAATATAAATATACATTTTGTACTTAACTGTCACTTTGTCAATAGGCATAAAACTGTCAGGAATCAGAGCATGTTAATGTTTCTGATTTGGGGGCCAGAGAAGCCTTTAAAATGGTTTTGGCTTATTTTGTAGACGGAGAGGAAGAACACATTGATTGCATCCTTGCTTTGACATGTTACTAAAAGATACCCAAGATGTGAAGTGTGGATTTACAGAACAAAAGCATGTAGTTCTCTCTTGGATTCAGAAGAAATTTAAGCCTTAACATTAAGAAGCAGATCAGCTTTTTCAAGTCATACTGGAGAATTTCACCTAGTAATCACTGTATCAGTGATTTGAGTGGAGAAATCTTAAATCAACCCTTGCTTAATTGAGCAGAAGGGCAATTTAAGTTAAATTGCTCAGTTCTGCAGGATTTTGGATAAAGCTGAGTGAGATTAACAAACACCTGTAAAATCATCATCTTCATTTTGAAATCAGTGCTTAAGTTTCCAAGTAAATACAGCTTGAAAAATTGCAGGGGGTGAGGGGGCTTATTGAGGCTTTAAAAATAATGCTTTTTATTTCAGGAAATGTCTGATGGTTTCAAAGTTGATCCTTGTCCCTTGCAGCAAGGAAACACATCTAGATTTCAATATTCATTTTGAGATAGGGCCTAGGGAGGAAAACAGTAGTATGAACTTTGGAGCAGTGGGAGGCACTACATTAGTGAGCTTTCCTCTTCAATAAAAAAATTATTTCGAGTCCTAATACTTATAAACTTCCAGGAAGAAAAAGATCTGTGGGTTTTTTGTGGAAGTAACTAATTATCTTGGGAAGAAGATCAAATTATATACCTCAGGGATTTGTATGTTAAAAGGAGAAGACGGGTCATGGAAGACCTGGGAGGATTTACTGCCTTGCATTTGCAGTATCACATTTCAGCTTTCAATAAGACAGTAGAAGGCTATCTCTACATCTGACTGGAAAGCTACCAAAAAAAGATGAATTCAGAAGCAACGTCCGGGTGTTCATTCCCATCTCCTTCCTTTTGTCTCATGCTAGCACTTCTGTAGCTTCCAAAGAACTATAACAAGGAGCTGATCTAAAAAAGATTAGTTTGTAGGAGAATGGGGATACTATGGGAGCAAATAGCTGTGGATGTGTGGAATGATGACACTACTTTGTTGCAGCATAGATTTGTCTTGGATTGAAGTGCCATGTACCTGCAGTTTATGACTGTAAGCTGTGATATGGCTGTGAGCAGCTGTCAACTGCATAAATGCCTTTCTGGCATCTTAGAGGAAATCAGTATTTGGGAATCACTAAGGGAACATTCATACAATGATGCAACAAGGAACAGGTTCAGGGAAAGGCACTGCAAAATCAGTAATATTTCAGAATATTTCTGTTACCTGGTCTGACAAGAGACTGTAAGCATGATACCTTCAAAAAACAGCTCTAATTGGTTCTGTCATAGTTCAGAGGTTCTAGTGATGTCTACAGACCACAGTTCAGCATCTTCATAAAGCCACAGTTCTAGTCCTTGTACTTCTTGTCTTTTCTCTCCTATAGCTGGAAGTAATGTATTTATTTGTGCTGCTTTTCCCAGGGAAGTCCTGTGGTGTCTTCTCCCCCCACCTTTGTTTTTCTGAATGTTATTCTCTCACATTTAGGAAATCATCTTTCTTAAGCTCACTTCAGTAGTCTTCCTGTAGTAGCTAAAATCACAGTCCTATAGATCCTTAGGTTCAAGTGCTCTAGGAGAAAATAAATAATGCAAGAAGCATTACATGGAAGTAATTGTGCTATAAATTTAGCAGGTGGGAGCTTTTAACCCCTTGCATACAAATCCTCTGAACTTTGGCAGCTGTTCTGTATGGCTCTGCCTTTAGGATCATACAAAGGATGCTAAAGGCATTGACCAAACAAGTGATCTGTGCAAGCAGAACTCACCTGCTTTGAGGATACCTGCCACAGAAGGGCCTTGTGAGAACACATACTACAGGTGGGAGTTTCCTAAAGGAACTGTTGTATGTGGAGTGCCTGTGTGTCCAAGAGCAGTGGTGTAACAAAGTGCAGTCTTGTCTCCACACAATGACATGGGAATGCCACTTTCTTCAACCTCTCTGAAGAAGTACGTCTGGCAAGACTAACACTTCTTCTGGTTTAGATTTTTCATTAAAAAAAAAAAAAAGGCATAAAGGGGAGTAAGTGGAAGGAGGAGACTTTGGAATTATTGCTGAGTATTGGTTTCCCACATCCCAGATGTCCTCTTTCCCGAGTGTGTTCATTGTGGGAAAAGAAGGAAGTTTTATTAGTAGTTTTTCCAGACAATGACTGTTTATGAGTAAATTCTTTTGTGTTTGAAAGCATTTGCAGAGATTTTTGGCTTTGGGACTGCATTATTATCATATGGATAATGTGGGTTAATTGAACCACAGTGAAACTATTAGCAGTGAGAAGCCTGTATATCTGGAACATGCAAGGTAGCCTACTTAACATCTGCAGTCATATTCAGAATGATTCCTCCAATAGAAAAGGTGAACTAAAATGTTCGGAAAGAGGACTTGAAGCCTGTAACTTCTGCTGGATATTTTGCCTTTAGATTGAGAAGAAACATGCTTAAAAAAAAAAAAAGGCTGAGATAATTGGCATTTTAAATGGGAATCTTTCAAATGACAAGTTGGTAATTTGTTTCAGTTAGAATTTGAGCTGGTTAAATACGTCAATAATCTTATATTGATTACTGTTTAATAGCAGCACCTGCAGAACAATATCTTCAGGAGAAGTTGCCAGATGAAGTGGTTCTAAAGATCTTCTCCTACTTGCTGGAGCAGGATCTCTGTAGAGCAGCTTGTGTGTGTAAACGCTTCAGTGAGCTGGCTAATGATCCAATTTTGTGGTAAGTAAAAAGCTATTCCTCATTATCTTCAGAAATATTGGATGTGCTGCTCAAGATGCCAGTACAATAGAAAAATTGAAATGTTGGTTGCAATTAGTTGAATTAAAACCAATTGTATTTTAATATGTCTGGTTTAGTTAAGCATTATTTGTTACTTAGGAAAGTCTGATTATATGTATTAAAAAGTAAAACTTGATTCTTTAGTAGTATAGATACTAGTTAAACAATGTCTGTTTAAAAAAAAAAAAAATCCGTTCCTTGAGTAGCTATTCCATCTTCCCTCTTTAACCCTTTGCAGGCTGCCATGGGCGTTGTGTTACTTGATGCAAAAGAAACAAAACATTTCTTAATGTTATATGCAAGCTAGTGTTTGCTTTGTTTAATGGTTGGACGCTTGGGCTGTTTGCCCCCATTTGAATCCACCCTACTCCTGGGTTATTGAGAGTTTGAATAAATGGGATCTACATTTGTAATTTTTTATAGGGAAAAAATAGCATGTTTCTTAGGCTGCTCTTTTAAAAATAAAGATTAAGGCTAAAAGAAAAGGAATAAAATAACATCATAAACATGCCCCTTTTCTTCTGTTCTAAAGACATCTTTGGGGATGTCTTGTCAGATGAATTACAAGTTCTGAGATTCAGTGGCATCATGTAAGTCTGGGCTTAGTATCAGCAGGCTCAGACACTGCAATTACTTGCATTCTGGCACTAATCAAAAGAATCCAACTTCTGTGTGCCGTTTTGTTCTTTTTAAACCACTGTAATTTGTTCACTGATGAACTCTTTTCGGAATACAGTGCATCATTTGTTCTCTGTGAATGCATTTTTCAGTTTCTTTTTGGCAAGGTGAGGAAGAGGTGGTGGCACACTTGATCCTAAGTTTATTGTTCTTGTGCTACTAGCTTTTGTAAGTGTTAAAGCACTGCTATGGTTAATATACAATTAGACTGATTTCACAAATACTGTAACTAATTATTTGAATTTCTTGATGAACATTGCATGTTGAGACCTTTTTTCACTTGGATCATGGAACACATCAAAATTTTTCTCAGAAAAGCACAAAAGTCAGTACAACAGAAAAATTGTTTTGAAGGTGTTTAAGTGGTAGGTACTGATCTTGGCAAAATTTGCTGTCACACTGGCAAATCCTGTTGGCAAAAAAAACAGGTTTTAACTTTTGCTGTTACGCCAAAATGGAAGGGTAATCAGAAATGCATTAATTTTCTCTTCTGCTTGACCCTTCTGCTCAGGAAAAGATTGTATATGGAAGTATTTGAGTACACTCGTCCAATGATGCATCCTGAACCTGGTAAATTTTATCAGATTAATCCAGAAGAATATGAACACCCAAATCCCTGGAAAGAAAGCTTCCAGCAACTGGTAACAGTAGTATTTGTTTATATTAAAATTTACAGATGTTTATAAAAGTAAAAACCCCAACTTCTGAAATGAGACTGACAATAGTGATTAACTTGGGTTTAGACTTTAAATAAGGTGATGTGACTGCGGAGTTGGGGAGTAATCCTTGTGGTGTTATGCAGTAGGGGGAAATATGAAGTTGTTTCCTGTTGTGAGGCACACTTTGGGGAGACACAGCATGGTCAAGTGCTTGAGCATCCAGCTCTTCTGTCTTGGGTTTTCTTTGTGTTTTGCATCACTAAAATTCCATGGAAAAGATTGTCATGGTCTGTGGCTCACAAATAAACTGCAAATGCATTGTTGTTGTCAAATGTTACTGAACCAGTGTGTGTGCTGGTTATAAGATCTGCGTGCATCTTCCTCTAGTAAACCAAATAATGTATTGGTAATATCACTTGGGCTTAAACAGTGATTCACAGTGACTGGAGCTAAATGAGTTGTCTTTGAGGCATGTGATTGAACCTCTAATCCAAAGTTTCAGAGGTATTGTAGGAATGTCTGGACATGATATTTGTGAAACACAAGTAAGACAAATACAAGGGTGAGTGTATCATACAATGCCATATGTAATTGGTTAATGAAATTCAGAAGCTTGTTGAGGACAAATGCTTGACTTGACTTCTTCTTCTAGTCGATTGCAAGTGAAGGTATAGAGTTCTCTTTTCCTCACCAAATAAATGCATTTTGTTTTGTGGAGAATTAAGATACTGAAGTAAAAGCAGCTGTTGTGAAGTGCATAAGGTGTTTGAAACTTTCCAGACATTTTTGAGGCTCCTGGCTGTGTAAGTAGGTTGGCCTGGTGGTTGAGTTGGTCACTTCCTTAGGCTCAGACCATTTTTGGTGTTGCCATTTTGGACCGTGTGCCTAATATGGGAGGTTGGTATATGATCCTTACTTCTTGGAACAAACTGATATTGGCAAATGGCTTTTTAATTAGTGGATTAGTAGATCTCTTGTCTGTACATTCAGACCCACCTGTCTGCAAGCTTATTACAAACTCTTCCTTTTTCCAGTACAAAGGAGCACATGTAAAGCCAGGTTTTGCTGAACACTTCTACAGTAATCCTGCAAGATACAAAGGAAGAGAAAATATGCTGGTATGTTTCTAAAGCGGTTCTTAAGAATGTTTATATATATGTATTTAAATAGAAATGGGAATTTCTCTAAACTTGTCCCTTTTCTTCTAGTATTATGATACTATTGAGGATGCTCTTGGTGGAGTTCAAGAAGCTCATTTTGATGGACTTATCTTTGTTCACTCTGGTATATATACTGATGAATGGATATATATAGAATCTCCAATCACCATGATCGGTGCAGGTATATTGAGAGCATTCTTGTCTCAAACTTGTGTTAATTACTACATTAATTACAAAGATACTCTGATGTATTAAATATCAGCTGTAAATGCATATATTTCTCTGGTAAACATGTATTTTTTTGTGTAAGTGTCACTAACTAAAAAGTATGTGATGCTTCATACTGAAGTACCATTGTTTGCTTATTAGTCCTTGGAATAACTTATTTATCTTTTTATTTCATTGGGAGAAAAATCCCCTGAATTTTTCAGAAAGTATATTCAGTTATGTGACTGCAGCTGAAATTTTCAGGTGATTCTTATGAAATTTGTACATATATCTGTATCCGTCTGTATATCTATCTATATATCTGTATCCCATCTCCAGAGTAGAAACTAGCAGTGGGAGCAAGCCCAAATTAGTATCTGTCCCATTTTCTTCATCATTGTAATTCCATCTTGAGGAAGGAAATGAGAACATCCAACAGAAAGATTCTATGACTAGGAAAGGTTTATAAGGTTGATATAAGATGATACACCTGGCTGCAAGTTGCAGTACTTGTGCAGCTGTTGGCTTCTCCTGTCACCACTGTGAGCATGCTAATTCCTAGTGTCATGATAACTGGTAGAAATTTAGGCCATATTGATGTCTGGGAGAGATCTTGGATAGGGGTCTTGGACCTCTTGCTCCTCTGGTGACCCAGGGGTGAATTGCCTACTGTTTGCTTTTTCTGAGATGCTATATGTCTGTGTTGGCTTGGTTGGTTTTCAGAGTTGTGGGTTTCTGGGTTTTTTTGGAGGTGGTGCATGTGGGGTTGGTTGTTTGTTAGGTTAGGGGTTTTTGGTTGTTTTGGTGGGCATGTTTTGTGTGTGTGTTTTGGGGTTTTTTCTTTGTTTTGAAAAGTCCCTCTTTTTAGGTGTTTATCTGTTCTCCACACCAACTGTTTTGTTCTTGAAGTGAGCATGTTCTGGCACTTCTTGCCTGGGT
Source organism: Xenops minutus (assembly GCA_035221455.1). Lineage (NCBI taxonomy): Eukaryota > Metazoa > Chordata > Aves > Passeriformes > Furnariidae > Xenops > Xenops minutus. The sequence goes on from JAWWEE010000105.1 coordinate 12,655,873, forward strand.
TTTGCAGCCTTGGCAGTGAGAATGGTTTTGAGGAATGCAATCAGATTGTTGCAGCGTTACTCCTAAAACTTGTCCCCCCAGATCCACAAGATGTGGCTGTGTTAGTATGTTAGTCAGTTCATGACATATATCTGAAGCCAATATTCTGAACGTCCCCACTTACAGTGTTTTGTTTTGTTTTGTGGAGAGGTTTTGGAACACAAACTGGATTTCTTTTGAATGAGACTAATTTAAGAGATGTGTTCCTGGAATACTCTTACTGCACTCTAGTAGCCAGTGTATGTTCAGTCAGAGGGACTGGGATAGGACTAGTCCAAAGTCAGTCTCTTCTACCCTCCCCGTCCTGCAGTGTGGGTGGTGTGGATGTCTGATCCTCAGAACTGTTTCATTCTGTAGTACCACTCCTGTTAGGTGCAGTGCTTGCTAATGGAGATGTGGCTGTAGACAAATAACAGAATACCCTTGGCTTCTGTTTCAGATAGGGGATGACAGTAATAGATGCCAGTACAAATAGGGCAAGTCATATTCATGAAGTGTTTAAAATCCAGAAGAAACTGGATCAGCACTGTCCTAAGATACAAAACTTCTCAGTTACTTCGTGGCACTTGAAAGGACGTCTTTGATATCTGGTTAAATTTCTGTATATTCTCTGGATCTTTTTCAGTTTTGAAAGGCCCTCAGCTTTCCCTTCCATTGGAATTAACCTAAGTTATTCAGAAAAACAGTTTTCTTAACTACAGTCCTTTAAAAGCCAGGGATCTGCATTGTGTATTTTTGTAACAGAATAGCCATCTTGGGGAACAAAACCTCTAAGAGGAACCCAGAAATGCTAGATGTATTTATATTTCAGTTTTTGGCACTGCTGACTTCAGTTTCTCAGACTTTCTCCACTGTATGGTGAGTGACATTGTAGAGAGAGTCAATTTTCATTTGTCTGGAAAAGAAAACAAAGTGAACCACTAAGCCTTAGAGAACTACCTCTTCTCTGTTCAGTCTGGCATGCTTTTCTGAATGGTAGGATTAAGGCAGCACCAAATATCTCTACAGTTCTACTCAAATTTCTTTAATAGTTTCTTCTTCTGACTTCTGAAGAAGAACATTATTTATTAGAAAGACAGCTTAACATAGCTTGAGCTTGCAAGGAGCTTCTGCTTTCACATATAAGCAAAATGTTCTTATGGAATAATACCTGGTATTCTAGGTTCATTGTTCTGTTTAATTTTGGGGTTATTTATTTCTTCCCTTAAATCCAGTTGAAGGAGTTGGTTCAGAAGGAAGCCTTTGCAGGTATTGTTAATACTATGATTTATCTGAACTGTCAAATAAGAGGCAAGAGTAGAGGTCCTGTAAGGAAATTGTTGCATCTTGTTTGGTGGAACAGAAATACCTATTAATTTCTTAAAAGAATTCTATTTTCCAGAGTTGGGAAGGGGAGATGTGTTCACTTCAGGAATATATATGAAGTGTTCATCTCACTCACGACACAAAGTCTCTCAATGATCTGAATTTCAACAGTTATATAGACATGTGTCCCAATCTGAGATTCATCCCTAAATGTGTGTGGTTTCCTGTATTTTAGGAGCTACAAATGTTCTTTTTTTTCTTGGCCCTTTTTATTTTACTTAAATAATGTGTAAATAAGTGAAAATGGATTATCAAAGGATATTTTCAATCAAGACAAAAAGGAGTAAAACCAATAAGAATTATTATTGTAACTTTAAGGGTGAAAAAATATAAAATGGTAAGACTACCATAATTGCTTATTTTTTTACTTCAGACTGCAAGAGTACTTTCACATGCCTGAGCTCTTCTTTAAATACCCATTCTGCATCTTTGAATTACAAGTTGCATTTTGGACTAGTTTAGAGCTGTGTTCTTTGCTGTAGATTTTGGAGACTGCAAGATCTAAAAGAGTAGCTGCACTTTTTACCTGGTGAAGTTGAACAGGATCACAGTTATTTCCTACAGAATGTAGTGGATTTTCTTTTAATGCACTGAAAAGTGAAATTGTTTTGTTCCTGTAGAGGAGTTAAAGAACTATCAGGCAACATCCAGTTAATTTATAATTCTTTAGGCAGTCCCTTTATTGTAGGCTTTCTGTGACATTATTTCTAAATGGTCCTTTCTTCATCCTTAAGCTGAGTGTGAATTCTGAACCCATGGAACACAATTCCCTTACCCTTCAGCAAATAGACCTCCTGGAAACTGTTCTGCTTGAGAACAAAATTCGTGGCCCTTTTCTTCCTTTTCTGATTCTTATACTGACATACTGGCTTCTTTTTTCTGAAGTGGTCCAAGCCAAAAGGTGAAATAGATACTTCTCTGAATTATGATTTTGCAAAGATTCAGTAGGATGTTGCAGAGAATGTCATTGGTGCATTTAGAATGAAACTAATGCTTAAGGAAGTCTTCAGTTTTTTCCTAGGGGAGTATCTAAGTGCAGTGGTCTTACTAAGTGGTATGTTCCATGATGGGATGTCCGAAACTCAGAGACCTATGAAAAGTAACTTGTGTGCTGAGAGGAAAGAAGTGCCTATAGAGAATGTGATCCAAATGCATTCCAAACACCTACAAGCACAATTCCACAAATCTGTTTAATTGTTTCAGAACATATATTATAAAGTACAGTTTGTCTGTGCTACCCTAAGAGAGAACACAATTCTGATACTGATTTATGGCTCTTACATCCTATGTGGATAAAGCCCTAAAGGGGCTCTATTTTCTAATTTTGGTTCACCTGCATTACTGTGGTGCTGTTCTTTTTCATAGGCTGAAATACACTAATGTGTTTGTGCCAGTGCATTTGCAGCATGGTGTATATAGAAAGGTTATCAAACCACAGAAAGATCATCAAAGCCTCTTTTAGTTATTATCTAGTATTAAGTGAATAAAGGTACGAAGAAGAGCTAGACTACCTTAAAATATCTGCAGCTCTGCAGTAATGAAAGCCTAGATGAGACTTATAGATAGTGAGAACAAGCTGGATAATGATAAAAATGTTGCTCTGTTCTGACTGACACCTTTCTGCCAGAGTGATAAAGAACAGGGCATACCACTTGTCTGTTCTAGTGTCAACTGACAACAGAAAAGAATCTGCTCATGAGAAATCCTGTGAGTAGGATCTTCAATAAAATATGGAATTTAGGGCAAATAGCTGGTCCTTGAGTGGGGAATGGTTTGAAATCTCTATCAGATAAGTTACCTGCTATAGTATGTGAAACTCCCACCTTTATATTTTGTGTATTGAAGAAGGCTGCTTTTAGCTTGTGTATTTAAGGTGTAGATTTGAATTGGACAAACGATTTTGCTTGTGAATGAGTGTCATTGAATTTATTCCAGTGCAAGGTTGTTAACTTGTGCTCCCTCTGCTGGCTCTTGCCATCCCAGTGTAAACATCACCTGCCTTTGGATTAAGGTTAAAGAATCGAGCAGAGCCTCTCTGGTAACACAGGAAATCAAGTGGCACATTATGGCAACTTGAAAGTGAACCACTTTGAGACCTTCTGTACATATTTACAATAATATAGTTCGGTCTAATTTGATAGAATTTTCCCTGAATAACAATGAAGATATGTATTCAGAACTCTGAATCCTACATTTGAGAAGTGTGAGGAGGTCACTTGGAGGTCATGAGCAGATTACTGAATAGTGATTTGAACTAGTGATGGGGAATGTATGATGTTTAGCTTTAATGAAAGAGTTTAGAATACCAAAATAAGTTGTAGTTGGAACAGACCTAAAGTGCCTCTAGCCTGGTATCCACGTTTAAACTGTTAATTCAGTTCCTCATGAGTAATGGTTAAAAACTAACTCTGTGGAAGAGAAGATTTTTCTTGTGGCGCTGCATAGTAAAATAGTGTCAGATTGTCTTAGTGAAAGACTAGTTTCTTCATTGTCTTTGAAACTTACTTTCTGAAGATTCTTCTGAAACAAAGAGTATTTATGTGTTTACAACAGTGTTAATTTTCCTTTGTTGCTTTAAATAGAATGCTGTAGGCCTTGTGAGAGTTTGTTTTTGTTTTGTTTGGGTTTTTTGTTTGGTTTTTTTTTTTGGTGTGACATAAACTAAGACTTACTAGTTGTTTTCTTTACAGCACCTGGAAAAGTAGCAGATAAAGTTATAATAGAAAACACTAGAGATTCCACCTTTGTTTTTATGGAGGGTTCTGAAGATGCCTATGTTGGATATATGACAATCAGGGTAAGAATATCAAACTTCAGCAGATCTTTTAAAAATTTTAATGCCTGAGCAAATAAATACTATATCTGTTTTCTTCCTTTTTCAGTTCAACCCTGATGACAAATCTGCTCAGCACCACAATGCACACCACTGCTTAGAGATTACCGTGAACTGCAGTCCAATTATAGATCACTGTATTATTCGAAGTACTTGTACAGGTTAGTGGATTTTTACTGTTTGAAGAAACACACAACTTGAGTATGATCACTCTTGGCATATTTCACTTTCTGATGCAGGTGTTTAAGGCAGGTCTGTAAGCCTTACTTGCCTTGAAATGGCATTATTACAGTGATTTCTTTGTGTCCAAAACCTTTGTGGTGTGGTATACTTGGTCTTCTGTTTGAATCAGATGTTGGGCAGTTGATTTAAAACCTGAAAAGTGACAGTTTATGTACACTTACCTGGTTTTGGTATTTTTAGTTGTAGCTGGCAGGAGGGGGCATTTGAAGGGAGTACATGTGGGACTTGTACCTGAGGTTTGCTGCTGGGATTGATGGCACTATACAGTCAACACAATGTAACTGCTGAGCTCAGTTGACTTGACTTTCAAGTGAAATGAGAGGAAATAAGAGTATGAGTACTTAGCTGTACAGGCATAATTGTTGGAAGACAGACTCCTTTCACTATCAGAGACAATGAGGAGTTCATACTGTGTGATTTGGGATATGCTAGTAGTCTAGATTCAGGAAAGAATGGGCTGATGTCTGTGGAAGTGAGAAGCTGGATGTCAGTTTAGTCATTGGCAGGAAGGCACGACAGTTTGTAATCAATAGACGCAAGCCATGGCAAGTTGAACATGTTTGAACACAACCAGATGAAATGGAGTTGGAGTGTCAGAAAGAAGTAAGATACTGAGTCTTTCCATGGAAATGGCAATGGCAATATGAGCTTATAATACCAAGTTCAGCTAGTGAAAGGGAATGGATCTACACAGCAGGCTATGCACAGAGGTTGCTCAACTCAACACAGAGGCAAGAAAAAAAAGATCTTCCAACTAGATATAAAAACTACACTTTCCTGGTACAACCTGTGAAGGAGGGAATACTGCAGGGAACCTAAAGAGAGTGGTGGAAGGATTCCTGGTCTGTGCCTTCTGAAGGAAGATGAGCTCTTTCTTGGAGATTTCAGTCTTTAAAACACTACACTTGGTCATGGCAGTTCTATGCTTTGCATCATCATCTCTTTTATTGGACATATATCAGCAAATATGTGGAAGTGATAAAAATGGCAAAAAGAGGAACAAAGAACAGTAGCTGCTCTCAGTTTCTCAATACTAATGCTAAATACTGGGAAACTGAAATATACGAAGACAATTTGTTCTGGAACTTCTTATATACCAATGCTAGGGACCCTGACAACAAATGAGAGCAATTAGATTAGTTTCTTGGACCACATTCAGCTTGGTTATAGAAGTAGTTTGAAGAGCTGTATGGCTTCATATTGAAATGTGCTTATAGATAAGCTAGTCTTGATATTTTGGTGAAAATAGTTTATTAATATTGGATAATTTTTTGTGACCAGTTTTCATTATGGAAGGCTATTTCTGAGAGTTTCAGGCTTTTGCCCCCTTCAGGACTCTGGATTTCGGAATGTTTGCCTTATTGAATTATTTCCTCTCTTCTCCAAAGTTATAATTTCTGATCAGTTTTGGAGGTTGTGTGTAGGCTATACTACCATCACTTATTGATTATTAAATTTTATTGACTTTGAAATCCTACCAAGCTTTGCTAGAACCTACTCAGGAAATACTGAGTGTGCATAAAAAAGGAGGAAGAATGGCAGTCTTCCAGAAAAGGCATTTACTGTTTCCAAATCATTGATATCTCTGAAATACTGATCCATAACCATTGAAAATCTCTTTCCTGGCACATGCTTGATACCCTTTCTGTAGGTCTCCTAATTGCATTAAAGTATATTTCTACAGTATGTCATGTGTAAAGGTCTAATATGTGTAATATGTAAAGGTGGGAGCCAGGTAAGTGCTGGTGATTTAAGCTGGAGGTCTCCTGTTGCCTGTTCATCTTTGAAGTATTTTTAAATGAAGTTTAAATGGCAAGATCCTGAGTCTAGAGGTTCTGTTGCATCCACTGTGGAAGAAATCTGTGTTAGGTCTCACCTTGATGGATAAAAGCAGTAGTGGATAGCAGTGTGCCTTTTTATTTTGAATATTGTGTAAGCGTGTGCAGTCATTATATTTTGAGTAAACAAAGCCTAAACCTGTACTACATTTGCTTGGTACTCCAAAAAGGGCCAGTTTCTCACAACCAATACTGAAGTCCAGTGAAGTGAGTCAGAATAAAGATTGTTTTCATTTAAATAAGGAAAATATGATAGAGGTGTTTTTTTAGAATATCACAGTAAAAGCCCATAGCTCTTCAGTGTCACCAGAAGAGATAGGGGAAAAGGGAGTGAAAACAATATGAAATACAAGAAAGGAGAAGCTATTAGCAGCTAATAGAAACAGGAAATTAGAAATTGAAGTAACCTGTGGTAATCTCCTTCAAAATACAAACACCCCATCAAAATACCCCCTTGCCCTCTCAAGGAACTTGATAAACAAGACAAGATACATCTGTCTTTTGAAGAGACACTGCTTAATTTGGGGAACAAAGGAAGCTTTTGCAGTGATGCTGATCCATCATAGAATGGAAAAATTTGAATGGCAAAGTGTTGTGTAATTTTTGTTCCATATTTAATGAGAATAGGCAGGAATGACAAATGTGCTCATATCCTGGAGGGATAATGAAATATGTTCCACTCCTGACAGTAACTGTGGATGAGGTTAAACAGTTGTAAAAATAGACATTCTAAAATCATGCAGGAGTTTGAAAAGAACTGGCCAAGAAATTCTCTGGGCTCCTATTATCTATCAACAGTAACTTGAAACCAGATGATTTGCTGTATGTCCATGGGGGAGGCAGCATGGGGGGAGACTATGCAGGATGAAGTATGGCAAGACTACTGTTTATTGATCCTGGGTAGAATAAGGTAGTAAATGCAGGAGTTTGCTCAATCAAGAATTTAAAATGTATGATTGAAACAAATTGGTGTGTATTTACAGAAAGTTATAATGGTTGCATCACACTGTTAGCATTTTTTGATTACTTTCTTTGACTAAAAGAAGGCAGCAGTCCCAGTATAATTACATAGCGCCTTGAAAAATACTTGACTTCAGTACATAGTGTCTTAAAATATTAGAATTTTACAGAATTACCAGAGTCCACACCAAATAGGTGAACAATAACTTTCAGGGTAACTATAAATGGGTTGTTTTTGTGGTTATTTCAAAGATGACTTCTTCACTTTAAGACACTTAATGACTTGTAGGGAAGAAATAAGATGCATATTGATCGGACTTGTAGACAACAAGGACTTTATATTATAAAGCATTACAGATATAATGACAGTGTGTTCATATTACAATTTCTTAAATAACAAGGAAGATGGGTTGCTATGAGCTTTTTGGTAGTTGGGCTGTCAAACAGTATTCACATTAGTCTGAACAAGTGTGAAGTTACACACAAGATGTTCTTTTGTTCCTGGTTCTAAGTGATAAAACTCCCTCCTGGAACACTCGGAAAAGCTTAAAGAGCCACTGTGGGTAAACTGCTAAATATGAGCCCTCATGTAGTCAAGTGGCCAGAAGAACTGATGTGATCCTTAGTTAGACCTCTGGGAATACTGAGCAGAAGCAGAGAGACTGTGTTAACGCCTCTGCTTAGTCCTACTTTGGAATAAAGTGCTCTTTTTTGGTGTCCATAGCAACATGTTGGAAAATTTAGAAACAGTTCAATGAAGTGTCATATAAGGTAAAGCAGAAAAATTCGGTTGTAGCGAAAAACACACTGACTGCAGTTTGGTACTTTATCATGGAGAAAGCTGAAGGAGAAAACTGTTTGCATTAAAGGTGTGTGTGTTGAGTGTGGCATGCATTGGTGTAAAGAGAACCAGTAACTGGATGCTAAAGCTGGAGGAATTTGGATGAGCAATTAAAGTGTAAATTAAAAAGGTAACAGTCCTGTAGCCAGCTAACAAGCTTTATACTGGTTTCTCAGTTGCTGGAAATCAGAGTCAAAATTAAATGTGTTTCTAAGAGATAATGTGCTGAAGTTTCTGCTACTAGAATTGAAGCAGGACTTAATTCAGGGAATTAGTATAGCCTGTATTATTCATAAGGTCAGACTAGACAATCAAAATAATATCTTTAGGAATTCAAAAAAAGTAAGCTCTCTGTAAATGAGTCTCTGAATTATTAAAATACAGTCTTTGTGGCACTTACTAGAAGGATATATGAAAACCTATTAACAGAGCAGGTGCTGGCTTGCTTATTTAGTGATGTTTAATTGCAGGGAAGCTGTGTATTACACAGGCCAAGTACCCTGTGATGAGAGCTTACCTTTCAGAAATCACTGTGAATCTGCTGTTGACTTTTAGTGGCTGCAGAATTTCATGTTTTCATACTTCATGGGATTCTGGGAATTGAGCTGATCTGCTGAGATCCTGAGCAGTTTGAGTCCTAGTTTCCTAAAAAAGGTTTATTTTCTAGGTTATGGTATTGTAGCTGAAATAATTCAAGGAGCTTTGTAACTCAGCCAGGAGGAGACCTGTTGGTTTCTGATGTTTATTTCTGTAGTTGAGATTGTGCATTTGTGTCCTGCTCATTTCTGGTTAGACAGTGTGTCTTTGTGTGCTACAAAATTATTATTTGTTTGTGCTCTTTGAAGTACTGAGTTAGGAAAGTTTAAAGGGAAGTAAAACAAGGCAGTTATTAGCATAAATTTTTGTTATATTTCTGTTGTCCTTTATTGTCAACAGTCAGTATACAGTGGGCCTAACATAGGGAAATAAATGAGTGAGAACTTTCATAAGCATGAACTATTATATAAACCATTGTCTTGGCAGCTGTATAACCTTGGCAGAGTGATTTTAAAGCGACTCCTACTGCGGTTTTTGCATCTGCAAAATGATGACATTAGTGTTTTTCTGCCAGTGTCTTGCAATGTTTTGGCACTGGGCACACTGAATCTTTTTTGAAGATCAGTTCACACTAACTTTTCTTGCGAAAGCCCTGCCAGACTATTTATAAATACACTGTGCTTTGAAGCTATGGTAACTGTACTGTTTTCTTCCAGTTGGATCTGCAGTATGTGTTAGTGGCCAGGGAGCTTGTCCCACTATTAAACACTGTAACATCAGCGACTGTGAAAACGTTGGACTTTATATTACAGACCATGCACAGGTAATGTTCTGTATGAATTTCTTTATTTTGATAACATTGTTTGCTGTTCTTGATTCCTGTCTTAATTTCCATTTTTATTTCCCAGGGAATATATGAGGACAATGAGATATCCAATAATGCATTAGCAGGGATTTGGGTTAAAAACCATGGAAATCCCATTATCAGACGGAATCACATTCACCATGGACGTGACGTTGGCGTTTTCACTTTTGACCATGGCATGGTAACATATATGTTTTCCTTTGAAGAAAGAACTATAGATGTTGTATAACTGAAGCCTTCAAATTTTGCCTGTCATTGAAGAAATGTTTAAAAAAACATGCTTTTACTTATGAACAGATACTTTAAAACATGCCTACTGATGTTCTCATGTCCTTCAGTAGGAAACTTCACTTTACAGACAATTTTACCTGAAAAGAGGTTTAAACAAGCTTTTTGCAATTGATTGGCAGCCTGTTACAGTGTATTATGTTGCAGTGACAAAATACCTCTTGAAATAGGACATAAATGGTACGCTTACATTTATGCTTTATTCTTTTCGTTTTGAAATGGAACAAAAAATAAGGTGCTGGAAGATTTAGAAATGAAAAAACATGCTCTTTGGAGACTTAACCTTATTTTAATGTTAAAACTGTGAAACAGGCTGTGTCCAGCTTCTCTGGGAAGAGGGACTTTTGTAGCATGGAATTAGCTGTGGAATTTTAAAACAGAATTTCATATCAGAATTCAGACCTTCTTTCATAAAAATGTTTGCGTGGGGTGAAGGCGATAACTTCCAAACATATGTAAATTAGTGAGTAATAAGATTCATAGCCCTTGAAGTAAACAGAATGGATTTTTGCCACTGAAATAAAAGATGTTATTTGCTGACATGTTTTAGGAAAATATTCTGCATTGCTTTGAAACAGTGCCAAATCATTGTTTTTCCTGCTTGAATGACAAAGTCCCAATTCCCCCCACCCAGCTGGCAAAATAATCAGTTTTCTTCTATTTACTCTTAAAATGGCAGGTCTTTAAGGATACTTCCCATGTGGTGCAAGAGCTCTTGATCCCCAGGTGTAAGAAATCAGGAAAGGAAGGCAAGAGACCAGCATAACCGAGTTCAGACCTCGTGGTCATACTCGAGGGCAGGAAGGCAGTAGAAGCAGGGACACGTGACCTGGGAAGAGTGTAGGGACACTGTCCAGTTTTGTAGGGATGGGGTCAGGAGGGCCAGGGAATGGATGGAGCTGAACGTGCTAAGGGACGCAGAAAGTAACAGGAAAGATTTCTACAGATATGTCATCCAGAAAAGGAATGTCAAAAAAACCCAGCCCCCCCTGCCCTAATGAGCAACACTGGTAACAAGAGATGAGAAGGTTGAGGTACTCAACAACATTTTGTCTCGGTTTTTGTTGGTGGTCTTTCTTCCCCACCTCTCAAGTGGATGGACTGCAAGGCAGGGACTGGGCAGCAAAGTCCCTCCTACTGTAAGGAAGATCAGGTTCATGACCACCTGAGGAACTCAAATGTACCTAAGTCTATGGGACCTCTGATGAACTGCATCTCAGAGTCCCGAGGGAATTGGCTAATGTGGTTGCCAAGTCACTCTCCATGATATTTGATAAGTCTTGGCAGTCAGATGAAGTCCCTGGTAAAACATAGTGCCCATTTTTAATAATGGGTAGAAAGGAGGACCCTGGGAACTCCCACCTGTCAGCCTTACCCCTTTGCCTGGAAAGATCGTGGAACAGATCCTCCTATAAGCTCTGCTAAGGCTTATGGAGGATAGGGGTGTGATTTGGGACAGCCAGCATGGCTTCACCAAGGGCAAGTCCTGCCTGACCAGCCCAGTGGCCTTCTATGATGGAGTGACATCAGTGTACAAAAGAAGGACCACAGATGTCATTTATCTGGTCTTTTGTAAGGCCTTTGACATAGCCTCCCACTACATCCCTCTCTATAAATTGGAAGGATGTGGATTTGATGGATAGACTGTTTGGTGGATGTTTGGATAGTTGCCTCCAGAGAGTAGATGCGAAAGGCTCAATGTCCAGATGAAGATTGGTGACAAGTTGTAATCCTCAGTGGTCTATACTGCAACCAGTGCCATTCATTAGTGACATAGCGGGATCAAGTACATCCTCAGCAAGTTCTAACCCTCAGGTTTTTGAGAAGAGTTGGCAGACTGGAAATAGTATTAACAAAAAATCTACTGTGGGCAGAAACTAGTGAGGCCTTTCTCCTTTGCAGCCAGGTTGCTGGGGACGTGGGGATAAAGGATCGAGGCAGTGCCTAGTTGTAGCTGTTGGATTTGCAGTTTTCTGGGTTTCAGCGGTCACAGAGTGCTGCTATTTTTGCTGCTAGCAAAAAATCCTCTTGCCAGGGGAAGGTGAGAAACATGGTGGGATTCTGCACTATTCTGGTCCTATAGTTACATCTTAAGGACCGTATTTGTTCTGCGTTGGGCAAGATTGCACCAGCCCAGAAGAATGCCCAGCTGGCAGACTTCTGATGGATTGCCTTACATAATTTTCTGTTCTCTGGAGATACCGTTGTTTGGCTGTTTTGCAAAGAGTGGTGGCAAACTTAAGATGTTATGTCTTTGTTTTATATTTTCTCATTGCTTGGACTGTATTAAGCTGTACTAACATTGTACAAGCACTCCTAATCTGCTTCACTGGATACATATATCTGTATGTCCCTCCCAGACTTAAATGGGCTCAGGAACGTTTAATGAAGTGATTTCAGCTACAGAAAGATGGGTAAAGGAAAGTGCTTCAGTAACTCATGGAGGAGAGGTGTCAGTGTGTAGGCTTGAGGGTTAATTGGAAAGTCTGGCTAGAAGCTGCTTCTTGTTTAAGTACTGAAGTATAAATACTATATGAATATATATGAATACTAAAGTATTAAAAAAACCCAGGCTGAATGAAATTGATTAATTTTACATAAAAGTGTATTTGATCTGTTTTCTTACTGATTAAATACCTGTTTCAATGCTGTGATCAGTGTGATACCACAAAAAAAAATGGAATAGAAATAAATGTTTCTCTTTTGGTTAGAGGAAATGTTAGCACATTAAAGAGAACCTGTGAATAATGTTTATTTCAGCTGCAAATATTGAAATATTTCGTAGTCATAAACTCCTTTAAAAGATTCTGTGCCTTCCTATCTCAGTCTGCTTTGACATCATCCTCTCTTATTCATCATGCCTAGTGATAGAGTTAATGAAGTGACATAATTGGTTATATTTACATACTTATTGACAAAGTGACATTGTGTCTTTCAAATACAAATCCTATATACCTAAACAAATTAATGGATTTTCTATATTCACTTCTGTTATTTTGGATGATTTAAAAAAAAAAAAAATATTGTTTGTGACTGTGAAGTGGGATAGGTACATTCCAGTGCTGAATACCTAAAATACACATTCTTTTCATGTGGATTTCTGGCTCCAAAAGGTTCAAGAGTGCGTTGTTTTTCAGTTTTTCACTTTTATATTCTCAGACTGTTCTTTGTGTTTTGATACTTACAGAAACCTAACCTCTTGTTTCTAAACTGGCCATATTCTGATGTTTGCCTTAGCGTTGTGTCAGATGTTTAACAAGCAGGCATTAAAAACACAACATGGCACTTGCAGCCCTTGGTGCCTTACCCTGACCTTTTCTGCAGTTGCCTGAGACAAGTTACCAGACATCTTTCATAAACTGTATTTAGTAGCTGTATGCAAGCAACAGAGGAGTTCCAATTTACTGTAAGAATAAGCATAATTTCAGTTTAAAGCTGAGATCTAGGCATAAGTCTTCATTTTCATTGCTCCCAAATGAGAGTCACAGCACTCACTATTGCTTGGGGGTTTTTTGTGATGAAATAGGAGTATAGCAGCATGTGTCTAAGTTGGGTGATTATGACTAGTTTACAGCTCAGTTTTTTAAATTCTACAAATCAGATAATTTTAAAGAAATGTGTATATAAAGTAAAAAGAAATAAATTAGGCATATAGCAGTTTCTATACAGAATACATTAAAAACTCATTTGGCCTTCTGCTGTGCAATAAAAATAAAGGTTTTGTTTTTGCATCTTGGATGTGATCTTCTTTATGTTGCATTTGAATTTTTATAAAATGCACCAACATTCAAATACAGACCATTCCAGACTCTGGGATGCAAATTTTTTATAAACATTTTTTTCTCTTCGTCACATTTCTAATTGCTATTTGATTAAATTGGCACAGTCAGATACTAAAGCTGTTAATTTTTATCTATCTTGATCTCCTGTTGTTTTTTGCTTGCTTGTTTTTCTTTTTCTTCTAACCCTGTTGGGCATACCAGTGTTATTAAATCTTGAGGAAGCTTGCACAGTTAGCTTTTTTAAAAAATTTTTTTGAAAACCTGTGTTGTTCAAACACTAACATGAAATAACTCTGATTCTATAATATTGTGATCTTTGAGAGAAAGGAAAAAAATAGTCTCTTTAGAAATAAATGGGGGAAAAATTCCTGTGAGAACAGCAGAAAACAAAATCCCATTTCTTTTTAGAATTTTAATCCTCATAGCAGTGTTTGTTAGACTAGACAACATGCAGAAAGAAAGAAAAACATCAAACTTCAATTACTGAGTTTGTCTTGATGTAAAAAGTCTTCTGAGCTTGTCCAGCTGCTCAGGAACCCATCTTTGTCATCACATCTTTTTCTGTTCACTGTGTACCGTGTGGGAATATCAACATTTATCATTCCTGTGGTGTTTGTGATTACTTTACCTGCTCAGATCTTAACAGGCTGCAGTGGTGCATTCTTGCCCACACTTTCTGTCACTGTAGCTGTCATCTTGTGCAGACAGCCAGTGCTTTGCCTGGCATTTTAAATAAATCTGATGTACAGAGCTACTTTTTAATACTTAGGATTTTTCAAGCAGAAAGCTACTGCTAAGGTATTTTGAGAATCCTTGCCCTTGGTATTTTTGTGTAAGATTGTAATACTTTTTCCCCATGTATCCCTTATTCCTTTTCTTTATTAATCATAAGGGCCTCTTTTTCTTAGCAGTCCTGGCACTGCTAGATGCTGTTGTCCAGAATCATCTTCTGCTAACTGGTGATAACCAGAAACCACCACAAAGTATAGGATTTGCAATCCCTCTATGAATAGGAGGGGAATTGACCTACCTGACCTTAATAGCCTCCTGGCAGAGTCTCCATGAAGGATCTGGGCTTGAGCTGCCTGACAGCTGGACAGAGCTTAAGAGCTGTGGGTTGGGCAGACTGTGTGTGCTCTGAGGCAGAAGTGGTGAGAAAGGAGCAGACTGTGTCTAGTGGTGGTACTGGTTATAGCTGGAGCTGCTTAGTAAGCTTTGGGTTAGCAAAGAGTTAGTGAGCCCTGTGGATAATAGTTAATTTATCCCTGTACTTGGAAACAATTTCCTTGTTAAAAAAATATTTAACTTTCCAAAGAGAAAATGCTGTCTGAACCTGTATATGATTTCTTGGGATCCAGAAGTTCATCACTAGATCTCTTTGAGATGCTGTAGTTCAAAGGCACAACACCTTTTGAAGGGAAGTGGCTGTGGTGGCTGAAAAGATACCAGGGAATGCCAGAGTCATCTGAGAGGCTAAAATAAGTTTTGACTGTCCGTGGGGAGTGAATTTGGGCCAAAGAAGTTGTTGGTATCTAACAAAGAATGGCATAAGTAGTAGAAAGTCTGGGAAGGAGGTGATTGCTTAGGACTGTGGAAGAGCTTGTGTTTCTGACGAATAGCAATTGTGTTGGTTTGCCTGAATTCAGATTAATAATGATGCACACAGGTAATGGTCAGACATGGTCTCCACAAGTGGGGAAATCACTGGGTTTAACTGTGACAGCTCAAAGCCAGCAGTTCGGCTTAAGCTGACTCTGATTAAACTGAATTGGGCTCTTTAATACAGTTTCTTTTTATGAATATTGAATGTTGCAGGATCTTACCTAGCAGAAAGCCTTGACTTTCTGACTCAGAAGTCAGCCTTATAAAGTAATCTGACATAAAGATCTGGTTTGTTACTCTCCCCCTTTGGAGGAGCATTTTCTTTGCAGAGGCTTAACAGAAAATTCTCTCTTTTTTTCCTGAATCAGCAGTCCAACATTTTTTTGAGAAGGTAGAAGAACAGTAATTTTGAAGGCTCCATTTTCTGCTTGTACTCTGCTGTCAAGTGATGTTATGGTGTTCTTGGGATGTAGTGGGCAGAGCACAGGGTACCTACAGGTACCTCTTCTGTTCCTCCCTGAAGTTGCATATTATGCAGATACATTGGGACACAAGCAGAAGTGAAGGAGCTTTCTCTTTCACTTCATTTCCAAGCACGTTAAAAAGCTACACAGTATGTAATAGTTTTCAAGGATAAAAGTATTTTTAACCAAAATTTCTGTGTTGTTAAATAACAGCGCTTGCTGCAGCTTAGGAAAATCCTGCAGACCACATGATAAAGGCAACTTGTACATGTTTGCAACTTGTACGTGGCATCCAAAATAGCTGTGATGAAATGCAGTGAAATAAGTCTTTCATCATGGTGCTGTAGTCACAACATGTTTGGCACTCAAAGGGAGGGTATTGTGTGAAGTAATTAAAAAGGTATCAGACCATGTTTAGTAATATTTTAATGGAATTTATGTATTCTATTAAGAGAATCAAACTTGCTTTTATGCCCGATTGTCATCTTACTTAAGTTTCTCTGAGGGCTTCATTTTAAGTGAAAATGAGGGGAAAAAGGTGTTTCCTTTTAGGTAAGAAGTCCGGAAGACTTACCTGTTGGTGTGAAGGTGTATTTATGAGGCAATCTTTAGATTCCTCTCTTTGTTAGTGTGTAGCTTTCTTGAGAGCTCTGAACACATCTTGACTCACTCAGGATTGGATTCCTTCAGAGTTATGTTCTGACTGTTTACAAAAAGTAGGCATGTTCCATTTGACTTTTTTATGTTATCCAGAGGAGTCTCAGGAGCTAAGCTGTGCACATGTGATAGCACGTTTTTGGAGGATGTTTATTCCATGCAGTGCCTTTCCTGGCTGCAGTCTTCAGAGAAGAGAGAGGAGTGTGCTGTCTTGACATTCTCGTTGAACTGGATATATTTCTGCTTTTTTGTAATTAAAATGTTTGATGGAGTCTCACAGCAATTCACAGCACAGTGAAACAGGGTGCTGACTACCTAGGTTGGCAGTAAATTGAGTAATTTCCACGTGATAGGTAGTAGAAGCTCCAGGCATGAGCTGTTCCTGGTGGTAGATCATGTGAGTACAAACACTGGAATCCAGTTACTCTGAGCAATAGCAGGAACTGTGCCTTTTTTTTTAGTTGACAAGTGAAACAAGTCTCATGATGAGTGAGACTAAATAACTAACTTAGGTGGCAGGAAAAGGGTGTTTGAATGAGGTGCCTATGGGGGTGACCAAGATCAGTGAAAGTCATGGCCCTTTGCTTTTGAGTTGGGTGTTTTACCTATATACGTTACCAGATCATTGAACAGGTAATTTTTTTGCATTGTGAAGGCTGATACTGCTACAACTGTATCTGGAATCATATAGATTGTTTATACTATAGAGGGCTTTGCAGAGCACAGAGAGACAGATGTCTCGGAGAAAAGAAAGAACCAACACTGGTTCACTTTATCTTTGAACTGCAGTGTTCTTGGATGTAAGGGACAGTGCAGTTTTGGTTGGTTGTCAGCAACAGAGTCCTGCTCTGAATGGCATGGGCTCTGTTTTTAGTCCCACCCTTTGCAGCTGCTTGCTGGCAGTAGTCTGGGCTAGAGCTTTCAAGAGCTTGCATCTAGGCCATCCACAAATTAAAACACCACTTGGTGATTGTCTGCCATCTCCAGTAAGAGAGACTTCCTGTCTTTTAGTTGTTTAGTTTCTGTTGTTTTAATTGTACAAAATGGGCAAGAAATACTATTAACGTTCACCTCAAGAACAGGTTGAATTTGAGTATCAAAATGTTGAAACCATTTCAGAAAAATTTTTGCATAGTTGTACTGTTTATAATGCACTTGTTTAAATACAGTTCTCTTGCAGGTCTCCTGCTACTTCTGCAGTGTCTAAGTGGAAGTGTATGCCATTTTAAAAAAGGGAAAAAGGGATAAAAGTTTTACCAGGTGGCCACTGAGACCAGTGCAGCCCTGGCAAAGTGACTGAACTCCCCCATCCATATTTATTTATTTTGACCAGTTGTTTTAAAGAAATTGAGTGCACTTCTTCCTAAATAAACCATATTTTTACCAAATATATGTAGTTCTTGGTCTGAAAACAAGTACATAATATTCTCCATAGCATTGTCTTCTTTATGTTGGGCCTGCGGGCTTTGTGAGCTTTGAAAGGAGACTGATCCTCAGGAGCTGCTAAGGAAACATGAGACTGAGTCCTGTTTAAGGTGCTATATCCAGAGTTGCCATTTTTTACTGGTATTTCATAGGTAGTAATAAATAGAAATGCAAGCACAGTATTTTATTTTGGGAAAAATGAAATTACATAGTGGCAGTTTTAATTAGCTGTATAAGTACTTAAATATTGTCAGTTTTGGTATTGTTTCCTTTTAAATGAGGATTGTATTTAGAAGGGAGGGAGGGAGGGGAGGGAATAGCCTTCATTTTGAAAAGGGCTTTTAAAGGAAACTTCATGTTTTGTGTCTTAAGGGTTATTTTGAAAGCTGCAACATACATAGGAACAGGATAGCAGGCTTTGAAGTGAAAGCATATGCCAATCCAACAGTAGTGCGGTGTGAAATCCATCATGGCCAGACTGGAGGAATCTATGTTCATGAAAAAGGAAGAGGACAATTCATAGAGAACAAAATCTATGCAAACAATTTTGCAGGTGTTTGGATTACCTCAAACAGTGACCCAACAATAAGGTATTGTTTTCTTCATTGATATTTCACTACTTACAAGAAGAAGAGATTGGATGAGGATGGGAGAAGTGCACTTTAATTTTATTTACTTATAACGAACTGTAAATATTACTGTATATGTAGAAATGAAATTTCTGCATTTAGATGGACTACATTTTTAATTTGTGTACACACTTGGAGGTAGATCTTTTTCAAAGCAAGAGAACATAAGGTTTTTATTTTAAATTTGAATAGTGTACAGTCCTAGTCACTATCTACATGTGCAGTATTGTACAGTGTATTAGAACCACTTCATAATGTGTATTTTTTTTGTTTACTAGGGGGAATGCAATTTTTAATGGGAATCAAGGTGGTGTTTATATCTTTGGTGATGGAAGAGGCCTTATTGAAGGAAATGACATTTATGGTAAGCTGATTTTGCTTGTTACACCTTGAATTCTGACAGAAATGAACATCTAAGTTCTATTAAGTAATGCTTTTGTTAACAGGTAATGCATTAGCAGGAATACAGATTCGAACAAACAGCTGTCCCATAGTTCGACACAACAAGATTCATGATGGTCAACATGGTGGAATTTACGTCGTAAGTACAACCTACAGATAGGCATACAAACTTGCATTCTGTTTTATAATCATTAGAGAAGAGTACTCTGAAAAATGTTTGTGCTTAGTGATGCACTTTTCTTATGTTCTAAACTAGTTTCATTGTGAAAGACTGAAGCTGCTGCTGATATCGAAAAGATGAAGGCTTTTATGAATGCCACTAAATTATTCCTATAACAGAGTAAAATATTTAAAATGGGATAGATAACAGATTTTCATCATTTCTTGGTTAAAAGCTTTTCAAAAAGGCTTAATTTGCCTAGTAGTATGTCATTATTTTCAAAAATAGAAGTCTGCTTAGGTCTTTTGGAGTGTAATGTGTTTACCGCTAGTGTCAGAAAAGATTTTTTATTTTAAATTTATTTATTTTATTGTTTTTCTTCGTAATACCTTCAGGGTGATTTACATTGCAGTTTCTGTTCGGTTGTGTATTGTAGAAGTGGGGAATAAAGCACAATTTCCAGTGTTATTCAAGGCTCTGCTGACTGAACTGAAAGAGCTGTCAGGTTCCCTTTAGCAGTATCAGATTTTGAGAAATATTGTTGTAGCTTTCTGCCAAATGTTACCTAAGGTTCAGCTAATGCTGCAGGTGTGCAGCTTCATCTGTTCATTGTATAAATCTAACCAGAACAGCTTCCCCTGACTGAGAACACTGGTGCTTTACCTTTGAGCCCAAACACATGGTGGAGATAGTACTGACAGTTTTTTGTCCATCTGGTGGATAGGGCTGGGTGTAGGTTTAGAAGCCACATGCCAGGGCTTTCATGTGAGTGCATGGTGCTGGGGAGCAGTCGTGCTACCAACAGCCAGCAGAAATTTGCAAATACCATCGCAGAGCCTTGAAATATAATGATTTACATGCAGGGTGTTCTTTGTTTCATGGCAAACATTCAAAATCATGATATGCTGTTTAAAAAAAAAAAAAAGTGAAAAAATGTACTCAAATAGAAAGGAATTAGTTTGCTACAGTAAAGAAGCCATGTGGGGGAGGGATGTGTACGTCAGCAAAAACAGTATTGGTGATTAGCAGGTTTTCTCAACTCTTAAATCATCTTGTATTTAGCATGAAAAAGGACAAGGTGTGATTGAAGAAAACGAAGTTTACAGCAATACTTTGGCTGGAGTCTGGGTGACAACAGGGAGCACTCCAGTCTTGAGGAGAAACAGAATACACAGTGGAAAACAAGTGAGTTTTGCTCTGTGGTTACAAGGGTGTCACAGAAAAGAAAGTCTGTGGTTTTATGCCTCTTTACTTTGGAACTAATAATTTAATTCTTAATGTGTTAGGTTGGAGTTTATTTTTATGACAATGGACATGGCGTGTTAGAAGACAATGACATCTATAATCACATGTACTCAGGGGTTCAGATAAGGTAACATTTATTCTGATTTTATGCCAAAACAGATGTAGCTTGTTTTGTGCTCTTTTGTGTCTTTTTAGCTGTTCTTGTCATTTTGTTTATAAAAATAACTTTCTGAAATCCACTGTATCTGAATACCCTCTGCTTTAATGTACAAGAAAGTTACCACTAATACAGCCTGGATATTGACTGGAATGTGTGGCCCTTGGAATTTGTAAAGCTAAAATATTTTTGCATGTTTGAAAAGAACCATATTTTACTAAAATTTTAACAGGTCTATAGGGCACTTGTTTAGATGTCTTTTAAATGTTTGGCCTTGGGATATAGTAAACTGTTTTAAATTACTTCTTTGCTTACATTTTACTCTAGAACTGGAAGCAACCCCAAAATTAGACGCAACAAGATCTGGGGTGGTCAGAATGGTGGTATTCTTGTCTATAATTCTGGTAGGTTTGTTTTTCACATTTGTCCAGAATTGTTTGTTTTGCAGTGTTAACTCTTGTAATTTATTATCCTTTTTGATTTTATTTTCTCTACCCTTTCTTCAATTTTAGGGCTTGGATTTATAGAAGACAATGAAATTTTTGATAATGCAATGGCTGGTGTATGGATTAAAACAGACAGTAATCCTACACTAAGGAGAAATAAAATCCATGATGGAAGAGATGGAGGCATCTGTATCTTTAATGGGGGAAGAGGTAGTTTTTTCCCTTACTGGCATATACTGAATATTCTGGATAAGAGTTTTAATTTCAGATTAAGCAGTGTCCTTTTTAAAGTGCTCTTTAGAAACATAACTCTTGTCTTCTGAAGTAATAAAATAGTTACAGCGAACAGACCCAGTTGCTTTTTAGCCTTAATTACATCAGTAATACTGAAATCTGTGGGAGGCAGAGAGGTAATTAATCTCATCCAAGACAACTGTTAGATTGCTGCTTAGGACAGTACTTTTATCCCATCTGCTTTTCTAAGCTTTGCCATTTGACTGAAACCCAGTATTAAATTCAAGTCATGTAGCCAAAATAATGCACCTGAAAAGTTCAGGTTCTGCCAGTGTCCTAAGATTTTAGGGGGGTGGAAAAAGGGAAAGCCAGATTTCTAAGGAATCTCTTGTATATTTGTAAAGTTAGAAGTGGTCCCCATCTGAAATTCTCTGACTTGTGTATCCTGATACCAGCTTCTGATATTTTGTAGATAATCTCGTGCTGTAAATGAGCTTTAATTTTAAATTAAGCATATCAATGTAATCCTGTCCTGCAATAGCAAAAAAATGCAAGTGAAGCTTGGCTTTAGCAGGCTGCTTGTTTTAGAAGACAAAAACAGAAGGGTGTTAAAAAATTCAATAAAAATTTGGAAAGCTAGAAGACATTTCTCTGTAATGGGGCTTATGATCCCAAATTCCATCCTGCTTAATGGAAAAATACACTTCCAAGATTATACAGTGTGAATTACTCTAAACTTGTATCACTAACTTCAGTGCTGTTGGTGAGTGTTCTCCAAATAAAAGGAATGAGCAAGCTGATTACAGATGAGATCTTTTGAAAGTATGTCACAGAACGGTTACAGGTCAGGAAATGTTACCCAGCTTAAATGTCATGTTTGTTGATCTGTCGTAGGTCTTCTGGAAGAGAATGATATCTTCAGGAATGCTCAAGCCGGTGTTCTTATCAGCACCAATAGCCACCCTGTGCTAAGGAAAAACCGAATATTTGATGGATTTGCTGCAGGTTTGTGTTGTTTAAATCAAATTTGGAAGTGTTACAGCTTGGAGTAAGCTCTTCACAAAGCTAACTCTTGGGTTTCCTTACCCCATGGTATTTAGAAATTATAACAGAGCCTGGGATATCCTTCAGTGTATTCTAGAAGTTGTTTGAGAATTCAGAATTGTAGCCAAAATATATTTACAGCAGTCTCTGGAATTACTAAAAAGTTGGGAAGTGACACATTCTGTCTTGTAATTTTTTTATTAACTACTTCTTCATTCTTTTATTTTATAAGTAATTGATAAAGTTGTCTAGGACATATTCATAGTTGATCTGCTGGATGCTCGTTTGCATATTTTATCACTGCTTTAAAACGTAGGAAACTGAGCAAATACACATTTTGAAGAGATTTGAATTGCATCTCAAGTTCAACTTTAATACTGTATAAACCAGAAAAATTACAAATACGAGTGTTTCTTACTCTAGAAGAGATGAAGAATGTTTAACAGTGGTTTTTTTGCAATTTACTTATAATCATCACAGTTCCATACTTCTTTCATTCCATTCCATTTCAAATAAAATTGCATTCTTGAGTTTTCTCCCATCTTTCTTTCAGAAGAAGCAAGTGTTCTGAGAAGAGCCTCTAAAGTTGGTGTTTCAGTGTGGTGGGGGGGAAGGATAGGTTGCTGTCAAGAGCAGTCCCGGACAAATGACTTGGAAGACACGGGTTATTGATAAAAACTAGGAGTTAAATTATTGTAGGTTCCTGTCTTGAGAACTTTTTAAAAAAGATATTTTAAAAAAGGGTAAGGTATGTGCACAATAACTTCTAAATGTACATGAAGATGACAGCTTTAGGCACCCAAAGATCATATCCCTCTTGAAAATATATGTGATCACAGTACTATTTTATTATCAGACAAGCTAATAGTGTGTTGTTCTTCCCAGAAACTGTGCATGCCAGCTGTAGCTCTGTGGAAGGATTCAAGAGCAGCATTTGAACCTCGGTTTTATAACAAGTTACAGTGCAGTTTCCCCAAGTTCTAAAAATGTAAAGAATAAACTATAGATCATGAGGTACAAATGCACAATGACTAAGGATTTAACTTTGCCACTGTATTTTCTTTTGTTTCCCTCATCCAATAAAGGTATCGAAATAACAAATCATGCAACTGCAACGTTAGAAGGCAATCAGATTTTCAACAACCGCTTTGGAGGTTTATTTCTAGCATCTGGTGTCAATGTCACGATGAAAGGTGAGCCTTGAGCCCTCCTTGGTTGTGTTTGTTCACTTGCCATTTTTTTCTTTGGTGCTGGGTCTTGGGTTTATCACATCCTTTGTGGCTCAGATTTGGTACCACCTTCAGCTGAGTTGTGACTAAAAGTTTCAGCTAAAGCTAATGACCCAAGTTAAGCCCTGTTAAGATTTTTAGACAGACACTTTCAAAAGTAGCTTAAGGTTTTGCTATCATATTAAAACTTGTTACTATTTTGTCTGTCTCAAAATAGCTTCTGATCTGGTTACTGGTCTTCGGCCCATCTCAAACTCCAATTCTAAGTTAGTACAATGAAAAGTCTTTTCTCACATATCCAAAAACAAGTGTCCAGTAAAGAAACATGCCTCACTTCACTTTTAGGATCTAAAAGCATGAATGTTCACAATCCCAAATCACTCTTCTCAGAAAATAGGAACCGTTTACATACATAAAGTTCTCATGTATAGTGGGGAAGTGCACATAAGACCAGATCCACTTGAAGGAGATTGGAATGGTGGTTTCAATGCCAGAGAGCTCCAAGAGGCTATTCTAGAAGAAAAAGTTCAGTTCACAGAATTTTGACATGCTTGGCTGTAGTATTAGGCCTTTTCCTGTGGATTCTTTACACCACTTTAAACACAAGCTCTGGCTTCCCACGTCACAGCTTCTGAGCCACCTCCTGGGCTTTGTGATGCCATCAGTTGGTGCTGCGATGCTATTGGAAGCGGGCAAAGCTAGTTTGAGGTGCACTTTGAATAACAGAGGGCATTATCAAATTTGCTGTGCCTTGAACACATCTTTTAAATGTTGGAGCTGGTCAGACCTAATTTCCACTTCCACTGTGTTGGAAAGTGCCTCATTCCTAAACTGCTGGGGAAAGAGCAGTCGTTTTTGTCTTCCTAAGGGATGTATACAAGTCCTTCTGGTAGAGGAGAGGCTTTTAAACATTCAGGTCTCAGGCTCCTCAGCAGAAAACATAAGCCTGCTAGGAGGGCTTGTGTCTGCAACCGTTTATTCACAGGCCACTTCACAAAGAGCATTTAAATGGAGGCTGTCAGGAATTTTATGCTTTGTGTGCAGTGAAGAACAGTGTTTCTTGCCTGAGGAGCGCACCGCACTCCAGGCATGTGGCTTGTGAGCTGCCATCAAGGATTTGATATGTGTAAGTGCCAAAACTAAAATGTAGGCATAGAACTAACTTCCTAATGGGCCTTCTGCTTCAACACCTCAAAGAAAAAAAATCATTGATCCGGGTGTGCTTAGTTTGGGATTTTTTATTTTTCCCCCCAACAGATAACAAAATAATGAACAATCAAGATGCCATAGAGAAAGCTGTCAGTAGAGGCCAGTGTTTATATAAGATCTCAAGCTACACCAGCTACCCGATGCATGACTTCTACAGGTAACAGGTTCTTTCCCATCACCTACAGTAAAGTTTTCAAATAAGCACTATTCCTCTTCCAACAAGGCCCCTAGAACAGTTGCTGTATGTCTGTGAACACACATGCGTGTTCTTCAACAGCAACACAACAGAATTAAACAAGTTCCCATTGTCTGGAATTTACTGCTGGCTTGAGCAAAACAAATTGTTAATGTGTAGCTCAGCCTGAGGGATCACACAGTACAGCTGTTTTTGACGCAACAAAAGGGTGCTGTGAAATTCAAGTTTGTGTAAAAATCTCAAGCCTTACAGTCCTGTGTGCCCCTTTCCTTTAGTGCTGTTCTGCTCTCCATTTGAGAGCTCATCAGGTTTTGGCTCATGCCTGATGTGCTGCTTTTCCCTTCAGATGTCACACCTGCAACACCACAGACCGTAATGCCATCTGTGTGAACTGCATTAAGAAGTGCCATCAAGGACATGATGTAGAATTCATTAGACATGATAGGTATGTTTCAAATCAGGGTGTGGGGTTGTGTGGTAAGCATGCATGAGTGAAGCAGGCACTAAAGAGCTCTCTCTTGTTCTAGGTTTTTCTGTGACTGTGGTGCTGGAACACTGTCCAATCCCTGTACGCTTGCTGGAGAGCCTACACACGATACAGATACACTATATGACTCTGCTCCACCTATAGAATCTAATACATTGCAGCACAACTGAATTCCTTTCAGAAAGAAAGTCCTGCCATTCTAATATCATAACTATTAAAACTTTTTTTTTGGAGGAAGTTACACTTGCCCATTTCTGCAGAAAGAGACTGTATTAAAGCGGATGTGTGAGGTGTTGACACTATGGAGCTCAACCTACCAAAAAAGAAAGTGGCAATATGTTGACTCAGGATAACAGAACTGGGCGTTTTAGCATTACTGTGTAAACAAAGACTTTGAAGGGACAGAAGTGAAGAAAAATAAGCTGCAATTTTGTACAGATACCAACTTCTGAGAGCTGGTGTTTTTACAAGTAGCATTGAAACGCAGTCCAATTTGCAGTAGTACTATTCTGTAGACAAGCAGCATTCTTTGTTGCTGCCTTTATGGACATGGGTACCAATTGCTTTTGTAACATGGTAAAAATGTGAGCTAGCACTTCTGCATTTCTTTTGATTTTTTAACATTTATTCAGATTGAGAAATATGATTTTAATGCTTTAATCTCATGTAGTTTGTTTCTAATTTCAAGCAAAAAAATCTTATTGTACTTGAATGTGTCCTGTTTTGTTAGCACACCTAGACTTGCTGTAACTGTACTCATGTCCCAGTATGTACGTTCTTTCTATGAAAGAGAAAACACTAATCTTAAATTATATCCAGCAATTTTTCTGGTGTCCTCTGAAGTTAGAATAATCTCCTTCCCTGCCCCAGCAATAGTCTGTACTCAAACCACCCTAACAAAAAGAAAAAAGCGAGTGTTTTAATGAGACTTCCTAGACTATAATGCACTATAAAACAAAGTACCCATGTAACTAAGTTTTGTGAAAGAAATTTTACTATGTTTTAAAGTACACAGTAGAAAGTCTCCTCAAAACAGTCTTGTACTTTACTCTGTTCATAGTTTTTTTTGAACAGTCTGGACATTACTTACATAACCTGCTGGAAAAATCACAGCAATTTCCTGCTCTAATGAAGCTGAGACAAGTATATATACAGCCCTATACAGTTTCATAGCTTTTTTCCATTTATGTGTATTGGTGACAGTGGGTAATCAACAGCCTGAAAGTGTATGCATGTACCATAACATCTAGACTTAATATATTGTGGAGTACTCAATAACCATTATGTAGAGGGTAGGTATGAATTAAAGGGTTTAATTTCCTAGGAAAGACAATGGAAAAATGGTCATTTTTAAAAAATAAAGTTTATTAGATCATAACGTTGTCTGTCAACACATTTTTGAGAAACCACCCATACAAACCTGTGTGTTCTTAAAGGTGGTTGATCATCGCAGTGAGCTTCTGAACAGCGTTTGCATCACTTGTTGCACCATCCACCACTTGGCAGAGGTACCTAAGGGAAATAAACACCTTTAGTGAACACAGGGGCAGAGCTTAAGCTTCTCATTCCTGGCACAGCTTTAGGAGACACAGCTGCTGGGTCTGGGGTAAAGGCTGCCAGCAGTGGAGGCCCCAGTACTGCTGTATGGTTCCCTTGGTGTCCCCCAGCACTGCACAGCCTTTCCCGCAGTCTGGCTCAGCACAGCCAGCCCAGCACCTCTGTACAAATTAAGACTGGCATAAAATACTGCACTGCTCATCATAGCTGCCCTCCTGCAGTACCTCCCTCCCTCCCTGTGAAATACATTTGATATTCCCAAAAGTAGCTGTAACTGCCCCCATGGCTGTGAGAATGAGCAAGCGCCACTCCCCAGATTTTAAAATGGGTGCTTGCTAAGTAATGTGTAACTTAAATACAGAAACCCAAGGCCTTACCTAAATATTCTCAGTGAAATAGTTGCTTTTTCAAACTCTTTGGCTTTTTTGTGCCCCTTCTGAATAACTTCATCTGGAATATCTGCAAGTCTTGCTGCATTGAAGCCATAGCTCTTTGGGCATGCTCCTTCAATGAACTTGTACAGGAAGGTAATTGTTTCCTGGCTTGGATCTTCACACTCATTTTCAACCATGCAAGCCTACAAAGTGCAAGTTACAAGTCAGTGTTTGCAGTACAGACTTACAGCCTAATAAATACATGGGACATCATGTCCTTTTCTCAGAATGCCTGTGGCTCTGGGCATAAGAGTACAGAAAGCCTGCACAGCATGGGGTCTGCCAGCCACAAGGAAAAATCCTGCCCTTTGGTCCTGTGCCCACACGTACCATGTGCCCCAGGCGCACAGTCGCGCTGTGGGAATGGTCCTCCACCAGGGAGTGGTAGTGAGTGGAGAACAGCGTCCGACACTGGATTTTCTCTGCCAGCTCCTTCACAACAGCACTCGCTATAGCTGTCCCATCAAAAGTAGCTGTGCCTCTGCCTGGAGGAAAAAACAGGAGAGCTTTGGCATACTTGGGAGCAGAAGCAGCAGAGTAAATTCGGTCCTTGGTTTACTTGCTACTGGTGAGAGACACACATCCCTTTAATTGTTAAAATAAGGAATCAGAGGTAGAGGTGCTTTTCTAGAGACAAATGCAGCAATGCATTTGTAGTGTTTGTCTCCCTCAGTGCTGTGTGGAAGGTGGACAAACAGCAGTGTGTGGTGGTGAGAGCCATCAGGATCAATGGGAAGTGACCCAAACGTTTGCCCTGTAACAATCACACTCCTCTCCACTGCAGAATAAAATGTTTTTGCTCTCCAAGGTTTGCTGCGAGTAATTTTGCAAAAGAAGAGCAGGAACCGCGGCTGGAAATAAGATAGTAACAATGGAGGGTGGGAGGTTGTATATCAGTTCTGGGGCACACAAGCAATACACATTTCAGAGACGATTAGAACTGACCAGTTAACTATCAGGAGCATTATGTTAAAACTATAGAGTTAAATTACCCAGTTCATCCACAAGAACAAGGGAATGCTTTGTTGCATGCTGGAGAATGCTGGAAGTCTCACTCAATTCAACAAAGAAGGTACTTTCACCTTTAAAGGAAATGACAAAAAAGACACCGTGAAGCAAAGATCTGAAAACCACAACTCAACCCCCATTTAATCTGCACTAGAATCTTGGTTAAGCTAAAGAGAAACTCGACAAAACCCAAAATTGAACAAAAACATAAAGCTATTTTTCCAGTGTGAAAATGATGGGCTTCCATTTCTCAGAAAAAGCAGGGTTTAGTTCCTTAAGAGTACAGGCATAGACATGAGTACAGTTAATTAAAGGCCAACATATGTCTAACAGTCAAATATACCAGCTGGAAAAAACGGGCACAGAGGATACAAGATGCGGGAAATCTTTGGCCCCTTCTTGCCCTACATGCATGAGACAGGCCTAAGGTGTGTGGCTTGCCAGTGAAAAAGCAAGCAGAAAATCTTTTAAAAGACTGGAATTACTGGTTTTGTTGTGATGTCATAAAGTAACAAATTATTTGGATGATAAAGGCTTTATTTGTACACACACTACTTGAGTGAAGTATGACAAAAGAAATATTCTGCTGCTGAAGCTTGAATGTCTCATGGGAGTCTCAGCAACCCAGATAATACAAGGCCTGAAATTTAAACCTGAAATTGGTTTTAGCAGATTACAAGCAGAAGCACACAATTATTCCCACCCTCGCACATGATAAATGCACATTTATAAAGTCTGGATTTACTAGTTCTTTGTAGGGTTCATTACAAATAATCACAAGCAGCACCAATTAATGTAATTTATTCCATTAAAGGCAAGCATTTATTTCCTGTATTCAAGCTGCACAAGTACTGCTTTGCTCTAACACAAGTTTTCCAACATAATTAAGCAGTGTTCACCAATCCTGATTTTCTACATTTATTTAAGGAAATTTCCGAGATTATGTTTTTAACAATGTTTAAGAATAACCCTTTATTCCCTTTAGAAAATAAAGCCTTAAAATTGCACAGGCAATTTTAAAAGTCCATTGTTTAAAAAATTATCTTCGTAAAAGTCCTGTTGACATCCATTACACAGCAACTGCTGTGGAACAACTTTTGCTGTCCATATCTACAGTGTGCAAACTAGTGCATCAAGAACAGATTTCAAAGCTAGTTCTGCTGTGCAGCACTCAGCCTCACAATGTAAAACGTTAAAACATTTTGAAAATACTGGGAAAAGAATAGTTCTCAGCTGATAGGAAAAAAAAAAGAAAATGCTACATTTCGCTAGACCACCTCTTATGCAGAAAGGGCAGTTTTTATTTCCATCATAGGCACTTAAATATTATTCTACACTTAAAAACCTGGTTTTGTAATGAAATTAAACAATTTGGAAACTAGCTAGGTAAAGAAAACCTTAATAACATTCTCAAGCTGCAAAGAAAAGCCTTGATTTGGGGAAGGGTAAATATTTTTTTTAATTAAGAACTCAGAATGATTCATTTCCAAATTCCTTATGTGCAACAAGTCCAGTAGGCTTAACTCCTTTCATATTCACTGACCCATATTTTTCAGCAGAGAGATCACAGAAAATCTGTGCCCTCCTTAAATGAGCAGCGATACTACTCTTCTTACCACAATAATTTTGTTTTTCTAGCCCCATGAACTTCACCCACCACCACAGGCAGACTTCCCATTCCAGTTGTATCATCCTCCATTTCTGTCTTCCTCGCCATTAAAGAGACAAAGTACTCCAAGAATTGTCAACTACTGCTTCCAAGAAGGAAGCCTGCCTCTCTTCCTCATCTGAAGGAATCAGATTTCACACATAAGGCATTCTGACTGAAACAAAGGACTTCTAGTCTTGCCAAAAGGCATTCTGACTGAAACAAAGGACTTCTAGTCTTGCCAAGAAGGTACAAAAAACTCCTCTGCAACAGCTACGCAAACATCACTATCCTATTCCAGAACACTTAGAAAAAGATACCAGTGTGAGTAGAATATAATCAAATGTACAATATCCAAAAAGATATTCCTCAGACTTGCATCCAGCCGGGAGATAGGCTTTTATTATTAAAATTCATTAAAAGTGATCCTATGTGTCTGTCAAAAATAACGAAGGACATGCATGTGAAAGAAACAGAGCACAAGTACAATCCTGTTTCCACTTTGAACAATGAGAGACAACAGATTAGTGCCCAATTCTCCCTGCAAAATCAACATACTGTCTCTTTCCATCTTGCCACCCAAAGCAAGAGAAGAAACTCACGGTGTGGCAAAGGCCCTTTGGAATAACTCACCCGCCATAATCCTGTCGGAGGCGCCGAGCCGCGTGAACACCCGGTCGATGGGTGTGAGCCTGCAGGCTTCTGCAGGGACGTAGCACCCCAGCTGGGCCATGATGGCCAGGAGACCAGCCTGCAGAACAAACAGGGACACGTTTCACATCTTTACAGTGTGCTCAGAGCTTCAGATCCGCACAGAGAACGAGGGGATGGAACTGTGTTTTCCCCTAAAACAAAGACTAGAGTACATAAAGCTTCCTGCTGTTTTTAACAGCTCCAGGCTGCAGTATCATCATCTCAAGCAGGACTCTACTACTCTGAAAGGTTTCAGAACACAAGTTACCACAGCAAGCAGTGTTTATAAAGCAAACTCCCTGTTGCTTTCCCAGTTGCCGCTGATCTCTGGTTTCATCTTGTTGAGCCTGCAGAAGCATCTTTTGCCAGATGATGGTCAAGCCCTAGATAAGTCACTTGAAAAAGATAAAAGGTACTCTATCACTTTTCCCCAACCATCTCACGTAGGAGAAATAAAACTTACTCCTCCTGAAAGTCAAAGTAGAAAAATCTATCTAAACATGGGCATTTTCTACCAGACTGTATCTTTACAGTGCCATTGTTGTACTGTGCTGCACACCCTGAAGACCACCTCTGGGACCTCCTTTGGCAATGGCCAAACTTTGTAATTCCCTTACATAAAACCAAGCACTGTGGAACATTTGATCTTACAAGGGCAGTCAATCACCTGTCTCATGAGCGTAGATTTGCCACCCATATTCGGGCCGGTGACCAACACGCAGGAAGCTTCACTGCTGCTGCCTTCATCTCTGCTGCCAATCACAATGTCATTGGGGATAAAGTCATCCCCAAAGAAAGTTTTTGTAATGCACGGATGGCGTGAGTTTCTCAGTTCCAGGAAGGGAGGAGCAGTATCCACAGGCAGCACAATTACAGGTCGGCACAGAGGTCCATCACCATCTTGACTGTAGTGAGCAAGGGACATCAAGACATCTATAAAATTAAGAGAAATTCCAGTAAGTCACACTTTCATTGTTCTTCATTCACTGGAATTCATTTACTTATTGAATGGAAACTTTGTAAACACAATTTTGCAGCTCATTCCATTTTTCTTTTAAGGAAAACACCCAAGAAGCACTCCAGAACAAGTAAAAGGTGAGAGTATTTACACTGACTTTCCTTATTCCTTCCAGAGCTCTACTGATGTCAGGTTAAAATCCTCCCCTCTAGTTTTCTAGTTTAAAAGTCTTTAAAATCCACATAATTTCACTTAAAAAGTACATGTATGATTTTTTTTTCATTGATTTTTCATTTAGAACAAGAGGAAATCAGCTTCTGTGACAGTGAATCACAGTGTTGCTTGAAAGTTGTCAGAGAAAATTTATATAAATATTAACATTCTGTTGGTCCATCAAAAAACAGCAGCACAAGTTGTCCCAGTTAGCTGAGCTCTAAGGTTCTAAAAGCTGATTACCTACAAAATGAGACCGTTCTATGATTTTAGAGGCTTTACATACACATAAATACAGCTCAGCCTCTACTGGAAACCAGTTCAGTACTTGCCCTGATGCTGTGGTGTAGTTGATGTCACTGCTTCCCAGATCTCCCAGCCAATTGTTTCTAGCTAACCCTGCCTGCCTGCTTGTCTTCCCTTTTCTGTCCCAGTGGCATTCAGAGAATGCTTTCATTTTTTCCTGGAACAAAGATGCCCCTCAGCCTAGCAGAAAATCCACAGTACAAAAGTATGCCAGTCCTGAGAAAGAAAAACAGGAGACTATTCTATTCCAGAAATATAGAAAGATTTGGGGAAGTCTTCCTACCAGACTACCTTCTTCAAGGCTTGACAATGACTTTTATTTTTAAAGGCTGCTGAGAGAACAGCCTGCTCAGATGGAAAGGAGATGACTAGTAGGCTAGATTTTTATACCTCTATTTAATAAGAAGCTACTAATCCATATACAAGAATCTGGAAGCAGTGAGAGGCCCACCAGGCTATGCTGAACTGTGAGAAATACTCAGCTGCACACCTACAGTCACACAACAGGAATGAAGAAAGAGCTTGCAAACATCAAGACCCAGCAACTGTCCTGCCATTTACTGACAGGAAGGAAACAGAGAATCACTGTTAACTATCAAAGCTGTTACCACAATGAGAGTTTCTGAACTACAATTTAAGAGCTGGCAACAACCCCTTTTTTGCATATCCAGATCAGGTGTCATAATTTCCTACACAAGGGCAATTCTGCTGTGTGTGTGAATGAAGCAGAGCTCTTACCCAGCACAGCAATGCACTCCACAGCTGCCTGCCAGTCCTTGCTGTTTTTGTCAAAGTTGTAGAACAAGCGCCTCATGCAGTCCTTCAGCGCGGCGTCGCGGCGCTCTTCGGCGTTCACCATCGCTGCCAGCATCTTCTCGATCTCCTTGGTCCAGTAACGTTTGTACCCCTTCCTGCTTGACCTCAGCTCATATTCCTCGGGCAAATTACGTGATATGACACTCTCCGGTATTTCCATCTGGTATCGGTTCTTGCCTGTCCCCCAGTACTGGATGGATTTGAATCCAAGCAGCTTGCGCTGCTTATCCAAGTACTTCTTAAGATCTTCCTCCACAGCCTTCATATCCTGTAGTGCTTCATCATAATCGGGGTCAAAACCTGCCTTTGGAGTAATCACTCCTGTCTTCCGAGCCTGGTTGTGATCAAAAGCAGTATCCCATCTTGTAAGCTCTGCACTCAAGTCTGGGAAGCGGCCGTCTGGATTTTTGGCTTTGCGGGTGACTAGCTGCCTCAGGACTTTAGATTTGAAGTCACTGGCAATCTCTTCCATGACATCAACAATTTCATTCATGACTTTAAACCCCTCCAGTGCAGACAAAAAGTCAGCGATTTTTTTTTTGCTGTATTTGATTTCTTCATAAAAAATGGCCCTGCTGTCAGGATGGTTCTGACTTTTAAGTGGTGATCCAATACCATGGATTTTGTTGAGCAGCCTTTCAAGGTCAGGCAGTTTCTTCAGGTGCTCAGTAACTTCAGACATTTTATCTAGCACTGCCAAGAGGTCCTCAACAGCATCCAAACGATCGTTGATGGATTTAGGATTACAAAGAGGAGCGCAGAGCCACTGTTTCAGGAGGCGCTTCCCAAACGGTGTACAACAAGAATCAATTCTTTCCAACAAAGTACCTTCTGTGGTTCCATTGGTTCCGTTCTGCAGGACTTCCAGGTTCATCAGGGTGACTCCATCCAGCACCATCCGCTGATCAGTTTTGGCAAAGAAACTACTTGAACTCATAGTTTTTGCAGTAGTGATATCCACAGGGACATACTCCTCGAAGTTTGCCAGTGATAACAGCTCCTGATCAATTAGACATTTTTTGAGATAGAAGACACATCCCCCAAGAGCTGACAAAGCTAATTCACTGTTCTCACCAGGAGTTAATCCCAGTGAGTCACTCTCTGAAGTCAGAGACTTGATTACAGAGGGCAGAGAACACCCATTTTCATAGTTCTGTTTCTCCTTGAAATACCCTTCTTCAAGAAGGACTTTTAGTGTTTTAGATGCATTCCAGAACTGGGATCCTGAGATCAGCCCTTCCTGAATGCAAGAAACAAGTGAGCCCTTCAGGATCTTCTGTGTGTCTACAGACAGGTTCCCCTTCTCATAGAGTACCTGCACGGGAGTGTAATGTGCTACTAAAGTCCTAAACCTCGAGCAGTGACGGTCATCGGAGAACTGGCCCACAAAAAACTTCCCCACCGATGTGTCAACGAAGCAGACCCCATAAACACGTTGTCCGGAGGAGTCTTCTTTCTCCTTGACACAGAGAAGGTATTTGCTGTGGTTCTCGGAGGGATCACAGTCCATAATGCTGTAAGTCTGGGTTCCTTTGGTGATGATCCTGCAGACTTCTCGGCGTACCACCTTGTCGAACTTTGTGGAGTGTGCTGCTGACTTGCAGCGCGCTTCCATCATTTCGGGAGTTTCTGTTTGCTCCACACGGGCTACCTTGTAGCCTTTCTGCACTAGAACATCAGAGAATCTGCCAAATGCAATTTCTGGAAACCCTGAATGCGCCCAAGTACCTTTCATAAAGATCAGGCCCAGCTCATTTACACCGGTGACTGCATCCATATGATACAACTCGTAGAACTTTCCAACTTTGTAGAAAATCACAGCATCAAAGTTTTGACTTTTCAGCTGCCACCACCTCCGCATTCCTGGCGTACACTTGTTGAGGTAATCGTCGGGCACATAGAGGGTACATGGGTCATAATCAGGGTCGCCCTGACGCTTCCTATGTGCATCTTTCCTTTTTCCTTCCTGCAGCCAATCAAGCTTTTCGTGTTCCCACACTGTGAAGCCACCAGTGCCTCCATTGCAAGCACTTGCTTGAGACTCAAAACTGTCAGGTGCTGCAAATGATGTCAGCTTAGACTTGGCTTCTGAAGAGACGGTTGCTGCTCTTTTGGGCGTTTCAGAAGATTCATTTCCTAAGCTACTCCTTTTAGCAGGCTTTTTCACCTCTGCTCTCTTTCTTTTAGAAGGGACTTTTATGGGACTTTCTGCAACACTCTCTGAATCTGTCTCTGTGTCAGAAGATTCATTTTCATCTACCCCACTGCTCGCTTCCTCACTGCTTGCTGCTTCTTTCACATCAGGCTTGAACTCTGCATCAGAGCCTTCGTGGTCACTGTCAGAATCCAACACTCTTCTTCTCTTGGTTTTTACAGCTCTTTCCCTGCTCTTTACTCGCTTATTACTCTTCATGTCCTCCTCACTATTGCAGTCATCACTGTTGCCTGATGCATTTTCACTCATCTCCTAGAAGAAGAAATTATTTAAACTATAGAAAAATCTGGCTACAAAGTCACTGCTGCAAAAAGAAGTGCAAAAGTGTGCAATAAAGCAGTAGCTATGATACTTCAAGCAAAAGACAGCAGAGCCACAGCGTAAATTCCATTTACCTTAACTGAATTAATTTTTTTCTGGAAAACTGACTGCTACTGGCCAGTGGTATAATTACTCCCTATTTGTATTCTTTACAGCCTCATTCATTACTGTGCATAACTAATGCTGATGAACAAAACATTTAAACTGCACTAAAAGCATATGGCATATGCAATTCAGCACAAAGGAGAAACACCTCCATAAACTCACTAAAGTGTTAACTTTTGTCAGAAAAATGAGGTTTTGCCACCTTTCTGTACAAGCTCATGTGAGTCTTGCCCTTGATTTTTGTTTTTGAGTTAACTACCCATTTTCACCTAGAAATGCACTACCTTATAGTAACCTTCAAGAAGATTGTGCATGCATAGGAGAAAGAAAAGAAAGTCCATTATTTGCCTTAAACTTTAATAACTCCAGCGACAGCACTGGAAAAAACTGTAAGTGGAGGGACTGTGGTGACTACAAAGTGCCAGTGCCCACTGCAACACTGCCATGAACAAATGTTACAAATTTCTACATTCTGACACACTAAAACTTCAGATCAAACTTAGGGCAACTGGGAATAGCAAATAGAGGAGTTTAAAAAGATGCACCAGAAAAAAAGCACTTATGAGCAAGAAAGTGGGTCACCTGGGTTACCCAGGGAGTGATCAGTGAAGAGAGTCAGGGAAGTTAAGTAGCTTCTGAGGTCAGCCCTTACCATGCAAAACACCAAAGAGACTTGTCTTTCAGCCTAGAAAAGGTGAGAGACCAGCATGTGACCTGACACAGAAGCAGTATGAAAAAAGACATATGGGTACATATGCATGCACAATTAAAGAGGAGATAAGCTGTGATTACTGTACCAGAGAATTGCAGGATATACCATGCTTAGTTCCAATACATGGCTTCTAAGTTCTAGCACTATTTTTGAAAATGACAGCAAGTAAGAAAAATTTTACCTCCATGTCCTCCTCCTCCTCCTCCTCCTCCTCTGTGTCTGAAGGTTCATTGCATACTGCCAGCTCAAGCCGCTTAGCTTTATCTTTGCCCATTGCATTGTCTGCTAGCACCATTGCTCTTTTAATCTCAGGCTTTGTACTATAAAATGTTCCTCCCTTCAGCGTCTCCCCATCCGATGAACCTGTAAAACCACAAATTTGTCAAACTGAAGTTAGTCTAGCATTTAGCCAATCCCTTAGTGTTCATACTTCACTTTTAAATGTATTCAGACTACTAGTATAATTTCCTAACATTGTGTTGTTACCAGTCATTCCCACCACATCTTAAATATAGTAACCCATCACTCATTCAGCCTGATAAACTACCCCTAGAGAAAGAATAAACACTCCCAAATGAAATGCCTACCTAGTCCATGAACACTTGAAGAATTGCTTCTATTCCTGTAACTCGTTACCACATATGAATATTTCTCAGCTGAGCTCTAAACACCCTCACACTAACTGCAGTTACTATAGAAAATAACGCCTCACACCCACAGTGCAGCAGACAGGCCTGACTGAGGGGACCACATGGGTATTTTAGCAATGACAGGAAAGCTCAGCCACAAAGTTATCTTCACGTTATAGGCACCTATGACACAGACCTCTTGACTAAAGCTCTGCTGGCCTCCAAACTGCTCCTCCAGCAAGGTGTCCAGACCCAACACCAACCTATTAGCCAGATTAGCTGATCCTCAATCATGCTGGTGATTCACCCTGACACTGCAGGGTATCAAGCAAAGCCTGCTATTAATAACTGCACCATTCCCTCATCCTCCTTCACAGACTCTGAGCACCACAGTTCCTCCTTCCACCGCTTGCACACACCACCAAAACAAAGCAAACCAATCTACAGACTGATTTCTAGAAAGGGTCCACAAAGACACTGAGATTCACCTTAATGCCACGCTCAAAAAAATAATGCTATATATAAGGTACCATATATTCAACTTGGGGAAAGAAAAAGGAGGGACACAAGAGCATGATATAGATAGGGAAGGGCAATGCCTGCTTCTGCTCTAACAAGTTTATCTGTCTGCATACGACAGTAGGATCTGCTTGGATAGGTCCTTACACCCTCTCTTATGAATCCCATCATATGCTGCTATTGACTGAAGCTTTAGCTCCAACTCGGAGGCAGCTGACTTGTAGGAGGCCAACTATGTCAGAAATAAGCCAAATGGAATCCTTGCTCACAGCCCTTTCTTTGAGTGTGCAGTAGCAAAGCAGGGAGTTACAAGTAGCTCCTTCTACATCCTGCAACACATTAACAATGCAGATCTCCATTCAAGTTTTGCAAATGCAGCGAGGCACTCTAAAATTATTTCACATTAATATTAAATGCAATTTAACAATGACAGGAGAAAAGTCTCATCTAATTAATTGCACACTCAAGCATGCAACACCTGTGTATTCACTCTAGCAACCGGTGTGCACCTCCCCTTCTTGCATGCCCAGCTGTTACAGACCTGGCCCTGTCCTTTCTGTCTTTACTCAGGTACAAACAATAACAACACAAGACATTTCTGCATTTTCTTACCCAAAGATTCTAACACTCTTTCTTTGTATATCAAGATGGTTTTTGTTTGAATTTTAAAAGCAAACCAAAATTTTAAATATTGTTACTCTGTTCTGCATTCAGCACATTTCTCACGGGCAGATGTGTGTATCTGTGCTTAAACTTCTTATTTTTCCACAGTTTTCTTGTGGTAAGCCTGCATTTGCTTTAAAGTGCCACTGCAAGTTCTTAAAACCTATTTGATTCTTTTAGAATACCTTCAGGGAAGGCACATATAAACAATGGACCAATTCACTTGCATTACATTATTCTAACACTCATGGCAATAACATTACCATTTTAATTTAAAACTAACTATGGCCGAAGTGCAGTATTTTGAAGTATAGAAGGAGCCAAAAAAATATGGAGACAGCTGGAACTCTGCCTTGTAAAAAGGCATATACTGTCTAAATTCAGTTCTTTCACTGACACAAGTAAATCCCAAAGTGCATCAGAAATATTGTACTACACCCAGAGTATCTGACTGACTAACGAGACAGTTTACAGCAACATGATTTACATGTGACAATTTACAGACAATGATCTAGTTTTCTGGAACAGTAAAATTATGAAATAAGGGGGAAACAGATCATGATTATTAATAATGTGAGATTTATTGTGCAAAATGTTAATTCCACATTAAATCTGATTTTTCAGTAGTTAGCCAAGGCATTTCTTCAACATGACAAACACCAGCTTTGCTCAGTAACTACAAGCACCATCCTCACAAACACACTCAATTCTCAAGTTATGTATTTTATTAACAAAACTGCTGCATTGTCTAAAAGAAACACCACAGCAGATTTAACTTTAGTTACCTAATATCCTGAGCCTAGTCTTTTGATTCTGGACAAACTGCAGTTCCTCAATAGCTGCTTAAAAACTGGGTTCAACATTCATAATAAATTAAGGATTTCAGGGCTAAAAGGGGAAATATTGGATTTATCCTTTAGATACTCTTTATGTTGATGGGAGAAATAAAGGAAAAAATCTTTAAAACATAAGCAAACTTTAAGTTTGCTTAATTAGTTGTTCTAATCTAACAAACGAGAGCTCAGTGGTTTATGTTCCAAGAACTGTAGAACCATAAATGTACCTTTAGCCCTCAAAAACTTGCTTTCTGTGTTTTACAAAGCACAAAATATGCTCAGTTCTAATCCTGGTTTTGTTGCTCTTTTTCTATGGAGAATACCATATCCTAGACTTCAAGCCTATTTCTCCAAAACAAGTGTCATGTTTTGAAAAGTTTAGTTTGTTTCTCTTACCTTTATATGGCCTCAGGTATTTAATACTGATCCAGCCCCTTGTAGGGCTGTCATCAAAAAACTGTACATGGACACGAGTTGACTTTCCTTTTCCTCTGACTATTGTTCTTTCAGTCGGGTGGTTGTATATGAGACATGGCCACCAAGGATAACCTTCCATCTTGGCCCAGACCAAGTCCCCAGGAGAATACTCACAGGAGACACTGCAGAGACAACAAACGTGTAATTTAAGGAACATTTAAAACAGCTGTCTTTGTAATTGTAACTGCACACTGCCTCTGAGCAGCTTACACTCTTTGGGTCTTGGAAGGCTCCCAGGTGGTGCATTACACCTGCATTACACAGTCCTTCTATACCCACCACTAATACCTCTCAAAGTTTTTTGATTTGCTCTTCCAAGTTCCACTGGATCCCCACAGAGACAGAGCTCTGTCATAGAATGGCTTAGGTTGGAAGGGATCCTAAAGGTCATCTACTTCCAACCCCCCTGCCATGGGCATGGACATCTTCCACTAGACCAGGCTGCTCAAAGCCCCATCCAACCTGACCTTGAACACTTCCAGGGATGGGGCTTCCATAACCTCTCCAGGCAACCTGTGCCAGTGCCTTACCACCTCACAGTAAAGAATTTCTTCCTAATATATACTCTAAACCTACTCTCTTCCAGTTTAAAGCCAATCCCCCTTGTCCTGTCACTACATGTCCTCATAAAAAGTCCCTCCTCAGGTCCCTTGCAGGCCTCTTTAGGCACTGGAAGGTGCTATAAGGCCTCCCAGGAGACTTCTCATTTTCAGGCTGAGCAACCCCAACTCTCTCAGCCTGTCTACACAGGAAAGGTGCTCCAGGCCCCCAGGCATCTTTGTGGCATCCTTTGGACTCACAGTCACAGAAGACTGGCTGAGGTTGGCAGAGATTTCTGGAGGTCATCTTGTCCACCCCCTCTCCTCAATCTGTGCCACCTACAGCCATGTGTAACCAGACTCTCTGTGGATTTTACAGAGGGGGAGAACAGCTGGGTCCAACCAGACCTCAACTAAAAGATTGCAGATTAGGTATTACACATCATCTAACATAACCAAGACAAGTTTTCTTGTAGAGACTAATTATCAACCAGGCACCTAAAGCAAAAGGGTAAGATTTTAAAAACCCTCAAGCTACAAAACTGAGTAAATAAAACACTGTCCCCACTGCAAAGCACCTGATGCAGGTTTTGTTTTCTCTTTGCTTCTCCCCTGAGATCTCAGCCACTGCCACACTCCCACAGATGATGGCTGGGACACTCCTGAGGGCTATGGCCCAAGAACCAGCAACACAGTTTGCAGACACGTGGGACACTTGCCATCATCATGTACAGTACAAGAGTGACACAGAGATCCTGGAGTGGGTCCAGCAGAGGGCAACAAAGATGATTAAGGGACTGGAGCATCTCTCTTAGGGGGAAAGGCTGAGGGAGCTGGGCCTGTTCAGCCTTGAGAAGAGACGACCGAGCAAGGACCCCATCACTGGTGTGTATCAACATGTGAAGTGGGGGGTGCCCTTCTCAGTGATGCCAAGCAATAGGACAAGAGGCAACAGCTGGAAACAGAAGCACGGAAAGTTCCGCCTGCATAGTGTGTGACCGCAGGCTGGAACAGGCTGCCCAGGAGTCTCCCTCACGGGTGACACTCAAGAACCACCTGAACACAGTCCTGTGCCATGTGCTCTCGGGCAATCCCCCTGTGCGGGGAGGTGGGACCTGATGACCAAGGGCGGTCCCTTCCAGCCTCACCCACGCTGCGATGCAACACGCAAAGGAAATAAAGGCACGAGTGGAACACTGTATTCCTCAACAGCAACACCCAACCCTGCGCTCCCGCTCCCTGCAGGTGCCCCTTGTCCCGGCGGGAGCGCGGCCCGCTGCAGACACCGTGTCCCGGGAATGGGGGGGGACAGCCGCCCGGCCCGGCCCGGGAATGGGGGCGGGACGGGGACAGGAGGCAGCACACGGGCGGCCCGAGGGTGCCGCTCCCGCCGCCGCCGGCCGCAGCCCCATCCCGCCTTCCCTTCCCATCCCTTCCCGCGCTCCCCTCCCGGCCAGCCGCGCTCCCGCGGCCTCCCCGCGTCCCCCGCCGGCACCT
>JAWWEE010000105.1:12700352-12747200 GCA_035221455.1 Xenops minutus
GGCTGTGCTTGGAGAGCAGCCCTGCAGCACAGAGGGACACGGGCCAGCTGCCACCCAGCAGCAGCAGCAGCCTGAGCGTGGCACAGCTGGGACCCTCTGCCCTGCCGGGCTCTCTGCCCCGTGCACCATCCTTCTTCCCAGTGCCACCTGGAAGGATGTGCTGGCATTCCCGGGGGCTCCCCACTCCTGCTTGCCAGGTGACACCACACAACCTCCCTCCCTCCCTCTAGCGCCAGTGCACTCCACCAGACACACATCCCTGGTACCCCAGCACAGCCAGAGGTGGGGGAAAGACAGCCACTCATCTATACCAGATCTGCAACCAGCCTCTCCACACTCCTGGCACTGAGTGTCCTCCCTGGGCAAAAGAGGAGTGGCAGAAGGTGAGCACTCGTGTTTTGGCTGCTCGTCTTGGGGAGCAGTGCTCAGGGACAGAGCCCAGAGCAGAGAGACACAGCACGGCAGCGGCTCAAGTCCTTCTCCAGGGCTCTGGTGCTTGCTAAATGGGTCACACGGGCTCCTTTTGTCCTGGGCAGTGGGAAGGGACAACCAGAGAGCTGCATGAGCCCCAAGTCGCCTCTCAGCTGCCTTGTCGGGCAACTGTGCCCGAGAGCTGCCTGCAGCCACAAGGCACCTCTCCCCAGCTGAGGAGCTGTGTGTCCCTGTCTGGCTGCTCCTGGAGCATCCACCCTGCTTACCCCTCTTACCCCACGGTTCCTTCAGTGCCTGGCAGCTGCAGAAAGAGAGGAGAAGCAGTGTCAGATCCCACTGCCCCCAAGCCATGGTGGGCAGACCCACACACCTGCACAGCCTTGTCCCCATTGGGAAGGACTCAGGGGCAGGATGAAGCCCCATGGTGGGGCCAGGAGAGATGCTGCCCAAGCCCTGGCTCCCTCGGACCTGCCAGAGCAGCAGCTTTCACCCTTCCCTTCTGGGCACCTAAAGGGGTCTAGGACATGGAGGACGTGGAAATGCCACCATCCACTCTTGTGCAGGTTCTGCACACAGGGAAGAGGCCATTGCCAATGTGCATGGCTGGCAACCTCTCCTGCCCTGCCCTGGGATGTGGCACCACAACTAACCCAGAAGTGGCAATGCAGGAGCCAGTGGGCCAGACCAGGATGATGGAGGTGCCATCCTCATCACTGCCTTCCTCCTGCTCCTTTTCTTTCTTTGTGGCTGCCTCCTTGCCACCGCTCAGCACCCACAGCTGGTCCAGGGCTGGGCAGAGCTGTGGTCACAGGGTGCTGTCCCATCTGCAGAGAGGACAGGAGAGGAGAGGCAAGCAGTGAGCTGCAGTGGCCTCCCTGCTGTCTCCACGGGCAGAGCCCTGTCGTCCCCCCACACCAGTGTTGGGTCAGACACTGGTGCCTCCAGCACCACAGGGCTGGTGCCTGGGGGTCATGCCAGGCTGTGTGTGCCCTGGTCCCAGGGACGAGGATGGGGCCAAGGCAGCTGGGCTCCCAGGCTCTTACTGCAACTTGGCCACCACCAGTTCCTCCTGGAGGAAGAGAAGGCATCTCTTGCTCCTCTTACGGCTGTGGGTCACAGCCACGTCCGTGCTCAGCAACACCTCTGTCACTGAGGAACTTCCTGCAGAGCAGAGAGTGGCAGGGATGAGAGAGCTGGACATTTCTCTAGGAGCTGGCCATGCCCATGTAGTCCCCAAACTATGGGGTAGTCCACCTGGAGCCGAAGCAGCTGGTGGCCAGGTGCTCCCATCCTGCCCGGCACAGAAGGACCCTCGCCTTGCAGCAAGGGCGTGGGCCAGTGGGCGACAGTGAGGATGGGACGGGGGCTGTCAGGGCTGGCTCGCTGCCTCTTGGCCACAGCCTGCCTTGTCCCAGCGTTGATGTGCAGCAGGACAGCTCCCTGCTGCTGCTCCTGCTGGACGTCGGCTCCAAGTGACCAACAGTCCAAGCCCAATGGATGTCACTGATGTGCCCACCGATGTGGGCACTGGGGCATGGAATGGGGGCAGGACTTGTGTCCACGATGGCCACTTTGTGCTGGGGAGCCCAGAGCTGGTTCCACACGAGGTCAAGGATTGCACCCCTCCATGTGCTGCCAAGGCTTGGCCTACTGCAGCCTTGCATGCACTCAGCTGCCTTTGCCCCAGGGGCACTCTTCAGCCTGCTTGTTCCTGGTGGTCATTTCTCCATCCACACATGTGCCTATAAAGCCATTTACACAATCGCATGCTGGGGGGGCTTTTAGCACATGGTCTTAATTTTTCCCCTATTAAAGAAATTCAACTTTTTTTCCTTCCACTCTCAACTGTGTAGTTTATAGAGTAATCTAAAAACGAAAGTCCTTGTAAGAGGATATAAAATGTTATTAATGACAATATTGTATACAGCTCTGTCCTCTCCTCTCTTTTTGAATATCTTATTTTGAAG
The DNA here is from genome assembly GCA_035221455.1 of Xenops minutus. Lineage (NCBI taxonomy): Eukaryota > Metazoa > Chordata > Aves > Passeriformes > Furnariidae > Xenops > Xenops minutus. Next base: position 12,702,752 of record JAWWEE010000105.1, read on the forward strand.
AAAAAACTATTGGGAATTCCTAAGTTCCTGTAGTGTAGGCTTTACAGCAAGCTCAGCTAAACACTGAAAAATGCTGTATTTATCATAATTCTTGTCCTCCCTCTTCCCCTGACACTGCACACGCAAATACTCCCACACAGCCTTTAGCTGTGCTTTTTCACTAGTGATTCTGAACACCCTCAATTCTAGGAGCACTAGAAAAGCAAGCATTTGCATTTTTTCAAGACATCTCAAAATTTGTGACACTGAAACAACTTTGGCTACACCTTGCTTTTCTAGATTATGCAGTACCTCTCTGCAGCTGAGACAGAAAATTATGATGGGCAGTTGTTAAATGTGGAGCAGGATCCAAGATCTAGCTTGCAGTGCAGTGACTCTCTGCTATACATAGGCTTTCCTCTATAGATTAGATTAATTTGTTTCTGTCTTATTAGTTGCTGCAATGAGGCAAATGCTAACAAGGTCATTTTGAGGTCTTTCTGGGAAAATTACATCAGGAAAGATACCTAGAACAATAACCACAACAGAAAAATAAAGTACTCTTGAGGTGAGGTGCCTGCTTTTATATCTCATATACTGTTCGCTATCTCTTTGGAAAAATTTGGCAAGCAATTAGCAAAATAACTGTATCTGTGATAGTGTCAAGCATAGTCTTGGAAATTTCACTTTGGTGTGGATTTGAAATACAAGATATGTGCACTACCCCTCTTTATGTGTCAGCTAAGCAAAGTGACAAATTTGTCTTCCAGAGCTAACACAAACTTCTTAAACTGAGAGAAAAAATCACAGTCCTAGCTACTATAGGTAGGATTTTTTCATTTTGAACAAAATTGTTAAGATTTTATCGTTCCAGTATTCTGCAGTTGTCTGACTGTAACAAATGTAATAATTTTCACTTTTCTCCATTATTATAAACACAATTTCTAAAAATATTTTAGTATCTTTTCATTTTTGGCACAAGACATGACTGTGAAGGAAGATTGTGAGATTTAACTTTTTATAGAGTTGTTGCAAATATTCAGTAGCTATCAAAACTAAATTAAATAATTCTGGCATGCAAATAGCTTAAGGGGTGTGGAAAGAGCAGTCCACTGCTTCATTTGATTAATGTGTGTCCTTTCTCTGAAAGTGATTTGTATAAAGCAGTGACTGCTTTTATATCCATTGACATGAGAAGATCAGATTTTACAAAAATAGTTTCATCTTGCTGTATGATATAGATATTGACCTTTCTCAGAAATAGCCCCAAAGGAGAATTTAGCCATGAGATGAATACTGTAAATAAGGTAACCAGTGAAAAGGTTCAGTTTTAAGAAAAATATGACCATGACAAAATGTTTATAAGTGCTTAGGTCATTCTGACCTAAATATAATAGATCTGGTAGGCTGGTAAGAGTTAGATATCCTCATACACTCATTTTACTCATGCCCAGACAAAATTAATATGAAAAGGTGCTTAAAAGAGTGTTTAAAGGGCATTTTTCCCCCAGTGCTAAGTTTACTACTTCTCAGTTTCCTTCTCAACATCCAGTATACTTAAAGGGCTAAGCACGAGTATGAAATATATGAGAGACTGTTTATGCAGGAACTCACTGTTCTGTAATTGGGTTGAGAAACCACCTTTATTATTAGTAACAGAAGATAATTAATTTCTTAGATAATTAATTTCTTCTTACTTGCAGCTTCCCTGTACTAGTTTTAGAGGAGCTTGTACAGAAGCAAGAAGTGCACGTTTATTTAGGGTCCCTTTAATGACACCACCTTTGACTAAAACCCTTTTACTGCTTTTCTAACATGACAAAGAAAGAAAAAGAAGAGATGAAGATGTAAGACTTCTGAATAAATAACATTTTAGGATGTTTTGTTTACATTGTGCCTTCTAGATGCAGATCTGAAGTGAGATGAGAGCTGCTGGAATGGCATGTAGCAGAACTACCAGAAACAACAGTTCAAAAATAAAGAGACTAAACACAACCTGTGAAACTAATTCACAGCCAAAACTGCAGACAGACTGCATCTCCAATTCAGATGTTTTTCATGTGATATGGTATAGATTCATGCAAAATAATAGAATGTCAAAAAAAAAAAAAAAGCCAGAAAGAAACAAAAAAGCAGGAAGCAAAATTAAAATGGGCCAGGGCTGAAGATGATCAAACTCTTCTCCATGGTTCCATCCTGCTCCCACAGAGGAGGAAAATTCTTCTACTGATTTAGTTGGGTTCAAGATGCTCCTGCTGTATGGAATCATAGTAGCCACCCACAGTTATCCTGTTTCATGCCTTCTATTTTATTGTGCTCCTATTAATAATATGAACGCTTGCAGGTTTTTCGATGATGCAGTTTTATAATTTCAATTTGCAAAGAAACAATAACTCACAAATCCAGAAAAAACCCCAAATGTAATCAAACAGTCTGACTTATATAGCGCATGGCATTGAATTTCCCTGAATCAATCCCTGTTTAAATCAGATAATCTCTTGTTGAAAACAAAAAGGTTTTGTTTAAAAGTTTGCAAAGACAGATCATGGCAATGGTCTGTTAATTAAGTACCATGAGATGTTTGCAGTGATCAGAGCAGGGAACATAATTTGGGCAGAATGGATAGGGTTAAGTAAGTCCCAGGTTTTTTTCTCAGCACTGCTTTAATGTTGCAAATGGGTGTTGCAAAAAGAAATTACTTGTATTTTGCTTTACTGATGTCCTCTTGCTTCAGAGATAACACTTGTCAGCAGTGATGATGGGTGAGAGAGGCAACAGGAAAGCAGCCTGGTGATGAAGAACAAGTATGGTCACATTAAATGTTTTAATTCTGTATTTCTGCCAGATACAGCTCAGAAAGCCAAAGGAAAATTGGTTCCTACTAATTAAAATGCAATGGAAAAAAAAGAAGAGGCTTCTTGATTTCCTTCTTAAATCTATAACTTTGCTCCTTATGCGGAGCTGATCTATTGCCAAGTGACATCGGCACTAAATCTGGAAAATTACTTCCAAAAGTTGGTTCTCTGGTGAGAGTGCAGACTGGGACAAGTGACGTGGGGCTATGTGGTCTGCTCTGCTATGACACAAAGCTGTGAGTTTCACACTGGAGGAATGTTGTGCCCACTGAGCCCTGTCCACACTGGATCCATCCCCTGACTCAGGCCTCAGCTGGTAACTGGTTTTCCTAGCAAGAGTGAAAGTTTAACTACTAATCTTTGGTGAATGAGTATGTTTTTACAAGGAAGTGATAACCAGTCATCTTACTGGAAATGAATAGCTTATTAGAACTACTATTCTGAGCCCTTTTTTGTAGACATCAGGCCACTCCTCTGAGGGGTCTCTTTCCTAAAGTTTCTGGGGTTTTAGCAGCTTTGTATTTATATAATTTTTTTTTAAACATGCATACGCTGTATTTGTGACAGTCAAGAGTTTATTGACTGAAGTGAGTCTAGAAATTAATTTTCCCCATAATGATCAAGTTAGTGCTTGTAAAGCAGCACAAAGGGCAGAAGGTCAGAGGGACTCACAACATGAATTCATAAGCTTAATAAGAGTTTGTTTTCATGAAATTCATTGCCTGTTTGCTTGTAGCTGCAGTAGGGAGTTGGTTCAACACACATTTCTCTAACCTAGTAGTTTACATTATAAGATGCTTCATTTTTAGAAAGTTCCTATTTCAATGCATCTTGGTTTATATTTCAGCAGCCAGACTTGGGAGCCATATAATATGAAGTTTCCAGGGAGAGAGGGCTTGAGATCTCTGTGATAGCAGCAATGACCTCTCCTTGAAATAAGCCATGCTTGGCCCAAGGTACAGCAGGGATTACTCCCTGGTATATATGGTAGAATATAAACCAGGGGAAACATGGAGATGGAAGGCTTTTAATGGAATTATCAGGGCTTTCATCCTGCTCATCCCTGTGATAGCAAAGACTCTCTGCAACATCCTGTACATGGCAGTGGCTCTGTGTGTCACCTCACTTGCTCCTCTCCATACCATTTTTTCCATCCTTCACAAGCTAAGGACCGTCTCTGTAGTTATCTACCTTTTTTTGCTGTGTGCACCATATCTCTGTTCACATATTGGAGACACAAGGTTTCCCATTCTTTTATTTTTCCTGTAAGTCTTCCTTTTTTCTATGGACATCTCCAATCTCTGCCAAGAGCTCCACTTCATGCTGTTTTTGTTTTCTTTCTCTTTGAGAAGAAAGCCATGCAGGGTTCTAATGTTATATTCTCCACCAAGCTGCTGTTCTCATATGTAAGGGCAATGTTACTCTGTAAGGTGTTGATCTGTAGGCGGTTGTCAATCTGTCCTCATTCCCTTCCTAGTTTTTACAAAATTTTGACCACTGTAACTGAACAGAAAGAGCAGCCAACCCTGCAGACTAATACCACCACATTTGAATGTAAGTCCAGTTCATTATCTTTCAATACTGTGTTAATGTTTGGGCAAAATATTGTCAAAGCATCAGATAATACTGCTGGTACTGGTGTTCTAGTGGGTACCTAACAGTTATTATTGAAAATAGTTGCCAGTATAATTGTTTTACTACACAGTTTACATGTTGATAAGTTATATTATAACCTGCAATCAGTGTAGTAATCTCCTATTATAGTTGTTATAAGAAAATAATAACACATGACATGCATCTGAATGGCAGGCTGTTTCATGATACAATATGGCAACTCAGCAGCCTGGGGAACCAGGGAGGCAAGGAGTGATCCAGGGGCAATTTGCCTACACTACAGAATTGTTAGATCTATTTGTGCAGCTGGCATCCACACATTGGAGAGGCAGGGGATTTAAATCTGAATGTGTTTCAAGTAAGGACAAAGGTATATCTTAACAAATTAGATAGAGTGCCAAATACACTAATCTTTTCCACAAGTCAGCTCTAAAATTATTTCCTTTCTCAAGCAAAGTTCTATTTTAATTAAAAACCCATAAGATTTATTGATATCTAAAGCAGGCTACTACATAGACACGTCCTCCACCACATCTTCTTTGAACTGCCTGCTAAAGTCAGCAGTTCAGCCATGATCTAGAGACAATTACATTGCCATGGAACCCCTTAGTGACAATTGCAGTGACAATTGCAGTCCTGATGGTCTGCACTGAGCAATGTTATTTGAAGCTTCATTTTTAACACCACTGCAGTATTTTCTTCTCTGTTTTCCTGTGGAGAATTTGGAAGGAGCATGTCTAAGCTCTTTGCCAGGACAGAGCAGGCAGCCTACTACGAGGAGATTTGGAAAGTATGTGCAGGAAGTCCTTGCATGCTCACCTTGAGACTGGTGTATAGTCAGCCCCTTTGCATGGTCCAGAGCACACGCAGACTGACTGTAGCTGGTCCCCCCTCCTCAAATGCTGGATGACCCTGGGGGTGCTCTTTCTTATCCAAGGGCTTTCTACGTAGCCTATACACTTCCCACATTGCTCAGCAGAACCAACTGCAACTAACCCTGATGTTAGAACATTGGTGGATGTTAAAAATGGATAGGACACCATTCATATTAATTTTAGGTGTAACACGTGTCAGAGACACATAAAGTCAATAGTTCTGAAAAAGTCCAGGGGTTTAGAGGGTTTTGCCTAATTGTAGATGTATAATCATCCATCTGAACCAAACTGCTGCAGCCAGGAGTGATAAGCATCTTGCCTGTGTGACTCTATAACCTGTGAACTGTGATTTTTAACAGAAATGGGAGTTCATGTGTCTGTGCCAGACAGAAAATATCTATATTGCTCATTCCTAGGCACTGGCATTTTCACAAATTTGACACTGAGTGGTTGAGAGGTTAGGCTAGTTGTATGGCAAGTCTGCTGTCAGTGCTGCCTGAACTTCAGAAGTTAAAGCTTCTAGTTGTGACATTCATTCTTGCATAATTTAAGGTATAATCTCTATCACTAAATTTGACTTTTCCACAGGGTTACCAGGAGGCAAGGTCTCATTTTACACTCTACCTTTTCATTTCTGTTTTTTTGTTTCACATTTAGTGGTCTTCTGTTTGACACATTCTCTTTTCTCCATAGTTTCAGGAAGACAACTTCAGCCGGAAGGCTCCCACATCACTGCTTGACTTGTGTATTACTGCAGGTCTTGAATATCCTGTGTTCATAGTAATAACACAGTTCAGGTTTTGTATTAATAGAAGTACTCCTAAATAATTTTCACTTGTCTTAGAGCATCTGCTATCTCCTCCTACATGCTTCCTCAAATCTTAACATAGGGTCTCTTAAAGAAAATTCTGCTTTATAGTTAAACGAGCTCATTGAATTGGTGCACTTTTTAATGCATATGGTTTTCTGTGAATGAAAAATGCAGTTAATTAGTTTGAAGTACTTTTGTGTTGGAAAAGTTACCAAATAGCTGTAGTATAATTTGTTAATTTTCTGGGTAAAGCTTTTGTTCACTGTCTTTTTCTCTCCCCTCAGGTGGTGGCTTGTTTACCTCTCAGCCAGTTACAGCTGGGCAGCAATCACAACAGGGATTCATAATTTTAGAAGAAACTCTTTAGTAACAGATGGCCCCATTTTTTTATTTTTTTTTTTTTTGGTGAGGACTGCTGAACTCCTTTAGTATCTAAATTAAGTAAAATCTGTGAGTTGACTGCAGACTTATGCTCTATTGCCAGCTTCGGGCATTAAAAAATAACAAGCTTTTAAAATGTAATAAACTTTTAAATTTGCCTTGTGATTTTTTTAATCCAAGGCTCCAAGTGGTCTAATTTTCAAATATTTTCAAATATAGAATGAAAGATAAGACCCTGCCTTCCTTTGAAATAAATACTCACGTAATCCTGGAGATCTGGAAACTGGGATTTCACAGAAGGTATCATGTGTTGTGAATGTCATGGAAAAAAAAAAGCAACAAACTTGAGGCTTGCAACTGTGCAGCTGGAAGTATGCAAGAGGGCAGTTCTGCACCCTCATTGCAGTGCATCTAGTGTGTGTGCCCATGAGTGTGAGTAAGCACATGCACTTAGGCACATGGTGTTAAAGTCAGAAAGTTCTCTTTCCCTAAGGGATCGTCTTTCTAGTAGTGTATGAAGGGGAATCTCTTTTCATTGACTGTCCAGTGAGACGTAGAAAATACTGTTAGTAGGCAGGGAGAGCATAAGAAGGTCTTTATGGGCCTACCTGGTGTGGTTGGAAAGGGCACAAGAGCTCGGTGCTCAGTCATCTACCAGCTGGGCAGTCATAACCTTCCACATCTGCTTCAGATGGAGGGGATCATGTGGAAACTCCACTGACAATTAATTCCACCGCAAAGTCAGACATGAGCTGAAATCACAGATGTTCACTGATATTGGAAAGATCAAAGGAATAACACTTACATACTCTGCTGCAGACAGACCAAGTAGTGACCTCCTGCACAAGCACCACAGTCATTCCAAGTGCAGAGAATCGTAAAGCCATTTCTTAGTGAGCCAAATTTATTAGTGTAATCTTTGGGGCTGGTTGGTTTTGTGTCAAAGTCCTGCTTTTTTTTTTTTCTCAAAGCCAAGCCAGGGAATCCAGGCAGGAACCAGCAACACCATCTAGGATACTGCAGTAGAGGGAGCCACATCATCACCATCCCAAATCAATATTTAAGTACATTGCATTTATCTCGCTCCTCCATGAACATCTGTCAGCCACGCGAACTGTTCAGGTAGAAGATGGTCCATAGAAAGAAACATGTACTGAATGTTTAGGCCCTCTCTATCACTACAAAGGACCAAGTTAATTAATACAAAATCAGAGCCACCTCAGCAAGAAAAGGAAAGTAGGTACACAGAAGTCCACCCAAAAGGATTTATTCTGTTGGGAAGTTGTGGGTCACTTTGCCTCAGCTAACAGGGTACATACAATTTCCACTTACTTTCCAGCAATGCTGTGTTACCCTAACTGTGCATATCTGCCACAATGACCAAAGCTCTGAAGAAAAAGGGAATAATTGCAAGAGTACATAATATGCTTTCTATTAGTTTCATGGTAGCAATTTTTCTATTAATATTTTGTCAACCAGTAATATGATGTTCTGCGAGTTTGGAACACTGGATACCTCCATGTTCTTCATGCAGTAAGATAAATTAAAAGAAATAGCCCAGTTACAAAAACAATTCCTAACTCCAGGTGCTAAAGGTTTAGCATCACCATTGGGCATAACTGTCTTTGAATGCAACTGTGACAGGTTAATGCAATATTAACCATGGTTTTTTTACAACACACAGAACAAGTAAATTTTAACTTGGTTACCTGCTGAATTTTGACCTGATAGGATTTTCAAGATTTTTTTTTTTTTTTAATGTCCAAGAGCTGGAATTCTAAAGACATAAGACATTTAAAGATCAAGGATTAGTAAAAATTTCGAGGTCCTTTACAGGATATTATATATGGTACTTTCTATACCCTTATATAACACATGGAGACTACAGAATCTGGTTAGCCTGAATGCTCAATATCTCTCCTCTTCCAGAGCTTTTGTTAAAAAAATAAAAACTCAAAAAAAACCAATTACATCACATATTTTATAACCTTTGGGGTCTGTAATACACAATCAGTTTTTAGGAAAATTCCTAGTTTACATAGTATTGTAAAGAAGTTTGCAGTGGGGACACCCCTACTGCAGTTTGTAACATTTTCAAATCCTGCCAGTAATTATAGTCAGTAGCAGGTTCTTGCAAATGTTTTTAAGTTTTGCCATGCTGAAATTGTCTTTTTCCCATGCTTACATGTTTTGACACCCTTAACTTCTTGTCCCAACTTTCCTTAGTCTTATTGTTCTTGATGAAAGCTAGGCTTGTTAATATTTATGCTGTTGAACATATATCCAAAACTCTCTCTGATAAACAAGAGTTTTTAAATGTTTTGTTTTGGTTTGGTTTGGTTTTTTGTTTGTTTGGTTTTTTTAAGTAGAGGTTAGATGATTATTCATTTTGAATTGTGGTGCAAGGCAACAGGAAAAAAAATAAACTAAGATAAATTCTGCCTGATAAATAGTATTCTCTAGGTTTGCTAAGTACCACATTAATGATGCATATGCACTATTAAATTCCAGATAGTAGATCACTGGCATGTAAATTTCCCTGAGGTATGTGCTTAGATCACTAAGTACCTGCAATTGTCTTCTGAAAGAGTGATTCATACATAGGTGATTGTGATTTCATACCAGGCTTACACCCTGTGCAAATCTCTCTGAATCACTTTTTGACTTGAATATTGACAATAACCTTTTGTGACTTGGACACCTAGGATGTTATAAGTAAAAATTATAAAAAGATGCATGTATTATTAAGCATATTCAGAGGTGACACTCCAGATAAGGCATAAAACAACTCTGCTTTTAAGGGGATTGGCATCTAAAAATTAATTACTGCAAATTCATGCAGTGATAGAATGGTTTGGATTGGAAGGGACCTTAAAGATCATCTAGTTCTAACCTCCCTCCCATGGACAGTGATACTTTCCACTAGAACAGGTGACTGGAACACTTGAACACTTCCAGGGCCGGAACTTTTCTGGGCAACCTGTGTCAGTACCTCATTACCCTCATAGTAAAGAATTTCTTCCTAATTTCTAATCCAAACCTACTCTGTTTCAGTTTGAAGCCATTTCTTCTTGTTCTATCACTACCTGCCTGTGTAAAAAGTCACTCTCCAGCTCTCTTATGGGCCTCCTTTAGGTACTGCAAGGAGCTCTAAGGTCTCCCTGGAGCCTTCTCTTCTCCAGGCTAAACAACTAAAATTCTTAGCCTGTCTTCATAGAAAACATGTTCCAGCCCCCTGAGCATCAAATGACCAAGCTAGTTCACTTTCATACTTTGGAGGCAACATCAGTAAGTATGTGAGAGAAGCAGTTTGAAAGTCTGGCTTCATACAGTTTGGAGAGGAAGAAGTGTGAGTTACTTTCAAACTAGATTTCTCTGTGCATTAATTACAACATTGTACTTTGGTATTCCATCTAGTTATAGAAAACACAATACTATAGTATATAGCATTTTGCTTGAGATTACAAATGGAAAAATGTGTATATAAAGTTTGCTGGAATTTTTCATACAAAAAAAAATATTTGCTGATAAGACACTTTTGGATCAACAGGAAATATTTGTAAATTCACACCAGAATTGGGCAAGTTGAAATAAACAAATACAGAAAAATTCCTAAAATTCAAAAAAGTTTGTTTTAATGTGACATAATGACATGTGCCACTTTTTAAATTAATGTTTAACTTCAAAATTAACTATGTAAAATGGCATGAAAGTATGTCAAAATGTAATGAAATAATAATATTGGATCTCCAAATTATTTATTTGATCTAGCAATCATTGTTACTTTCTATTTTGATGAGGATGAAACTCCAGGCTTCTCTTTTGAGTAGACTTCAATTGATTAGCTTTTAAAACTCACACATTCATTCAGATTCTCTATTTAAATAAAGAATATACTTTCTTCAGCTTCTAGTTTAGAAAATACTCTGAACTACCAATATACAAATCAGCCTCTATCACTTTTCTCCTGCTAGCAGGTGCATCACACAGGAGGGGAACTCAGGCTATGCCTTGCACAATGCAATTGAGAAATAAATCATATGAGTTAAAGGGTTTTCTAGTTCTGAAACCAAAGGATAAGTATGCTTAGTTCTCATGTGGCAATGCTGCGTGTCAATGACTTACATGAACAAGGATGATTTTCTGAATTATAAGAAAGATTGCAAGTGGACATAATATTCTCGGATTTTCAAAAAGCCTTTGACAAGACTCATCATGAAAAGCTGTTAAAAAAATTAGATTTCCATGGGATTGGAGGAAAGGTGCTTTTATGGTTTGAAATACAATTACAGGATAAGAAGCTGAAGGAACAGTAAAACTGTCACTTTTTGGGGTGGAGAAGGCTCAACAGTAGTGTCTCTCAGGAACTGAATGTGAGACAGGCTTTATTCAACATCTTCAGCCATAACCTAGAAAAGGCAGCAGACAGCACAATCCCCGAGTTTATGCAGATTAGCAGTCAAACAAGGCACTGATGAGGGCAGTCTAAAAGGTGGCAGATATGCTTCAGTGCAGATAAAAGTACATGTAGTCTATCTAATTCATAGTCACACGGTATTGAACTCAAAACAGGCAGTGGGAGCCCTCAGGAAAGGGCTCCTGCAGCCATCACTGCAGGTCACTGAAATTGTTGGCTCAGCATACAGCAGCAGCTGGAAAAGAAACAAAACGCCATCGGGTCACCATCAGAAAGGGTTCTGACTAAAACAGATGTCACCTTGGCACCACCACAGAGGACCACAGCACAACCACAGCTTGTGCTCTGTGTGCTGGCAGATCTGCTCCCATGCACCTCAATGTGGGCAGAGAGACATTAGACACAGCAACAAAATTTTCAAACGAGGGAGCCATTGCCTTGCGTGGAAAGGCCAAAAAGACTGTGACTGTTTGGCATGGAGAGAAGGTGGAGTGGGATGTGAGTGAGGTTTACAAAGTTGCTATAAACCGGATGGGAACTGCTGCTCTCCAAGTGTTGCAACGTGAGGGCTGAAGGATACTAAATGAAAGTAGTAGGAGATGGGTTTAAAACAGATGAAAAATGTACTGCTCTGCAAGGTCTGAACTGGAACTTGTTCCCCTTTTAACAAGCTTAAAACAGGTACAGGTGAACTGTTTTCAGCTCCATCTGCAGACACTAAAGGGACATACTTCCAACATCCCTGTCATGGCTTAAGCTCAGCTGCAACTGAGCCTCATGCATCTGCTCCCTCAACACCCCCTCTCCCCTCACCCTGGTAGAATGGGGAGGAGAATTAAAAGTAAAAATTGTAGGTTGAGATAGGAACAGTTTAACAATTGAAAACTTAATAAAATATAGTAATTAACAGCAGCAAATAATAATGATAATAAAAAGGGAACTAAAAAACCAAACAAGTGATGCATAGTACAACTTTTCACCATTCATTGACCAATGCCAGACCCCATTCCCAAACCCAGACTGGCTCTCCTTCTGGGTAAGCCCCCCAGTTTATATACTGGGCATGACATTCTATGGTGTGGAATATCCCTTTGGCCAGTTTGGGTCACCTGTCTCAGCTATGTTCCCTCCCAGTTTTTTTCTTTTCCATACCTCTTCACCAGCAGGGCATGAGACAACAAAAATCATTGACTTAGGAAAAACAACACTTAGCAAAAACCAAAACATTATTGTGTTACCAACACTATTCTTATTTTGAATCCAAACTGTAGCACTGTACCAGTCACTGAGAATAAATTAAATCTATTCCACCTGAAATCAGGACAATTCCCAATCCAACAGTTGTGAATACTGAAGGAATGTGTTGCAGAAAGTGGCCAGGCTGAGGTACTCTCCTTTTCTGGGCTCTCCTATGCTGGAGGTACAGCATTAGGTCTGGATGGTCCCAGCAGCTGAACCCAGCAAAGGTGTTCTTCTGTTCTTGTATGCCACATTTTCAGTAAAGTATGGGCTAGTCCATTCATACAATACTAAAAGTAGCTTAGTAGAGACATCACCCCAGTGCAGGATGGGTTCAGTATCAGACTAAGGGGTTTTACAAGGGGGTTCACAGGGTTCCCTGGATGCAGTATAAAGTTTTCTCATGTTACTTTTATTTTATAGGGGAAAGAACAAATTTTATACTGAGATTCTGTGTGAAAGTTTTGGAATGACAGTGACTAGTCATTTCTCAGAAGTCCCTTCTCATAGGCAGTAACAGTCCCTACTGTGGAGCTTTTTATATACAGAATAAACTGCAAATTAGTAAAGATACACTCCTGTCTGAGTCACAGGCCCTGTCCAAATGATAGCTCAAAGCTGTTATTGTGCTGGAAGGGCTCATAACCGTGGAAGCCAATTTGAAAAGCACTGATTCCTTAATAAATAACAATGAGTAGCTCCAGTCAAAAGGAATTGGGCTGGCACAAGACACCTTCCTTCTTGGTGTAAAAACCACCCCACAAAGTCAGATGTTTTCACTGGCTATGGGATGCCAATACTGCCTGTAGGAGATAAAAGCAAGTATGAATTGAGGGCACAATAATATGGAAGACTCAGACACAGCCTTTATGTAAGACATTCAAAACTAATCCACAAGCCTGCAGAAAAGGACAAAAAACCTGTAAGCTTTATGATGAGAAATACTTGTCAAAGGATTACATGAGAAATACGTGCCTCATTTTTCCACCATAAAACTCTTTTTGTGAGATTTCTGGAACACGAAGTCAGATGCTACTGCCAAATCTACAGCCACAGGAGGCTCCCAAGTAATTAAAAAAATGCTCTTTATTCCATTAACTTCTTTGGATTTATAGGATTACAGTGCTGAGGACTGGCTCAATGCTAAGCACCCTCCCACATTTCAACTGGTTTTTGAGAGAACAGTCACCGGTTGTTTTCCCACTAAAACTGGTATCTCTGAAAATATCTCAACTGTAAGGCTTCCTATTAAAGTGATCTCTCACCCCAGTACCTCCATTCACACTCCTCTGTGCTGAGTGAAATGAGGGATCTCATGGTTTATCAACAAAGCTGTGAGATCCCTGCTCAGGCAGAGAAAAAGCCAAGATCGCTTTGCGGAATTACTCTGCCTCTTAGAGTGGGAATATTGATCTGGCAAAAGGAGAGTAAGGTGTTGCTTATAGATTTAAAAGCCAGAAAAACCTTTATACCTGAGTAGGACCTGGAGATTCACTAGCTACTCATGCGCTTCAGGTCACTGTTGGAGACCCCTCTGGAAGTCTGGAACCTTTGGAACCTCTGGAACCTCTGGAACAGGTCCTTGTTTATAAGCAAACCACTGCATATGCAGTCTCTCCTTTTTCCATGTGGCCTCAAAGCTTGTATTGCTGTAGGTCTTTGTTACTCCACTGATATACACTACAGATGGTTTATACATCTGAGCCAGATTTTGTCTCATTTCATTTTCTTTTTCTCTTAACTTTTTCTTCTTCATTTCCTGTTCCTCCAAACTGATGCACTTTCGCTCCCATTCTGTTTGCAGCTTTTATGCACCACATTCTGCCCTTAGTTACAGCAGTAAAAATCTGGTGTTGCTGGATTGACACTGATTTAGCTGGCCAGAAGTGCTGTCCCAGCAGCTGAGCTGGGTTATCTGGGTTACTACCACCACATAGATCTTTGGGTGGATACCACTGCCCCTGCAGCAGTATTGACTTTGGAGCAATTGGCAGGGTTGCCCATTCAGTGACTCCCCAAAGTCAGAGAACACAAATCTGCACATTCAGTGGTGCCTGCAGATCTTGGAAAGGCAGTAACATTGAGGGGGAGGTGGTGAGCAGAGCTTCAACAGTAACCTCTTACCCAACTGCAGTCCCAGCAGTAAATCTGGCTATAGTCTACGCTGCTGTTTCCATTCTTTCTGTTTTTATTATTTATTTCCCTCATTACTTAAAAAAAAAAATAAAATCTGAACATATTCTTCTTTCAGCTCCTTTTCCTCAGAAATGTAGCCAGAGAAACAGAGCTATGAAAGACAAGGAAAGTAGAAATGCATATACATACAAATATATTTCTGATCCTATTTGTATTCCAGATGCTTTACTATGACTTCTTTCTTCAGTTCTATTTTCTTTTAACTCCCTGTTAAAGTTTTCTTTATTCTGAAAGCAAATAGTATATCAAAGGTTATATTGAGTTCACTGGGGGATAGAGACCTCAGTCAGTTAAATGTCATGGTTTCTTGTAGTAAATCAGAAATATGCATATTTTTAGTCCCTTGAGTCACTGTCAGATCACAAATGTTCAAACCAACTACTGTTATCTGATTAGCAGCTGAGCAGTTGCAACAGCTTTGCCCAAAGAGATAAAAAAACATCCCACTTAAAAAAAAAAAAAAAAAAAACACAAAAAAACTGAAACCAAACAAAAACCCCAACCATTTAAAAAACCTTTATTAATTACAAAAATACTTAAATGGTTTAACAGATGAAAGTAGCAACAAGTACGGAAACACCAGATGATGCCTTCAGTTATACAACATAATTGAGTTTAAAAAATGGAGATGAGCCAATTCTGTAAATGAGGAGTAAAGCAGGCTGATAACATTATGGCTCAGAGGGAAGAATGGGTTTCATTAATTCTAGTTTTCTGCAGAGTCCCAGCTTTTTTCTGCTTCTAGCCTTAACTGCATAATTGTTCAACAGAGTTTCCTGACAGAATCAGCTTTCCTTTATCCCCATGTGTACTTCAAGGGCTCTTTACACAGAAAAATAATAGTTTACCAAGCTATGCAACATTCATGAACTTTCATTATTACATTTCATTACAACCTCTTACTAAATGACATTCCTAATACATGGTGGCTGGAATAAGATAATTCAGAGCCCATATGTATTATCAACAAGCCTTCCATGGCTCCATACTCAGGAGCCTTCTGCCACAGTCCTAGTTAAACAGTGCAAGTGGAAAATAGAAACCTCTTTTTTGTAAGAGAGGAAGGAAGAGCAGTAGGATAACCTGTAATATCTCATTAATTTGTACAGTGACTTAGTGAGTAGGCAGAGCTTACCACAATTATCTGTTCCTGCCTTTTCACCACTCTTTGCAAGGGTGGTTGTCACCAACTTCACTGAGACCATGGATTCAGGAATAAATATGAAATGAAGTTGCATAGCAGAGTTCACACCCCCTAGAACACTTTTCAGGCTCTCAAGCATATCACATTGCATCAGTCTCTTTAGAGCTCTTGTTTTAGGCCCTCAGGCAGATGACATTGCATCAATTTCATATTTTAAAGCTTAAAGCATTCTGCAAGGGCAAGAAACTTGCCATTTCTTCTTCATGAAAATGCAGAATCTGATGTAATTGTATGGCACTGTGAGCTGAAGCTCAAAATAACTGTATTATACTGCCTTGACTATAAAGTTGCTGAAGGATTTACAGTATTCCCTAAATGTTCCTACAGAGGAACAGCACTATTAGCACAAGAGCTAACAGGATTGTAAGTCATTTAAACAGTACAGGGACTGCAAAGCTGGATAGTGTCTCCTGTGTGCATCACCATGTGTCAGCTCAGATGCTTCTGAAGCATTTTGGATCAAGGAACCCCAGACTTGAAGCAACAGTGGGACAGTCCCATCTTCACAGGCAATGTTTCTTAGGCAACCTGGAAGGCCATTGTCTTTTCACACCCTGCAACACTGAGAGGAAAAGGAGAGTTGTGCCCAAAGTTATGCCCCTAGAGAGCCCAGGCCTTCCTTCACAGCAAATCTATGGAGACTGGACTGCCTGGCTGGCATTCTGGGCATGCCCACCGGTGTCAGGAGTTCCAGCTGTCTGGCATGTTCAGTGAAGCAAGAGATGAAAGCTTTTCAGGAGCACAATATTCATCCTCCTTTGTGTGATGCTGACGAATGCAGAGCCACATCAAGGAAGTACTCATCAAAGTGTATTTTTTAATTTTGTAAAGTAGGAAGACTCTCTAGTTCTTTCAGATTCAAACCTGCTATTAATGAGTGCTGAAAGTTTGACTTTGCCAAAATTGATGTTCAGAGTCTTAAACTGTTACCTTTATTTCACATTGCATTGCATAGAGTAATTTCAGTTTAATTATTTTTGGGATGTGGGTTAAAGAACTTATAAGGGGTAATATGTCAACGACAATGCAGATTGCTCACCACCTAAAAAAAAGAAATATTAATTACATGGGTGGGAAAAGTAATTTGGTTTAATATTTTACAGACTTCTCTTAATACTTTACTTTTGTAGAATAAATTTTGAAATATGATTTTCCTCTATATTAAATGTCTTAAATTTTTTTTCTGGTTTGTTATTGGCTAAGAAGGAATTACTTGCTAGGTCCTTTAACATTTTAATTCATAATAGGATTCAAGATAGGGGTTTTTTTGTAAAGGTGCTACACTACTTCTGCAAAAATAATTTAGAGACAGAGGAGGCAGCCAATCTATGTGTCAGACAAAGCAAACAAATGTAATTAATACAATAAAATTACTCACCCAATGAGTCCAAACATGCATTTTATACTCATGGGAAGTATTTGGAGCAAGTATTTTTAGCTTTCAGGATTGCTTGCACTGGACAGAGATAATCCATTGCTCTTTGGATCTGCTAGGCCTGGCTCACAGTCCCTGAACAGAATTTGAATAAATAACATCAAAATACAAAGATACAAGACACAGTGAGATGTATAATGGGAGCAAATTTTTCACCAAGAAACCCCAACTAAACAAACAAAAAAACCAAACAGCAAATAACAAATTCGAAAATGCTCTCTGAGAGTTATTAATATAGATTTCTAGATGCAGAGAATATGGTTGCATGCATCTGATACCGTAGTCCTTAATTGCAGTCCATTAAATCGGTTGTACAGGAGCTCGCTATACCTTCCCAAACAGCTGCTGCATACACTCTGATAAGCCTGAGTTCATAAGTAATTTATTAGGCTTAGTGTTGCTGTTGTTAAAGGCTTCAAAACTTACAGAAATACTCCTGTAGACAATTTCTAGCAGTGGGGAGCTTTTCAGTCTCTGAAACCTGTGAGATGGATGTGAATATCTGTTGTAATTTTGTGACCATCAGTGCTACATTTGCTAGTCTTGCCCAGCTGGGTCTTTTTCCAGTCTGTAAGTAAACTGAGATTCAGGAGCAAAAAAAATTTCCAGAGGCACAGGGAAAAAAGCTCCCATTTTCTGAAGTATCAAGATCTATGTTATGAAAACTGAGCAGAGAGTTATAATCATGAGTCTTCTCTCTCAGCCTTTGTTTATTAACATTTCCAGTGTTAAAGTTGGAACTTGTGCAAGCAGAGCAGGAGAAAATCAATTTTGAAATACAGTATGAGATGGTCCAAAGCTCTTTGGATACAGCACATAAAACAAAAATATTTTAGTCTTTCAGGAGACAGCAAAATTACTTAGATCTGCAAATCCTGCACACCCAACTAGCTTTCTGCTCTCAGGAGGGTGGTGGATTCCCATGTTGTGCCCTAGTGTGGAGCTGGGATATGGCTGGACCCAAGAGCTCTGCAGATCTCTGGGATCTTGCAGTTGCAGATCATGCACTTGTTGCCATTTTTCTAAACAGTTTTTATCTTCCTAGAATAAATGGTGTGATTTTCAGAGAAATCTATTTTTACTTTACCTAATGAATTTCTTTACACAGTCACAGAGTTATGCTACATTTTCCCCCTGATTTTCAATGTTTTTTTATTTGTCACTGATTATTTCACATTTTTTCATCACAAGTTGTTTAAAAACACCAGTAGTAGTACTGTTGGTTTAAGAGAAGTGCCAAGGATGATAAGGAATAAAAATAGATTTTATCAGATAGACATGGACAAACAGATGATGTCTCAGGCAACTAAAAACTGGCCCTGTGTTTTAATGGAATAATACTTTAGGTCTCCCTTGAAAACACAGAATAACTTCAAAACAGTTGTGATTTTAGTTCCTCATGAATTTGAACAGAGTGAAGAGGCTTTGAGCAATCCTACACAGTAACCCCTGACAACCCAAATGTTCATTTTCCACTGCAAGATGATTATTATCCTTTTTACTCCTCTATGTTCATTCACAATATTACCTGGCATCCTCTCACCATGATTCTATCCTCTTGGCTTGATTCTCTTCCTCCTATAGACTAAAAACAAACTCAGTCCTTATATGTGACTTCCCTTTGCTTCTGAATCTGACAGAAGTACATTTAATGTGTGCAATAAATTATTTTTTACAAAACATTATTTTTGCTTTAAATTTTTAAAATTATGTTCATAAACGTGTTTGTTTTGCTGCTTTATTTCTCTTGCCTTTATTCTCTCCTCTCCTTTGAGATCAGTGTGTTTCCTTAGAATGACTTGGTCTCTCTGCCTATACATAATGGGCCACTGCACTTCAGTGGCTTCAAACTTCTACACTGAAAAATCATGAACTCATAGCTTTCAGCAAGAGAAATATCACTGGAAACTGAAGATTTTTGTCTACAAAAGAGATGCAATTTAAATGCCTCATGGACTCTCATATCCACTGTGCCTCAGCCCTGATGTTACAGGTTGGAATTTGCAGCTAATGGGGCTCATGATAACTTTTAATTTTCCCAGGGTGTCTAGAGGTGTCTATCTCATGGCCCATGCCAGGAACCATCAGTTTTTTAGCCTTTACAAGGCCTAATGGTTCACAGACACCTGACTTCCAACTGTAGAAATATGATATTTTGAACTGTTACCTTTCTTGTTTATTCCCATTCTTCCCTCTATCAATGGAGCATCTGTCCAATTAAACCACAAAACACAGAAGACAAAAAAATTATTATTTTTGCTTCTGCTTCTTTTGCAGAATCAAGTTCATTTGTCTTATGCTTGCAGGCTCTGGACAGTTTAATGAAGTGTTGACATGTACTAATGATAGGCAGGGTACTGCAGCACTTCTGTTTGCAGGGCCACTGCCTCCCATTTCAGAGAGAAATGGGAGATCAGCATCCTGTAACTAGGACTTGAAACAACTACAGGCAAAATACAAGACATTTTGAAGCAGACTCCTCAGAGGTTTTGAATACTGCAGAAAAAAAAAAATTAATATATTGCAGGGATTTTGCATATTTTAACCACATAAAATTAACCACCTGTAATGAAAAACATCAACGAGTATATGGGGCAATAGATGTCTGCAGTACCTTACAGAAGAGCTGAAAAACAGCAGTTGAAGTCCCGAGGTTTTTTCAGTCTGATTCCAATATTCCAGCCAATTTACTGACTTTTACCATCTGTGGTGTTACAATGGCTATAATGAAATCATGTTATAAAATAAACAGCTGTATGGGATAAGTTACCCTGCTTCTCCATATGCCATACACCAATTCCAATCTTGTATTAACTCCTTGATACACAAAGGTACAGATTGGTTTTGGATCAATGCCAAAAAATCTAGACTTTTATCTATATCTAAATCTAGACCAACAATTAGTGAAATAGAATTTGTTTATCAGATGCAATTTTATATAAGAATTTGAGTTTGCTGCAGTTCGCTCCTAAATTTTGCTGAAGTGAAACATTGCCTCACAGGAACTACTTGGATTGCAGTATGATGGGCTTTTATTGAGAAGCAGAAGTTAGTGGGAAATCTCTTTCAGTAACTTTATAAGAAACTCTCCAAGGAGATTTTCTCTGCACAGAACTGCCCATAGGAAGCAGCTTGCTTTTAGCATAGTTCTGCTAAAAGCAAAGTATGGTGCTATCATCACAGCACTTGAATTAAACAAGAGGACAGGTTTAAAGTTCTGAGTCACGTGAAGAGGCTTATGACCCTTCTGCCTCACCACTTGAATTTGTAAGAGTGAGAACTACATAGCCTAACCACAAAAAGGCTATGTGGCACTCATTCAGGATTGACAGGTACTTTGCTATTTTTCATAAATTGAAGAATGTCTTTGCCTGCAGCAGAGCATGTGGCTTGGAGATGATTATCAGCAGTCAGTTATGGACACTCACACACTTACACAAACGCTTCTGTGCTTTGCAAAGCATAAGACCGTATGTCCTCTCCTCCCATTCTGCTGCCAGAAGCAATTTTTGCTTACCTTCTTCTTTCTCTGCTTACCACGCCAGTGTGGAGGTCTGCAAGGTGGAGGGCTTAGAAGAACAGGAGAAAAAAGATACTACTAAGTTGAGTTTGTTTTACCAGACCTACCACCCGAAGAGTCAAAAGTCAGCTAGTTAGACACTGTAAGCGATGCTTTAGAAAGGAGGAAAATAAGTTTGTCCTTATGCATTATTGCCACTGGCATGGAGTGACTCATCTTCCCCAAACCTGTGCAAGAGCTCTGCCATGGAATCATCCAGGCTGCAAAAATCTGACAAGAAGGTGTGATAATTTATTAAAAGTCTTTGCAAAAAGGCCTGCTCTGACTTCCAGACACTCTTCATTTACCACTGAGTGGTATTCACTGGAAGTCAAGGTCAATAGGAGATGTTTTGCCACACTGCAGAGGTGGCACAAACTTAGAGCAGCACAAACCCTGCAAGTGTTGTGCATTTTTCTGGAAGACAGTATCATTTGTCACAGTAAATACAAAAGACCTCCCCTTCATCTCCTCCCCCATATTCCTCTCCTACTCTGAGTTCTCTTCCTTTGTAGCTTTCCTATTGATGATGACTTTTTTAACTTTCCATATAAAACCCAAAAGCTGACCTGCTTCACAATGAAACTGAAGGCTACCATGAAAAAATGACACCTTTTAGGAAGTTTGGAATAATAACTTTGAGAGTTAAAATGCAATTGCAGAATAGTATCAGTATCAAATCCACTGACACAGATTTACCACTTGGTCCCACTGAGGATGATTTCAGGGGATGCCTGCTGTGGGGTCTCCTGCTCTTTTAAGGGTATGTGACCAAAGAGCGCTGAGTGAAGCAGGGTTTTGTCTCACTTCTCTCCTGCTAAGAGCCAAATGCATTTTTAGCAATATGTCTCCCTGAGCCTGCCAACTTCATTCTTAGTGAGATCCTAAGGAGTGCTGGCTATTACTCTGGGACTGTGACTGCTGCTTTCAGGCTGATTCTGCTTATCTGTTGGAGTATGACTACAGGGAAATGCATTGTGCTGCCTCCGTGGCAGGTTGACAGCTTTTCAAGCACTTCTTGAACCTAATCCAGAGAGAGTTTACCAGTGGGACAGCTTACACTGCTCCTGCCAGCAAGGAAAACCCAACATGTTTCTTGCACCCTGCACCAGACCCCTCCTGGGCATTCATCTCCTGTGTAGTGAAGTCCTACTTCTTTTCCCAGGGCAGAGCAAGAAAGGTATGCACCCTGCATCCCTGTGAGGGTGATCAAGGGGCTGCAAGTATGCCAGAGCTTCTGTAATTCCTGCTGTGGCTGCTGACATGCAGCAGGCTGAGCAGGCAGGAACGGCACTGAAAAGGCAGGAAGGAAAAGGTACCATCGAAAAGGTGGGAAGGAAAAGGTAGAAAAGACTAAGGGAAGGAAGATAAGAAAGTGAGAGATGTGGAAGTGCTGCATTTTCTTCCCTGCACTCTGGTCCTGTCCCCAAATACCATGTATCCTCCAATGTTCCACTGCAAGTAAAGTAGAGTGAATATGATGCATCCAGGCTGCACATCACAAGTGTAGTCTTCATTTTTCCTTTCCTTCCATCACATACTCAAGCTCATTTCCAGGCTGGGTAAAGGGACACAATTAAATGGGTCAGACAGCGTGAGGCAAAGAGCTGACCCTGGGGTACTCCTGTGTTTTCTTCCCAGCTTTTTCACTATATCAGAATGTTGTATTGTGTTCAAGAAATGGAGGAGATTGTAAATTATTCTTATTAGAATCTAAGCATACGGTTTATATATAGTCTAGTTTAGCTAGTCTGTAGTTTAGCATACAGCAGTGACCATTTTAGGCAGCTCAGGTCAGCTTTATTTTTCTTAGGTCGGCCGGAAGTTATGGAATCAGAAAATATCAGAGCAACAAAACAGTTGGTTCATTATTATTTTTGTTCTGCTAGGCTTTCAGTGCATTCCTGCTGCTTTCCTGTGCCCAAGAGATTCTCCATTAGGATGCTTCATATCTTGAATTGTAAGACAAGGCATAAGTGCCTTACTGACCTTTCCTCAGTCAGGTCTGCAGTATGTTGCCCACAAGGTCTCATCAAATCCATGCTAGAGGGAGCTTAGGAGTGTTTCAGAGGTGAATGAAATGTGTGCATCCTTTGCAGTCCTTAGCTAATATCTAAATGATTAAACTATACCTTCTAGCTTCCTGGGACTTGGTGGATCTAACAAAGTCCTTGGCAGCTATCACTTCCCACTGCTCAGTCAGTAGCTGCCTTTAACCTTCATGGGATGAAATTTCTCTAAGTGGATCTTCCTCATTTTACATTTGCATATTAAACACAATCCCAGAATCAGGCTGCAGCAAAGGTGATCTGAAGAAGAAACACAGAATTCTTTCCAGTAGTCTATAATCTTTCTATTTGTAGCTTGTGTTTTCCTTGCCAAAATTCCCACAGCTTTAGTGCTATGACACTGGCTCCTGGACTGTGTACAGATATGTGTTAACTACATTTTCTGTAACATCCATCATGCACTGCTGCCAGCTCAGTTGTTTTTGCCTACAGTACAGATGTTCCCTCAGCTTATCAGGAAAGTACTTACTACTTTGTCACTGCTCCCTGCTCGCTTATATCAACCCCCTCTTGGTATTACATTCTTCCCTTAGGCTGTTATCACTCAGGTTGGAAAGACTGTTTTGACAATCTGCAAGATCTGAATTTGCTTCTACTTTACAATGTCATGTTTTCCTGGATGACAAGTCCTGCAAATCCATGCACAGGTTACCTGAGGTCAGTCCAGAGGAGGGTATTCCAGGTGTCCCTTGCTTCATGATGGAGCTGTCATATTCAAAATGCAGTGGTATGCAACATGTGTGCTTTATCTAGAAACTCTCCAGAAGGAATGTTTGTCCCTGGCTTATAGAAGCATATCCCTTCACTGAAAATGTCTCAGCATTGGATCAAATATGCCAATTCTGCATTCAGATCTTATTTCTCCTTTATTGAGCTCAGCCATACTGAGAGCCAATGTAACTCTTCCCAGTACTAACCTGCTGCTTCCCTGTAGAGCACAGATTGTTGACAAATTGTGCTCTCTGCCTGCACGTGCCATCAGCACTGGAGCTGATCATGGGCTTAGAAGGAATAGAAATGTTGTTTACAAACCATGTAACTCACTGCTTACAGCCCCCCCTTTGTCCAGGGTAGCTAACAGCAGATACACACCATACAGCCAGAACAGGTTGTGGCTGAAGGTACCCTCAGATAATACTTCGTTCTCTATTCCTAAAGCTTTTGTGGAGTTCACTTCTCTCCCCAGCTTTCACTTTGATTGCTGTAATCTCACCTGTTCCACAGTTTGTGTTCACCCCTGGAGAAAGAGGCAAATTGAAGGCGATCAGCAGAGCTCCAGAAAACCTCAGGTGGCAAAGATGGAAATTTGAGTCACATAGATGGCTAAGCAACATAGGTCATGGAATCATGGCATCATAGAATTGGAAGGGTCTCCTAAGGGTCATCAGACCCAGCTCATGAAAAGTGGAGCAGAAAGAGAAGAAATGCATATAGTTTGGCATCTATGATGGGTCTAGACTCACATCCACGAGCAGGCTGCTGAGTGCCAGATATTCATCCTTGAGTACTGGTTGAACACCCCGTGGTAGAAACGTTTGTGGGTGGATGCAGATGTTTCCGTGGCACTTCCCGGAACCAGAGGAAGCTGTCAGTGTCAGCAAAGCCTCTGTGTCTCTGTCCTTGAGGAGGCTGTACATGGGGTCTCTCAGCTCTTGGTGGAGTTGAGGGGGAAGGTCCTAATATAATGACCATTCGCTTAGAAGAGTTCTATCCTGGTGACACCATGCACTGTCCCTTCCCATCTCAGATGACAAACTGTCATTTGTTCTCTGTTTCCTTCCCTTTGCCTCCAGTCGAGTCCTATCCTGCAGTTATTTTGGCAGAAACCTTGCAGCAATCAGGCAGCACCACACAGAGCATGCACAGAGCCCACTTCCTGCTCTGGCTATTTGGTTTCTTTTTAATCAAGTTATGACAAACTGGATAATCCAAAGTCTTCAAGGAGAGAGTGGTGGGGCAGGAGGTTATGACATGCTTAGTTATTGCATAGCTGAGTGTAGTTAGGCCACAGATCAACTATGGCTTTTGTAACCAGTCTTCATTTCCATGTTTTTAAATTGAACTCCTGCATTGGTAATGTTTAGAAGATAATAATCTTTGGGGTTTGATTAGAATTTTTTTGCTTGGAGCAGGGAAGGGTTTTATTTAATTTCACTACTGATGTGTAAATGTTGTCATGCATGGTAATTTATAAACACTTCAGTAGGGAAGTTTGTAGAAAAAAGGGTCATTTTTAGAACCATTTCCCACAACAGTAAAGAGTGTTTTCAGCAATGAGTAACAAAAGCACCAAGTACAGACAAGTGAGTTAGTTAAGAAGTCTCTCTCCATGTCAAATAAAAAGTGAGTTATTATCTTTCTGAAAGGTGTCTTGCCTGTCAGTAGTGCTTATTTCAGCTGACAGTAATAGCAGTTTTGTAAATGTAACTTAATTCTGTTCAAATACTTGACTATAGGGCCAGGTCGCAAGGAATGCTGAAAATTTTCCACGTTCCTGACAGTCAATAAAATTAAGAGGCATTTAACTCCTTTCAGAACCTGGACCTTGAACTGTCTGACATGCAAATTTGCTCCCATTTCTGTTGTCATCTTATGGATGGGTCAGACAGCCAGTAGCTCCATCGGCCTGAAGAGTGCAAGTAACAAAGCTGTATAATTTATCAGTAATAAGACTTAAAAGGTCTATTGTAATAAGGTCAATCCTGGAAGCACCCTAGTCTGATGGAAGCATGCTACACCCACCTCCTGTAACATTTTGGAGATCAAAACTGGTAGCCTAGGCCACAGTGCATGATGAATAATGACTTTGATTAAAGAAACTCTGAGCTTGGGACACTTTTTATTCTACAGCTCTCTGGTGTCAGGTGCAGGATTTCCAGTGCGAACACTGGCAGGGAGACATCTTGCCCTGCTTCCTACTTTCTGTGTTAGAAATGGATGAAAATAGTTATTTTCTCTTGTAGCAGCAGTGCTAGATGCATCTCTTCCCTTGTATGGGAAATTTCAGCATGAGAAAGAGTGGTGTTCCTGCAGTACCCACTCATCTAATTGCTTGTAGGGGTCAGAAATGCTTTGTTTATCTCAACCTTTATTTTCCAGCCTTTACAGTGAGCTCATCCTCATTCTAAGAGGTCGTTTCATCCCCTTCAATTACCTTTTGAGAAAGGTTCTGCCCTGACATCCTACAGGTGTTGTGGCTTGGGGAAACCTTTTACACTTCTCCTGAGCCTCCTCCCACAAGGTGCAGTGAGCTGTGCTCTGCATAGAGCACAACTGACTCTCACTTTATCCAGCTGTAAACAATACGTGGCAGAAGTGCACGGCTTGAGGAAAAGGAACTGAGGCCTGAAAATGGAGGTGTAAATCAACAAATTAAAATATACAGGATTTGAACTGGAAGTCTTCTCTGCATGGATTTTTAATTCCATTTTGCTGCAAAATAAATTACTGGTACAGAGATCTGTAATTAAGAGGAACTGTCTAGGGGGAAAAAAGGGTTTTGAGTAGTTTATGCCTGCATTTAAAAACTTGCTGCTTGCCTGAGCAGCACTGATTCCAACACTTCCTGTCTTGGAGGTTTTGGAATTTAAATATTCTGCTAAATAGATGATTTGAGTTTGCATTCCTGGAATGCATGTCCATGTCTTAAAATGAGATAAGTGAGATGCTGTTAATAATACCTTGAGCCACAGTTCAGAGTTTGGTGGTTATACCCCAGCAAAGATCTCTGTCCCTTGAAAAAAAAATAAATTAAAAAATAGAGAGGATGGAGGGATGGGTGCTTAGAGGAGTAAGGGAAAAGGAGTAATACAGAACAAAGATGTAAGCTGAAGGGGTTGACATTTTTATCATTTAGTTTGTTGCTGGATTGCTGCAAACAGAAATCCTTCCATGATACAGTTTTCTCTAAATATTGTCTAGGGACTACTTCTCTAAGAAAGAGTGATCTTTGACAGCACCCTGTGATACTGGTGAGATGGGAAGGAGACAAATGGGAGAATGAACTACTCCTGCCTCTTAAGAAGTTCCTACTTTTTCACTTTGACTGGGGATCTTCTAGATTTCTTGGGGCCAAGTGAAGAATTAGGTATGTCAATTCAGGGAAAATGTCACCGACACATGGAGCATGGAGCTCTGAAAAATGCATGTGATATTTCAATCATTTCTGGTTTGGTTTCTGTGTTTCTTTGCTTGACTGCATTCCTCAGTAAATGAGACCCAGCTATATCCATCCTGTTAGAAGTGGCTCTAAAAACTGTATTTTTCCATAGTTCATTACATCATTCTCTCACACAGCTAAAAAGTGGAGACACACAAAGAAGGCAACTGGGACAAGTGCAGCCCTTGTGCAAACAAGTAATTTTCATCCAGTGAGCACAATGTAGTGACTGTGTTTTCCCACAACTGTAATACACTAGTCAGTGAATAATACACTGGTAGTCTATTTTTTTGGACAAAATCAAATGCATATATACGACCCCAGGTCCCTTCAGGATGTTAACAAAAATGAACTCCTTTGTTTATTTTTTTAAGGTTTGCTTATGAATTTGACATTTTCTGAACTCCTGAGAACAGTTTTGTGATGGAGGTTCATGATGTTGTTTTGCAACAGAATTTCTGGGTGATGTGGTAAAGAAGACAGACTGTTTCATACTTAAAAGAGAAAGATTGTTGATCTCCCCTACAGGTGTTACCAAGAGTGTTAATTTTTGAGTTGCTTAGACACTATTTTGAGGTGGTTTCTACCTTACACAAAGCATCATGAATTCACTGGGATTAGCATGTATTCAGGAAGAGATGCTTTACAAGTTTTGCTGAGAGATGGAGAACAGAAGAGTTTTAGCAAGACTATATACACTACAACAACTGATAGTCAGCTAAACAAAACCAATGGTGGGAAAACTTCGCTGGTTTCTCTGAACTGTGTGTATTAGTGAACTGACTGAGAATTTCTAAACACTCTTACTTGCTTCAATGTCATGCCTTAGTTATAACTTTCACCATTTAGAAAGCAAAGTCAATTCATTAACCATCAAAAACAAAGCAAAAAACATGCCTGTGCTGTAGCAAACTACAAATACTGAGATGTTTCTTGCCATAAAAGGTTTAAAGGCAAAGGAGGTGGAGATACAGAAAATAGAAGAAATAAAAGGCATGTAAATAATCTGTTCAAGCTCATTGTTCCAATCCGTAAACATCAAGTGTGTGAGAGAAAATAGATTTTAGAGTTTGTCTTTTTTGTTTGTTTGTTTTATTCTTCTTTGGTTTGTTGGCACAAGTGGGGGAAGAAACATTTTAAATAGCAAAACTCTATCCCAAGAGTAAGGCAAGATCAGAGTACAGTGCAGTTCCTTTGTAAGTATCCTCACTGCCAGAGCCACCTTCTCTCACAAACTCAATCCTTCTACATCCCTTCCCACCCCCAGACCCCAACTTTATCCAGTGCTCAGTTTAATGTCGGTATTTTTTTCATACTCATTGTCTGATTTTCAGATTAATAATTTCCTCTTGGTCTTACAGTGCTTACTGTAACTGTATCCAATGTTTTATGAGGGGCATGACATCATAAAACCATGACATCATAAAACTCCTGTGAAGTCATAGGAACAGAGTTGCCCTTCTATTAACAGGGAAGGAAGGAGAGAAATGAGCAACTTATACTGTAATCAAGAGTTTTGACATTTTGAATGTCCAGTCTAGGCACTGTAGATAGGTCCTGGGGCACTGATATCAGGGTTAGAGTTAATTAAAGAGAAGGCTCAGACTCGTTATTTTGCAAAACTGGTATAACTAGAAAGAGTGCACACACACAAAACAATCAGCAAAGTAAACCCAGCACAGTTCTTTCCTTGCTGGCATCCCCGACTGAAATGATTGAGAACAAAGTCAAGGCAATCACAAACTGCATCACCCTTACACTGCTATAGTGATGCTCTTTGCACTGCCAAGAAGAACATTCAGAGCGTAGTTCTTCCCATCAGAGCAAAACTCCCATGTGCTCCTGTTTCATCTAACATAGCATTTATGCTAAGCCTTTGACCAGAACCAATTTTTTCCATCTTACAAATAAATGGAAAATAAAACAGTGAAACGGATTTACAGTCTTGGATTCCCTAGTTTCCTAAAAGCCTCTTCTGCTTCACAGCAGTGGTGTGGAATGCTCGCTGTCTGTGGCTACTGAGATATTTTGGGAATTACTCCACAAGGGCATGCTAAACAAACTGGCAGAAAACCTGATGCTGAGTGACATCCTCCACAAGAATTGAATTCCTCATGATTTAATGTGTCTTGCTTGATCTTTCAAGTTTTAATGCTATGCTACTGGATTTCATTTTAAACATTTAAACAAATATTATGCTACAGTTTATTCTTTCAAAAAAGCCTGTCATAACAAGTTCCTCTCATAACATTCATTTTAAACCAAGATACTAACAAAGTCCCTTTGTAGCAATTGGCATTATCACATAGACAAGAGCTGACAATTGATCTTTGCTCTTTTCTATGATGGCACAATTCTGGTGTCAGTTTTTCTTGATCAAATAATCAAGATGCAAAGTAATATAAGTGAAAGAAGGATCTAATGTTCCAGGTATTAGTATCACATATTATGAAGAAATCTTGCGAAAAGTAAAGATTTTGTAATAGAATTATTTGAAGTGAAAAAACAGAATCAGGCTCTGAGGCTCCAGAATTGGCACATGTATGTCCTGCAGTGAAGGAATAAAGTCACCTTGCTCTTACCTACTGCTTTAAATAAAAGATTAGAAAATCTAACTCCTTTTTTAAAAAACTTGAAGTGTAAGACTTCTGCTCTCCAAATCAGTATGTTCACTTCACATGCAGTGAGCTAGACTGGAAAGGTCACAAGGTAGCACTGAATCATTATCTATTTGAAAGAATTAAGGGATAAGGTGGAAAAAAGTCAAGTCTATTTTTAGCTTTGAAATTTATGGTCATGATAGCATCTGGCCAAATGAAAATGATCTGATCAAAAAGTTGAAAGGCAAGGATATCTATCTTTCATGCATCTTTAAAAACACTACAAGCCAAGATGTTGGAACCACATGAAGAAGTTAATCTTGCCTTCAACTGAAAGATTTACTAAAGCCCATGGCAAAGACTTTAAGTGTTAACAGATCAATTTCTCTTGCAGAAATACAATTCTACTGATTCTTTTACATTTGTTATTAACCTACAGGCAAGGGTCCACAGAATATGCAATATAGGATGACAGCAATTGATCATTATTTTAGTAGAAGTTAATTTCCCCACAATGGCCACAAAAGTATGTTGCCTTCCAGGAATCTGGAAGATTAGGTCCAACAAGTGAATGAAATCACTGATTCCAACTCAACTCAAAGGGAATTTCAGTGGCTTTTTGGTGGTACAGCCTTGGAGACCTGCTTTGTTAAAGCAATAGCTGCCACACTGTCAACTAGAGAAAGCTTTCTGAAAACCTTACAAGAGATATTTTTTCCCTGCATTGATTCAGACTGTGAACCCCAGATTAAAAACCATATTGTAAAATAAAATCTTACGCAGGAACATCTTGTTTCCCTGGCAGATGTCTCCATGTGTGCCTGTATCATGGACATGCCACACACCAGCAATGGGGAAGGGTCACCAAACAATTTCTTGCATTCTTCACAGAAGCAGGGGAAGAAAGTCTTTAATGAGCATGGTAAGAAATAGCATCTGTTGGTCAGAAAAAGTAAATTTGCAGTGCCGGTGATTTTAAAGTTGTGGAAGAAAAGGATCCATGTCTGTCTATTTTGGACCAAAATTACAAAGAATTTCTCTGTTTCTTTTTATAACCTTGCTATAACACCATGTTTATCCTTTATGATGAGCACATGATTTCATGTCTGGCTTGTCCATCATATTTCCCTTGCATTGTAAGAATTTTGATGACTAGACCCCCAGCAAACTGAATCCTGGTGGACAAATTTTCCTTCTCTGTATTTCTTCCCATAAATCATTCCTACATCTACGACACACACTTCAATTTGCTTCTTTTTTAGACATAATTTTCACACTTAGACAAACCTTGCCTTGCATAGTAGGTTTATTTTCATAGCAGCACAGCAGTTACCAGCATTTTGCCATATTTTTGGGACTTTATGTCTTATGAAGACTTGAGCCTCTGAAAGGTTTTGACTGCCCATCAGCGGGTGTTTCTATAATAGACAGGCAGGGCTGGTATGGCAACTGCAAGGCATTATTAACTTCTTGTTCTTCATGCTTTGTGCTGACCCTTGGTCTCCTGTGGCAGATGTTAACTGAATCTCCTTAGTCACTGTGTGGCTAATGAGAAATTTTGTCCTGAGTGTAGATCCCACACTTCCGCCAGGGTTTACTCTGCTCAAGGCACAGGAAAAACAGGAGTGAGGAGGCTAACACTCAAGTTTAGCTGTGCAATTCCTATTTCTCTTTCCTGTTAGAGCTGACGTTGTTTCAGCTTCTGCACCTGAGAGACACCTATACAGATATACAGAAATGCAGTGTGGCACGAGCAGGCACAAATGTTCCCTCCGTTATACCTTTCTGCTCATTATATTTTGAACTTAACTTCCTGCATGCTCCTCAATGCACAAATATAGAAATAGTTTCTGACTGCTCTGTTAACAGAACTTACAGTTATGTTAGCACAAAAAGATTGTTGAGAGAGTCACGGTTGTTAAAAAGTGCTGTCTCTATGGGCAAGTGTATGTCTAGAACAAAGATGAAGTCTTGCATGCAACACACTGAGTGCACTTTTGCTATAGAAAAAGAAACTCATGCATCCCTTTATTTTCTGGAACTGTGCCAATGTGTCCACGTGACAGTACAAAACAAAAGAGAAGGCAGGCAGGCCACTTGTCAGCAAACTATATTGCCATAGCCCAAGGATATTTCCTGGTTAACATATGTGGCCCTGTTACCAGATGATAATAACAGTATTAATCAGTGACTTAAATGTATGTGACACCCTTTTAAACCAGTTTCAGAGGGAAATCGGAAATATTTAGATCCTGATTGCATGGGCATCCAGAAGGCCTAAGGGTTTCAAGAGACCCTGAAGTCTGGATTTGACAGAGCAGAAAAAACCAGATGCATCACACACGTGAAATAAGAAAAGTAGCCTTCCCCTTTCAGTGTAATGAGTCAACAATAAAGCAAGTTAAGCAATGTGATGGTAAGAAGTTTTGAAAAAACCTCTTTAAAAGAAATATTTCTTAAGTGAAATACCTCATCTTAGTGAACCCTTTATTCCTACATCTTTACACATATCCTCCCCCTGCACTGACATAGTAGAAAATTACTTTACAACTTTTTCAGGAACAGGAGACATGCCACTGTATTTTGAATACTGATTTAATTTTGGAAATCTGAAGATTAGTGCTAAAGAAGCAAACTAATCCTCTAGAAAATGAAACCTTGCCCTGCTATTCATCCTTTCAACTCTTCTTAGCAGGTGTGGAAATGTACTCAGTTCAGAGCTGCTGTACCCACTTCAAAGGCCAAGCCTGCGTTCAGAATCGAGTTTTTCTTTCCATACACGAGACCACTGCAATGGTGTTAGAGCTTTATTAACCCCACAAGTTTAAGTCATTTAAGCTCATGACTCCTGAATTGTCTTCATTGAAAATTCATCATTGTATTTTCACCTACTGTTGGCAGTCTTTCAGAGAAAACCTAGGCAAAGTGCCACTCCAGTGCTCGCTCCTCCCCTGTAACTTTCACTTGAGATGAGAGAAGCTGCTGCTGCCCAAGTCATATGTCCCTCCAAGCTTTCTGTGCACACACTTCTGTCCCCCATCTGCCTCTATAGCACACTTGCTTCCCTTGCACTACCCTTCTGAATCCTATATTCATGCACTACCCTGTTGAATCCTATATTTCTGCCATTCCATATGTCCTCATACATCTTTCCAGACTGAATTTTGTAATTTCATTTTTGTTTTTATTTGTTTGGGCTTCTTGCAGCTCCATGGCCATCCACTTCACTCAGAACATCCGTGATGCCCATTGTTGCTGTCTACAGATTCTCGTGTTCTCTGTCTCCCTGTCACACTTGACCCTGAGCATTAAGTGCTCTCAGATCCAGAGGTGCAGTTGCAGCCTGAGAGGGCTGCTCCAGGTACCCACAGCCCTCTAGCTCTAGCAGCACAGGGCACAGGGCTGTCTAGAAACCAAAGTGTCCTTTGAGGGTTCACAAAGGCTTGCAGCTTGTGGAAACCACCACGAGGCTGCCATGGCCCTCTAGTTAAAGCAGCTTAGAGGTATCTTCCTGCCCTACAATGCTGCACTTCAGTCCTACCCCAGCCATCCCCTAAGGAGTACCACCTTTCTCTGGGGCTGATGGGCTTTGCCTACATTTGAGAGCCATGGCATTTGACCCATCTCCTGAGGGTACCTCACCTCACACTGGCAGCAGCTATAAGGGTGTAAAGCAAAAGATATGCAGATATATGCATATATATATGCATATATGCAGATATATAAGAACAGAAAGCAGTGGAAAGGATTCAAAAGGTTTATTTCAGAGGTGAGAATGCTGAAAACTTATAGATCCTAATGGCACTCAGATGCACTGGCCTCAGAGCAGAAGGCAAGGCAAGGCTTTCTCTCGTTCTTTGGACTTTATCATCATTTCCCTGCCCTGGGTTCCCCCATTGGCTGCCAAGGCCTTGCAGCACATCTGTGAGTGTTCTCTGTCTTGTGCCCAGGGAGTAACCTTCTGTGGAATGCATGCAGAGAAACATCCCAAAACTGTGTCTGGGAAAGATGCCTCGTTCCAGGCAGGAAAGCTTCCTCAGCGAAAAATAACTGCCTCCTTGGTAGCAATATCTTAAAAGATTAATAGATCTGGGAAAGATGCAAGACAATATTTCTAATGGACTATTAGGTGGTCTTTCTGTTTTAGTGTGCATTCACTTAACAACAGGTTATATATAAATATATATTTTCTTAGTCAAATGTCTAAAACCTTATTATTACTGCTAATGATAGTGTGTGGCTGTGTCTTGGTCTCCCACACAAATTTGAACATCCATATGTAAACCTTTCAAGTAAATGTTACATGTTGGATTGTTTTGCCTATTACTATGACTATAACTTATTTTATACTTCTAAATGTGCAAGTATTTACCCTGACAAACTAGCTTAATGTAGAGCAAGGTCCATCATGCATTCTTCAGGTCTTAGTTTTGAGCTACAGCAGAACTGGCTATGAGCCTCTTTGTGGGGTTGAACTTTGAGACTTTGCTTTCAAATAGGATCCCTCTCCCAGAAGAATTTTGATTGTTTATGTTCTAGGCTTTTGTTTCTACTACTCTGTAAAGTATAGTGCTAAGTCTCCGCAGGAAGTGTGAAGATATACCACCTCCAGAAGCATGGAGTACCAAATGTGTGTTCTTTAAACACATCAACAAGATCAGGAAACAGCTGCAGAGATCGGATCTCAGAACACAGCCAGGCTAAATGAACAGCCACTCTCCTGATATAAGTTCTTCATTAGCTGACGAAGCCAACTTGAGCCTACTATATCCAGTTTTAACCGCAGATTAGACATGAGAAGTCTAATTCAGGCAAGCTATAAATTACACTACATGCTCATTCTTTGTCATGATCTCCAATCTGTTCCTCCAGTGAAATCTTGGAAATATTTCTTCCACTACTATATTAAGCCAAGAAGATGGTATGGATTTCTGTGCAATGTGTAATGATCCATTTTACAGACATATGAATTCATATAAATGCTGTGTTAGCAGGCTGCAAGGTCCATTTTCTAAAATGACATTTTCCACTGCATCTGGTGTTTCAGAAAACAATGTGTCTGCTTAGGCCACATACAGTTCTTGAGCAAAATAAGATTTCCTCCTGCAATGCCATTTTGGACATTTTTCCTGAGGCTTTAGGATTAAATAGTTTGCTATGAAATTTTCTCAGTCGCAGCTTCTCCAAATTTAAATGTTCCAGAAAGTTAGCTTCAAGAAGTAGTAAACCTATTCAGTGTCACTCACAAGGTCAACTGTATTTTCCAGCACCTATTAAAGTTAGGAAAAGCCTATTAAACTGTCTTACCCTACTAAGATCAAACTCAACTGTAGGCACATGTTCCCTTAAAAAGGTACTACCAGTCTGACCTTCTCATTCTCCTCAGCCTACACCAGCCTGTGCACAGAAGGACCACGAACTTGCTGGTACACTGACTGAGGGAGGAAAACACAGCACAGAGAGGGACATTTGGGCAGAGCTGTACTGGGAATTGCTCCAGCACTTCTCTCTAGATGCTCTTACCCTGCAAGGATCTCCTCCAGCAGTATGTTTTGTACTCACCCGCAGACCCGTGGCCTGCACCTTACCCCTTGCCAATTTACATCAGAGTGATATTTCTCCATCAGCCAAAGGACAAGCAACTCCTTTGAATTCCTTATCCCTCTGTCCTGCTGCAACTCCATTCCCACCTCCCTAGCAGCAGGTTGCAGATGTAAGAACAGGTCCTCTGCATTGCTGAGCCAGGAGCCTGTTTCCTAATTTCAATTACTACTATTTCACTGGCTTTTCAGTCTTAAAAAATGATCTTATTTCAGGCTGCTTCCTCACTTACTGAACTCAGTGCTACGCACAGACTACTCCATTTATCAGAGCTGAGGGCTGCAGAGCAGCTCTCTCCTGCAGAACAGTGTTCACAGGGTGGGTCACATTCCATCTGATGTGTACACCCCATCTGAGGGTCCCCTAAGCACAGCATGCTCCCTGCATCACACTGCCGGGATGAAGAGCACTGGCATTAGGAAACCTTGGTAGCACCAGAGGAAATTGGATGTTTTCTACTTGGCTTAGACATATTCTCTTGGTGTTTCACCTCCTGCTTGCCAGGCTGCTACTGATAAAGTGCCTCCCTGAAGCAATTAGCAGAACTGCTGGACTCTAGCCTTTCATGCCAGATATTACTAATCATTTACTTACTGAAGCCAAGGTACTAATAGGTTTGTCTGTGAAGTCTTTTGTAGCTATTCCAGCATCAGGTTTGTACAACCTTTCACAAATCAGAACTGAGATTTTAAAACCGAGTGCCCCTAAAGTGCTATTTCTCATGTTTAAAAAAAAAAAATCCATGTGAAGAAGGAGAGGGTATATGGCAGCAGACAACAAGAAGAGACAAGAGAGTTTATTTGTAGTCCATACCAGAAGACACTTACAGATATATTTGTTTTTCTCTGGAAGAGACTGTATTTCTTAACTGAAAAATAACTCTTCTAGACTATCAAGAAGTAATCATGTACAGCTCCTTTTTTTTTTAAATATAGATCTAAAAGTACTGGCCAAGCTTTTCTATTTATGTTTTTTACATGTGCTGGTGTTTTATCACTTGGGTAATAAAAATTGAAGTACAAAAGCTCCCTGGAAATGGCTGTATTTAAAAAAATGTTTAATTGGAATTTTCAATCTTCTTATTATACTGATAGAAAGCAAAAAAAACACAAACCAAGAAAAGTAAAATTAAATTAACTATGCTGTTTCAAGTCTATCGATAGCAAAGTATGGGAAATATAACTCAGTGGGCTAAAATTGGAAATAAATTAAGGAAGTTGGGAAATTATAATTTACACAGCATGACTAGGCTTCAATCAAGGCAAGATATATCACTTATTTTGCTCCAACAATAGTTGTCTTTACATTTTGACCAAATACTTTTATTTTCTTTCCTTATTGATATGTCCTTTCCTTCTGTTACATTGGAGCCAACATTGGCGAGGACAAGAAACACACTTGCCAAAGAAACTGCCAAAATAGCACTATCCAAAGTGAAGTGTGTACCTTTTTCCTCAGCCTGGATTCATTTCAGTCTAATGGAATGAATCGCAGTATTCAAACAGCTTGTTGTGAAGGTCATCCTGTGTTGGAACATTTAATTACCAGCATATATATATATATATATATATATATATATATACACACACATATAAATATATGCCTGTATGCATACATAGATAGATCTTTATATATATATATATATATGAAATATATATATGGGAGGATGGGAGATAGCAATTGGAACAAATTCTTAGTGGGATTGAATAAATCAGCTTGAAAGAAATGAAAGAACCTTCTCATTCTCGATTACTTGAAGCCTTAGTGGAGTCCAGAATTGGATCATCATCAGAAATAGGGGCAAGGAACATCACTGAGAGAGGCTACAAGGAAGTAATTGCAAGCAAGAACTTTCTGATGCAACACTGACTGCATATAGGAAGTCATTAATTTTTAAATATAAAAAGTGTGGCAGGATATTAAGTTTCTCAGCACAGTGGAGCCCAAAAGATTTGTGTTTAAATTCCAACAGCAAATGTTTGCAGAGAAAAAATTGTTTTACTTATTTGCTGAACAGTTTGTATTTTGTGAATTGCATTCTGAAAATGACATGTGAAGGGTATAGAACAAACCAGAGACAAGAATTTCAGTTCAGAAAATTCTGAATGTAAAAGAATCTGATAATATTGAAAAAGGGGAGGGAAAAAAATTGTATGTGTATGCCATAGATATATGTATGTACATGTGAAAATACACTTACTAATGGTAAGATGTAAGTTAATCATAAATTACTCCAAATCATTTATAATCCATGCTTTATATTTTGGTCAAACTTCAGTAGAAGTTACATCCAAGAGGGCAGGGAAACGAACTGTTTGTAAGCAGTTTTCCCTTTGTGGTTGTGAGATGCCCTTCTCCTCCAGTCTGTCTGTCCTGGGACCTGCTAAGCTGTCCAGGTGGACATCACTGCTCCAAAAACATTGACCACTGCCCCGGGTCTAGACCCTTTCCTGAGGGGCCAGCCATGTGGCCACCGAAGTTGCTGCATGGTAGCTTTGCATCTACACCTGAGGAACCAGGTGGGATTGCATCGATTTGCCGTCATCAGCTCCTTCCCCAACCTGCTCCATAATGAGTCCCTAAGGGAGAGACTCAGCACTCAGCCCCTCCACACGAGCACTTCATCAGCTCCCGGCACGCTGAGCACAGTGGGAATTTTACACTGACAGAAATCTTCACACACCATGGTTGAAAACTTCTGAAAACAATATCTTAAATTACAGATTAGCTGATGTAACTCCCAGAAAAGTGCTGCCCTGAATTACCAATTTTTTATTAAAAGCATTTAATATCTATAATTAAAGTCACTTTAATTGCAAAGTGCCTGGAATTATTTAATACTTTCACTAATAACTTGTATGATAGGGAAAGCATCAGCTGATTAAGTTTTCAGGTGACACCAAGGCAGGGGGATCTGCAACTAAGTAAGTACAAAACTAAAAATGATCTTGATAGAAGTATGAGCAGAAGATAACAAGATGTAACAAGAATGAGTGTATTCAAATCACTTTAACTTAGCATTTTAGCTACTTAATATTGTTTACAGCTTACAAGAGTAAGGATATTTCATATGATATTTCATATATCATATTTTAATAAATGATAGCAAATCACTGCATAATGTAAAATAATAAAGCCTGTGACTTACAGTCATCTATAATACCTTATACTGTGCTTAAAATACCATAAGGTGATCAAGCCCATAACATGCTCATGGCGTCTATTAGTACCTATTAAATTGTTTGTCATTCTCAGTGTTTGGGGGATACTTTAAGGAGATATACACTGCAAAAGCACAAACAATTTCTAATGAACAATTCTAAGCAGTAAAACTTGCCCTTGGGCAGAGACATGCAGAAGCCAATTTCTCCACACCAATGCATTAGGGTTTATTGGCTTTCCCAGGATTTCTCAGGAAGTTTGCACAGTACCACACCTGCCTTCATCCTGTTTAGCAGGAAAGCACTGATTCCTAGGATCTGTTCAAAAGTGTTCAAAGGAGGAATTCAAATAAAAGGGTATGTGGACTGGAAAAATGACCACACTACAAAATATATAGTCCACAAACTATTGAATGAACGAAAGGGATCAGATGATCCCTTTAATTCAGGCAGCTGGATATGAGAAGCTGGGCAAGTCTGAATTGCAAATAAAGCCATTTGAGTTTTAGAGCTGCTGGCAAACAAAACATGAGGTAAATGTAGATTACATCTCCTGGATCAAGCACCACAAACTGACATCAACACTGTTCCTTCCACCCTGCATCTGGCCTGCCCAGCCAGATCATGATATTCCCGCTGTTAGCATCCCAGTTCCCCTTTCTCTGCACCAGCCAGAATCACGGAACCAGTGTCTGAGGGGTATCTGGTCACTGAGAGGGGCAGACACCATGTGACACATCTGATCAAAATTTGGGAACAAGCAACCAGTGATTGGAAGAGGCAGATGATGGCAGTAATGCCAAACACCCCTGTTATGTGAAAATGTGACTCTTCCTATCAGCCAGTACGATAAATAAAGCCCCATTTGCACGCAGGAAAGCACTTAAAAACCTCTAATCGTGGGAATAAGATTAAAGACACATAACCAAAATAATTTTAATAGCATTTGGTTAGTTCTAACAGAAATTCTGCATTATTTATCCCCAGAGAAGAAGACTGCTTGGGAACTACTTGGCCTTTTCAAGAATCATGAAGGCTGCTCGGTGGTGGAAGATACATAATTTCATATAGGTATGACACTTTTCTTCATTATGCAGCAAGAAGCACATTCACTTATTCTGAATAAAATTAAAGCAAATATTTCTGATTCACAAAAAATATTTAGACTATGAAATTGCCTTCATAATAAGTGGCATTTAAATAAGGAGTAATTTAAAAAATAGGCATTAACATTATGTGAGACAACTGCTCTAAAAACTATCATTTTCCAAAACAAAGCTGTTTTTGTCTGATGGTGGCTTAGCAATTTATTATAAAGACAGAACAGAGACTGAATTAACATTGTGTCCCCTGGCAGTGAGAAGTGCTAATCTGAATAATGTACTCCAGAGGAACTCTACTTACCATTTATATGAATATGGGAAAAATAGATAATATGTTAATTATCGCTGAGGCTTTTCTTCCAAGCAAAGATCTTTCACAGAGAAATGCTTAGCGCTGATTAAATTTTTTCCTGCAGCTCCTTTTCCCTCACAGTTTTGTTCTGAACTCCATTAGACCTGCAATACTATTTTTGTCATGGGGTTTATGCTTTTCACTGCCCTATGCTGTCCCTTCAGATTTCTAGAGACTCCATCTGTTTTCACGGGGTTTCCAAACACATTCAACACTTACCAGAATTTTGCCCATTTAGTAGGAATGGTGTTGAATTAATGTTGAGCACTAACTAAACCCCCACCTTTCATATTCAGCACCAGAGCAATTCAGCTCATACAACCTATGTTCTCTAATAAGCTTCTATACAGACTTTGTTCTTTCTTGCCAGCTTTCTCTCGAACAAAAATAAGTAATTTCTACTAGCAGGTGTATCTGCTCTAGGGATTGTAGTGAAGTGTGGACAGCCCTGAGCTAATGCGAGCTGGTTAGCCAGGATGCTGGCAGCGATCTGAGTGCAGCCATATGAAGCTCCAAGCTATGATCTTGCTACAGTTAGGCTCCATCTGATTTGTGTACTAGTTCATTTATAATTAAGTAAGTAGGTAATTTATAATTAATTACCTGCAATCCACTGATTTATAGCATAACCAAAGGTCAAAAGACTGCAGAAAATGGGGAGGGTGAGGGGGTGGGAATGGGAATAGACCCTGTGAAATAAAAACTGAGCAATTCCAGGCACAAATCAGAGAGTAATATAAGCACCTGGGACTGGGCTGAGGCAGCCCCTGAGTTAACCCCTTCTTCTGCAAAAGTGTCAGAAAAATATCAACAGAAATCCTGCATACAGCGTGTAGGACTATTGTCACACTAGTGAATGAGCAGTAGTAATTTATTTTTCTGTTTCTTTCCATTTGTAGGAGCAAAGCAGCTCAGTAGATGGTCCCTTCAAGGTGATGTTTGCAGTCACTAGAGCATCTGGTAACAAGAGAATGTAAAAATATTTTTTTTTAAGTGGATTCAGGGAAAATCAGCAACAGGAATAATTAGGCACTGGGGACCTGCAGTGGCTGTTAATTAGAGAAAGTACTGCAAACTCTCAATATTTCCAGTCAATCAGCACACACAGGACCTTCCCCAGTACCTGAGAAGGGAAAACAAGTAAACATCCAGTTTTTATTCAGAATTTTTGGATTTTGCATGAATGTGAGAGGGGGAGTATTTTTAAATGCACTGTAGCTTCCACAACCAGGCAAGCAACCATGAGCATAGACTTGCTGTTTGGCAATGACTTCTAGCATTTTAATAATACAGTTTAATCTAACAATTTTTTTTTGCTAGATAAGGAACCAAACTGGAATATGAACATTTTTGAGATCTTGCTAACAAACAAAACCTTGAACCTGACTTGATTGTTTGGATCAAATGGAAAAAGATATGCACTTGGGATTCAGCTTCATAATTGATCCTTTACAATCTAAACTTCCGCAGTGTCCAGTGGCCTTAAGTTTACACCCATGAACATGTGCAGAAGAACAGGGATGAACACACCCTGATCCCACTCATCTTGCATATAGGCTTAACATGCACTCAGGACAGTTCTGAATTAACTGTGTAGAGGAAAAAAAACACCCTCTGTCATCCTGGTTCAAGCATGGACCAAAGGTCCTCACAGTGTTGCAAGGAGTACTCCCTAGAAAATACAAATTGGTGCACAGAAAGTAATTTTCTTCTTCTATAATATATTTTGCCATAGAGAACTGTGGAAAAACACACTGTGTTTGTGACCTTCAACACATCTTTGAATCTAAAATAACTGACTTTGACATTGCCATAGAAGGGGCAGAGCAGTAGAAAATTCAGCCTCTATTTAGTACTGAGGAAGCCAGGCAAATCATCATATGGTCCTTTCTAAAAATATATACATCCTCTAAGCTCCATTTTGTTTCTTTGCATTAAAATTAAATTAATAACAACCCTTAAAATACTGAAGTAAGTTGGATTTTATAATGGGAAAGTAAGACAGACATATCAAATTAGTTGCCTGTGAAGAAACCAGCAGACATCGAACCTGTTAAAATTTATGTGGAAAGAAAAAAAAAAAAGACTATTTGGTCTGGATTTAATGTGCAAACTGAAATTCTATAAGGAGCTGTAGCAGAAGTATAGGGAATGGGTAAAATTGTAATAGTCTGAGCACAGGCAGGTCTGTGATTTTATGGAGCTTTTAATTGATGTTGCACATTAACTCCAAAGGCACTGCGGCTACAGCTTCAGTTTCAGCTTTCTTTCTGAGCTGACAACACCACAGAATGGGGAGGACCCAGCATGGTGAGCATGGGTGATTGTACATGTTAGCCCTGCATTCCTGTCAGGACAGGACCACTGCAGTGCTTGTGTCTGTCCCTCAGTGCCTTTGGAACTGAGTGGATACACGAGTCCTGATGATGCCAAGGTGGTCAGAAACCAGCTGGGTGGGAGGAAGGACTCAAAAGGAGGAATATATAGGATCAAATCTCCTCTGAACTTCAAGAATTTTCAAGAGGCTGATCTTGTTACCCACTATCCCACCCAGCAAGAGCATTACCATTCCCAGAAGGTCATTAAAAGCTCTAGTGGAACAAGAAGTATAGCTGGAAATGGTGCTCTAAGGCATGAGCAGATCAACAGCAGCAGAAGGGAAGAGCTGCTGCTTTAAATCACTGCCACAGCAATCCCAGCACTCTGCTGTCTGGATGAAGTCAGTGTTAGCTCCTGACATGCCATTTGGGCATGGGGGAAAGAAGAAAGGATGCTGAGGTATCAGACAAGAAACATGCACATCATCACTGCCTGTTTGTGGGTTTGAAATAATCTCTGTATTATTTTTTCATGTCGTGATTACTGTGGTCCTGAACCTGTAAGAGGTGAGCACCCTCCACCCACAGGATGAACTCAGCAAGGGCTGAAGAAACATGTCGTCTCCTGGATGTCCTGAGGATCCATCTGACTGCAGGTGGCCATGGAGGTCTCATCTCCTGCTCCCTGTTTTGGATCAGAGCGACTGACACTTCCAATTCAACAACACTACTTGTTGGAAGAGCACAGAGTCACTTGCTGTCAATATACAAGAAAAAATGGCTCCTCTTTGCATTGTACAATTTTTTTACATCCATTTCCCCAGCCTCCTTTGGGCTGTTAAAAAGAAAAGCGCAGTGTGGCAGTTCATTTCCATTAGTCCTAGCATATCCTTCCTCATTTTTCTCATGCCCTCCTGTGTTTTTCCATAGGTAACTCGTGTGTAGGCATTGTTCTTGTAATAGGTACAACTAACTCCCCTTTTGCTGAGTTAGCAAACTAGTGTTTCAGGTAACCTTTAGTTAGCAATTTCCAGTAATATGTGTAAATTTTGCAGGCTAAGGTATCTTGATTCTTACTGTCAAAGTTATGTTTTCATTTTCAATAATGCTTCTATAAAAATCCTACATGTCCCCAGTGGGTATGAAGCAAAGAATAAAAAGTGTTCCAAAGTGGGAATATTTTAAAATGTAGATGTAAATAGAGGTTTGGTGGCTTGTGGGTTTTTTTCAAATTGGATAGCAAAAACATTGAAACTAGTGTTTTCTAAGGTGTTTCCTATTTTGTACAGCCACAGTCAATATACAGTTTCATTTATAAGCTGGATACTCAGATATTTTCTAGCATCAGCACAATTTGGTAATTTGATTTGCATTCACTTTCTGATGTATTTCTTGTAACATTTCATGACTTCCTGCACACAACAGATTTTTGTTAAGTCAAAAGAAAAAGCAGCAGCATGCTGCTCAGATCTTTGTCAAGGCAGGTGTGCAAGTCACAGTGTTCATGGAAAACATGGGCAGGGGACATATGTGGAAAAGATGCAGAGGTACAAAAGCAAACAGACAGCACAAGGGACCATTTTCTCATTCCACTGTAGGCAACAAAGAGCAAAAATGCCATCAAATGTCTCCCAGCACTGAGGCTGGGTACCAGCCAGGAAGTCAGGACATGCTGAGAGGACAAAATGCCTGAGCTCTTTGGAGATATCCCATATCTATCTCCCTGCCCTCAATGGAGAACCAGTGTTATTTTCCCATGGAGGGAAAGGCATGGCTGTGCAGCTCATAGGATTGAGTCCCTAAGCACAGAGGGGATGGCACAGCAGAGGTGCCAAGAGCGTGTTGGTACAGGAGGTTTAACAGAGCAAACATACACGGCAGGTGGCAGGTGGAGATGAAGCATTTTGTAGCTCACTGATTGGGCTCATGTCACACATGTACCTGCTTTGGTCCACAGTGGTCTTGTAGGAGAGACAGGGAAGGATGCTGGTAGTGCAGGAAAGTTGGGAATTAACATATTGTTCCCAGTTAAAGGACTTCCCAAAGTGCCACATGTGCCACATCTTTCACCTTTGAAGACTGTAAGCAAGCTAACTAATGCTTTATATTTTTGCATTATAATTCTGATTATGAGTTTTCCCTTTTGCAATTGCACATTTTGATTGTCCACAAGGCACATTCAGGATTTGACTATTTATGTGTTTGTTTGTATATCCAAATATTCACATAAATATATGTATAAATGAACACTAGGAAAATATCTTTCATTTCATTATATGCCCGGGCTGACTTGGATTCCAATCAGTGTCATTTGAGAAAACAAAAATTTGCCTTTCTATACACACTTTCATTTTTTTAAAAATTAAGCTGTATTTTCTTCATGTTAGTAGGAAAAAAGAAAGAAAGAGAGAAAGAAAGAGAGAAAGAGAGAAAGAAAGAGAGAAAGAAAGAGAGAAAGAGAGAAAGAGAGAAAGAGAGAAAGAAAGAAAGAAAGAAAGAAAGAAAGAAAGAAAGAAAGAAA
>JAWWEE010000105.1:12747300-12772994 GCA_035221455.1 Xenops minutus
TCCTATTTAAAAAAAAAAAAAAAAAAAAAAAAAGGCAAAGCTGGCAACATGTGAACTTCCCTGGCTCACTGCCCACACCTTTCCTTCTCTTCCCCAGTCCTTCCACCCAAGGACTAGGAGTGAATAAGATGTTTTATCCCTATTTAATGCCCAATTAGATGAGAACAAATGTATCTCCATTAAGAAGTGCTGA
This sequence comes from Xenops minutus, assembly GCA_035221455.1. Taxonomy (NCBI): domain Eukaryota; kingdom Metazoa; phylum Chordata; class Aves; order Passeriformes; family Furnariidae; genus Xenops; species Xenops minutus. Next base: position 12,747,494 of record JAWWEE010000105.1, read on the forward strand.
CTGCTGTTTGATAAAGGAGTGTATATCACCATCCACCAAGATTAGTCACTAGACTAAAACAGGTCCGTTTCTCCACCAGAACAATCTTTGCTATGCTTTGGTTAGTCTTTGGCTGGCTATCACAGAAGCAGCAAAGCTCAAAAACTGTACCAGAATAGAGCCACAGAGTGTGAAATACACTGTATTTTGGTGAATTTGTTACTGTTTGTAAAGCATTGTCTGGAGGAAAAAAAGTGCCAAGTATGATCAATATTATCAACAGTATTTTCTTTCATCAAGTCCTTGCCAATAATCCCTTCAGTTTTGTTTTCATGGCTAAATTAAGCACTTTTGTAGTTCTCTTAAGCACAGCAAAACAATTCTTGCTTTCCAGATCAATCTTTTCAGGTTTGCTTTGATTTTATCTGGGCTTTGCTTTACAGCGTGTTCCATTGTGTATTAAAAGAGCAATTGAAGCTCATGACCTTTCCCTGGATTATCCATATTTCAGATAGTGGAAATAAGGCACTGAGAAAGACATTTAATGAATTGGACTTCAACAATATGGAAGATTGAGAACAAAGCTGGAATACAAGAATAAGCACAAACCCAGACATAAATAAAAGAGGGATGAAGTATAGAATAAAATTACTACAGATAAATGTGATCTTTTTTCTAGAGAAGAGATTGGTGTGAGTTTTTTCCAAAACATTATGCACAATACCTCAATGCATTTGATGAAGAACTTCATGAAAAAATAATAGTTAAGGTAGGGAAGACGAGGCTCAGCATGAAGAAAGGGGACCCACTTAAGGAGTAAATGTAAACACTCGGATAAAGAATTTTGGGCTGAACAAAAGATCTGCTGAAGTTTCTTACGGCTCAACCTTAGAAATATCTATTTCATATTTTGTTTTTATGCTCAAAAAAGGCAAAAAAAAAAAGAAAAGAAAAAGAAACTGGTGAGAAAGAACTTATTTCAGCTGCTGACAAGACTTGCTGACAAGAACTGAAATATGCTACAGGAAGAAACATATAATTTTGAGAAATACGGTCTAAAAAATTCATTTTGTTGTACAGTGCAGCCCAAAGAGGAAGATAATACACTTAGGAACTGCTATCAAAATTTTCTGCTTTAATTAAGGTTATCATCAGTTGGAACTCAAAGAGAAAGACACAAACATTATGAAGGCTCCATTGAGCAAGCACAAGCTACCTTTGTGAAGTTTCTTTTAAGTACATTTCTAGCCTTCAAATTGTTTAGTGTGTATGAAAATGTGACTCTCCAGTGCCTATAAATCAGAATAACTTTTTTTTTTAATATTGCATTATCTTTTTGGTGCTTCATTCATGTGTCACAACCTTTATACGTTGATTTTGTAGTTAATATATCTTTCCCTTTGTTAACGTCAATTTGGAAATTGAGATAAATATACTGTTAAGCAACTGAAGGGACAGAATCAAGAAGGCACAAGAAAAACAAAAAAAGCAGAAAATAGAGTAGCTAACAAATCAGGTCTGCATTCTCACCCAGCCTGTGTGAATCACATAAGAGTGATTCAAAAGAGTGAATGACTCAAGAAAGTGCAGGTCACTGCATTGTAATATTGCTTTCCTGTGAGCTCTGAATGTAAAATGCTTTTAGTTCCTGTGAGCTTGGAAAGTTAAAGTGCTCCTCCAAGTTTTGAATTTTGCTTGCAGAAGGGATTTGAGTATATTTATTACTTTCCTCATCAGCTATCTTGTTCTCAGTGTTGTAAAAACACAGTACTTGCTGTTCTGATAAACTAAATGCTCTACAATTTAATTTTAAAGTTGCCCCCACAGCCAATCAAGGGACTGTACAACTCATAATAAATATGAAGCAATACAAGTGAAGTGTCTGGCTGTCATGGTTTAACCCCAGATGGCAAATAAGTACCACACAGCTGCTTGCTCACTCCCTTCCTCCCAGCCTCGTGGGATGGGGAAGAGAACTGGAAAAAAGTAACCTCTGGTTTGAGATTAAAACAGTTTAATAATTGAAATAAAGTCAAATATAAAAATAAGAGCAACAACTACAATAATGATGATGAAAAGGTATGTTACAGAAAGAGAGGAATAAAACCCAAGTAAACCAAGTGATGCACAACACAATTGCTCACTACCTGCTGACTGGTGCTCAGCCAGTCCCTGCCCAGCAATCAAGTAACAACTAAAACATCAGTGCGTTTCCAACATTATTCTCGTTTGGAATCCAAAACAGCACCATACCAGCTACTAAGAATAAAATTAACTCTATCCCAGCTGAAGTCAGGCCACTGGTATTCCTCTGTCAGACCCGTTCTCCAGCTTGACATGGGTTCTTCATCTGTTTTTACTGAGTTTGACAGTTGTGTGAAGGGCAAACTGGATGCTTTCGGATGGACGGGGTCAGTGGTGCTGGACTAGCAGCAGCCACAAGAGGTGGCAGCAGCACTGTCCCCAGAGCACAGCTGATCGACCCTGGGTGATAATGTACACGACTCAGAAGAATGCAGCTGAGAGGCAGACAAGGCTCTTTTTGGAGCAGCATTTCATGACTCTGGGCTGAAGGAGACAGACCCGCCAAATGTAGCCCTCTTCCCATGAGAAGCTATGGCCAGACTGCCAATTCTTGCAAGTCACTCGGTGTTCATCCTACACAAACAGAGGAAGTTACAGAAGCAAATAAAAACAGATAGATAATCAATAGGAAGGAACTTTATCTGCGTTTATTCTGAGGATGGTTTGGGCTCCCATAAAGCCCGAGGCTTCTCTACACCTCTGACATAGTTATCAAACTGTCTTCTGCACAGTCAACACCATCACAGAAGCACACACACAATTTAAGAGCCATTTCTATTTGGTTCATAACTTTATTTTTGGAACAAAATTAGAACTTTGTCAGCCTGAAAACAGCACAATGAAACAAAGATCATTACTCTTTCCCTGCCTGGTGAAAGCTTTATGGCTCAAACAGCATTTCTAATCCTTTATGTCCTGTCTCTATGATGCATCTAATGAATAATCTCCCTTTCTCCTCTATAATTCACTTGACAGCAAAATAATGGATTTTTAAAATCACACAATTTCTTAAGCAGTGTTTTATCGCCCTCATTTCCATCCTCTTTTTGCAGTTAATGCCTCTTCTCTGTTTCCTTACCTTCTTTACCCACCCAAATACCCCCTTGCCTCTGCAACACCATCCATCAGTCTCCACACAGTACTTTTGCTGGCAGCCTTGCTGCTTGCTCCAGCTTTTGCTCCTGAGACAAGACATATCTTCTCCAGAAACTCTGTCTGCAGGCAAAAACATGCAGCCTAATGGCATCAAGAAAAAAATCATTAATTCTCGGTCTTCTGCAGCCCAGATGTTCAGAAGAACCGAATACCTGCAGGGTACACTGACCAAGAGTGAAGAGTAGTGCTAGAAGCTTAAAAGTGGGATATTCAAGTCTCCTCAGAGAACTGACAGCTTTCTTCTACTAAAGGTACTGGAGTAACAAAGAAAAGGGGAATATGTTTGGGGGCTTATGGGCCAGTAGCAGAGAGAACGATTTCTGTGAAGATTGCTTTTAATCAGCCACTTGGAAAAGTGTTCCAAGGATGAGCAAGATTTATTATCTTCACCTTGAGGCTGACACAGAGGTAGTCTTATTTACCTACAGCACACAGATTTGTAACAGTGGCATTAAAAGGGCTGTATGTCCCACTTTCTATCATATCCTCTAACGACTTAAAGATCAGTAAGAGAATTCCAAAAATTAGTAAAGACTGAAATATGTTGGGGAGATGGGGGTGTCCTAAATTCATTGAAACAGAGACAAAAATTACAGAAAGCTGTACCAAAAGCAGCTTCAAGTATAGGGGACAAGAAATGCTACTGACAAATTGTCCTCACAAGACCACATGCACATCAGCTGGGCAAGTTAATAGCAGTATAAGTGGTAACTACTCACAAATAATTCCAAATAGTCTAGAACATAAACTTTATAAATGCAGTATTATTTGGGGTAGCTTTGGGTGAGAAAGAAAAGAAGGCAAAAAATAGAGACAAATATATCAAATGTAGGAAGAAAATCTTTGACTACTGAGATTTCTTGACATAGAAATATCCAGGTCTGAGACTCTACTCAGGTTCATATATACTGAAATAAGCAGATACAGAGCAATTTCAAGCCACAGAATCCAATAGCATTTGCAGATAGAGTAAGGTATTCACTGGGAACAGAGCTGCAGAGGGTCACAGCTCTGGGACTGCTGATGGAGGGTCATAGATTACCTCTACTGTCTGCATACATATAGCTTTAGTTGCCCTAAATGGCACATTTTTACTGTCTTAAATCAGTTCTTTTAATGTTTAGTTGCTCTGCAGCTGGAGGGGTGGTCTCTCACTACAATAAAAAAAAAAAAATCAAATAGTTTTCACAGACTCCTGACAGCACTGAGTCTTTCCTCAAGTGTGAGAGACTTCCAATGCAAACACAGGTTCAGTTCTCCACAGGTCCTTGGCAAGAGCTCAGTGACCCATCACACCCACCACGGCTGCAAGAAACAGAGCTGTCCTGAAGGGAAACACATCTGAGAGACCAGAAAGTCCTTCATTCCCTCTAAACGTGATTCAGCACCACCACCTCAAAAATATGTTAGATTGGAGCTGAGGGAAAAGAAGATAATAAAAGGAAAATGTATTAGAAATTTGTTGTAACATATCTACATTCATATATTTGTAATATACACATATATAGCACCTACTTTCACAGTCAGATTCATTTAATAAAGCTGTAGAAATCGTTTTTTCAGGATTCTCAAAGAGAAGAAGAAATTCATACCCAGCTGCCTACAATCCTGGCATGCTGCTGGGAGCCTGGAAAGCTTCTCCCCTCTCAGTACAACTGCTGACATCCAATTCCCATGTCTTGGGCTGCAAAACACTCACCTGACTCTCCCAATATATTTTCATCAAAGCTCTGCATATCTTAGCCATAGGCTTGTTGAACAAAAACAAGATTTTTCACCTGTTTTTTTGTGCTGAAGGAAATCATGTGAGTAGACGTTCACCACTGATTAATGGCAGCCAAGCTGGTTTTCCCTACTCTGTCATCTTTCTCCCTTCCTGTCCATCTGTCTATCATTCATCAAACGAGGCTGGGAGAGGCTTGCAATCAGTAACTTAAAGTGTCAAGAGTACTTCAACAAATCCTGGAGTTACACGAGTGCCATTGCAAAGCTGAGACCCTATGTCCTGCCGTGTCCATTAGATGCAGGTGTATGTCAGCAGGCCAAGAAAACTTCTGGGAGCATGTTCAAAGCAAGTGTTACCAATGGCTCCTTAGTTCCGAATGGCACATCATTTAAATAAAGATACATGTGCTTCCTTTTTCTAACACTATATCTAGAAGCCAAATCATAAAGTTCTATCACAAATGCAGTAACAGCTGATATTCCTCTTAAGATTCTATTTCATTTTCTAAGTACATTTCAATTTTTTTTTTTATGTTTCAGAAAAACATCCATAAAATCCAGTCCTACAATGCTCAGCAAAAGGAGGCAGAAACAGAAAACCTTTTTATTCCTCTTAATGAATCGGGGGGGGCTGACTTACACTTCTCGAATGCCTGGAGATGGCAAAGATTAATATGAAAGGGAGAACAAATGAATCGTGTCTTGTATTTTATAAATAAATTACAAAGTTTTGAAGAACTTTTCCATTCTTCATTTCAGCAACAAAATTAATTCCTAGCTCCTTCTACAGGACTGTCCCCCTTGAGTTGCATGGTGATTTGTTGTTTTTTTTTTCTTCAGAGAAGATGGGACAGAAGGAAGAAGAGGAGAGGAGGGACTGAAACAGATTCCAAGTTAAATTTCCAAATGACTTTTTAACCTTGACAAGAAAGCTACACGACTGAGAAAGTGCTATCAGCAAATTTCTCTTCTGTTCCCCTGTTTGAGATGTTTCCCTAAAAAAAAAGGTCTTTGAACACATTATGTCCAACAAGGGGGCAGAAGTAGCTCCTGTCAGTAGCTGTTCAGAGTTGTGAACAAGGAACATGCCTACCCACAGCAGACTGCACTGCAGAGGAGCTCCCCAAACCATGACCCAACCTCCTTCATGCCCCCAGCATGGTGCAGCACTGCAGAGTGGTACAGGTTGAGGCCCAGAGGACACGTAGCCACCTTGACCAAAAATAACACACCCAGGGGGAGCAGCCACCTGGAGCAGAGTTCCAGGCACCAGGTTGGGGAGGGGCACCCCAGAGCTGCCTCTGTGGTGCTGCCACACTGAGCCCACCATCACCTTGGGTTTGCATTGTAGGCAGAGAGCAGGGTCTAAGGTTGGGCTCATGGGGTCCCTCACCCTGAGCACCTAAAGAAACCAGCCAGAACAGCCTTATGCCCCCCTATGTCACATCGCTTCAGGTATTTCTAAGAATGAGAGACTGGAAAAACCACTTTGCTTCCATTTTTAAATTTTGGAGGCTTTCCTGTGAACAGCTCTCCTTTCCTCTACCCCAGTGCTCTGCAAGACAAATACAGAAACAGGGCACAGGATGGTGAGAAAAGGTGCCTGCTGCAAACTTTGTGGAGACCAGCCAGGTTTAGATAGCTCATTAGCATCCAAAATACTATAGCAATCATGAATTCCATCTGAAGGTCCCTTAAAGGTTTGTGCAACCCCCTTAGAGCTGCAAGCAGGCACTCCACCTAAACAGAGCCACACAGAGCTCCCCTCTCCCAGCAGAACTTGACAGAGTGACAGTTTCCAAGTGCACGAAGTTCCTGCAGGTCTGTGACCTTGGTCACACATGCAATAGGAAGAGGGTCACCCACGATCCGCTCCAGGAAACTACTGCAAAGGTAGCTCCACGGCCACCTTTGCAGCTGCACCTCCCAACAGATTCTCTTTCTTTAACAACAGTTTTCCTTTCTATTTCTGAATGGCTTGAGTCACCACGTCAGACGAGCCCAGTCTGTCAGTCTGCGTCCTTAGGCTGTCTCTTGGCTTTCTCCTTCATTTTTCAATGTCCTTTATTCCTCCTTGCAGTTTAAGTTTCTTACATGTAGCAATTTATATATTGGACAGCAAGGCATCGAATAATTTCCCTTCTTCTCTACTGTTTCCTTATTTATAAAATGGGCTTTTTCATGGTTGCAATGTGATTTATATAGATTTTTTTTTTTAACTTCCAGTATTTGACAGAGCCAGAACATATTAGTGTATCTGCCACTGTTTTTTTAGCCAGGATGCAAATCACTGGCAAAACAGGTGCTGCAATACTGCAATTCATAGAATCATAGAATATTCTGAGTTGGAAGGGAACCACCAGGATCTTCAAAATCTAACTCATGGCCCCAGACAGGACAGCCCCAAGAGTCACACCACGTGCCTGACAGCATTGTCCAAATGTTTCTTAAACTCAGACAGGCTGGGTGCTGTGACCACCTCTCTGGGAAGCCTGTTCCAGTGCCCAATCACCCTCTGGATGAAGTTTTTCCTAATATCTGACCTTAACCTTCCCTGACACAGCTTCATGCCATTCCCTCAGGTAATTCATCGTTTACTTCCTTTCTTGAAGAAGAGACAGGGGAAAAACAAAGGAATAATTTTGCACTTAGAAAACAGGGTTACTAAGAGAATTTTCCAAAGATTTTCCATGTCTCCCTTGCAATCCCTGGTGGCCACTCTGCTTCCTTCTAAAAACTCTGCTCTAGTTTGAGGTGTGAAGTCCTGTCTGTGACCCAGCCTTGCTGTGTACAACCTGACAAGCATTCAGACAGGGCATCAGCCAGAAACAAGGATTTCATGCTTCTGACATCTCTTCCTGTCCATCTGATTTCCTCTATTTTGCCTTGCTTACTCTATTTATTTCTGAGACACAGGTCTAGACTGAACTTGAGAAAGGCTCCACTCTACAAAAGTACAGTCACAATATGGAGGACCCCAGTACGAGATTTAGATCAAGCAGGTGGAGGACTACTCTAAATACACCGTCACATTCAAAAAGAAAACCAAGAAGTGCCTGAATTATAAACACTTCCATGAAGAACAAATAGTATGTACTAAAAAAGGACTCAAACAGTAAGTATTAAACAAGAACTAATATCTGGACACCAGAGCCAGGCAAATCTGAATTAATAGAGATTTGTACATTTTTAAGTTTCAAGTATTAATCACAGCAACTTACTGCAGTCTTTCCAAAAGGCATGCTTGAGTCAGACACAATGTCTTGGGCTCCCCAGAAAAATAATTTGATTAAATTCTACTTTCACCTGATGGCCACACTACCCCCTCTGGTCCTAAGTGACAATGTCCCCATTAAATGAGTCAGATAGGACAGAGCTTTCTTCAAGACGGCTTTAACATTTCATTGTTCTATTAAACCATGGGGGTGTTTGCTTGCTTTTTCTGCCAGCTGCTTGTTGACTGGTTTAGGATTTAGATTCCTATAGCAGGAAGCGTATCTTCTTTCACAAAGTTGTCCAAACTGTGTTTGAGTATTCATTTTCCATAGGGTTATGAATACTACTCTAAATCATAAAACAAAAAAAAATAAGTTTTTACTAAGATTCTAAACTTCCAGTTCTATTGGATAAGAGAAATACCTGTGACTTTTATATTGAAAATTAGGAAAAGTGTTTCCAGTTAATTTTGCAAGCAATCTCTAGCAAAATTTGGTAGCTGCTCAAAGCAATTTTGCAGAATAACTGACATGACATTTTAATGGTCTTGTTACACTGGGACTTTCTACTCTCTACAGTACAAAAAAGGCAGTTTTCACTCAGTAATGGCTATTTTCTTGGTCCCCTTTAAAACTATGTCAAATAAAATTCCAGTTTTATTTCCCATGTTCTGTACAAGCAGGACAGGTTACAACTCAACTAAAGCAAATCTACTTGTTTAGTTCCACTTTCAATGTTTACCAAGAAAATCTTTCCTCTAAAGCAGGTATTATTCATTATTCATAACGTGTTTACTCTGCTTCTTCTTCTTGAGAGGTCTTTTGACCACAAGACTTTTGTCCTTGACTATTTCCCAAACTAAGTGGAATTCATAGATGACCAAATATCTCCCAAGCACATAAGAATTTCTATTAACATTTCGGAAAAAATGAATAGCAAAGCAACAACTTCATGTTGTGTTCTCAGGTACTGAGATACCTTAGTTTTTCCATTAAGCATAAAAACCTGACCATATTTTAAGACTTGGTGTAAGAGGCAGACACTCAACAGTCATTAGTCTTCTTTTAATTACCAGACTGTAAGGGAAGTCAGATGAGCTCAGTAAAGATGGAGGACAAAGCTCTGTCTGATCCCTCCTACTCTCACATCATTTCCCTGAGTTTCCCTTAGTTAATTAAGTCCCCTTAAGGTTCCCACCATAAAATGCCACTTGATTCCTCAAAAATAATATTTCTAGAGCTCATTCATAGTAACAAAAATATACACTGCACTGATTAAAACTGTTGTCATTTATACACATTAAAAACTCAATTTAAAGAAGTATTACAGGGCAAGATTCCTTGACCATGACACTCTGGTTTGCATTTCATTACAAATTAAAGATTCAGGAGCTGAGATTCCCATGTGCTGGCAAAGAACAATAAAACTCAATGAAATGATTTCCCTATCCTTCTCCATTGGGAGCAATCCTTTTCCTTAACAAAAACAAAAAAACCCAATCAACCAAACAAACAAAAAGGCAGTAAGAATATTCCACAGATTTGAAAAGAAGTTGGCAAGGCAAGGTCCAGGAGAGCAAATAATCCTCCTCAGTGCCCATTGTGATGATTCAGATGGGGTCACCAAAGTTATTTTTAAAACAAAAGCTCACTTTTCTGCTTTGTGTCAAAAGTCTGAAGGGGGAAGAAATTGCAAACTCCACAACCAGCCCCACACCTGGTCCTCCAGCCCATCAAGCTCTTCCTGTCCTTCTAATGATAATGACGCTCAACACCTTATGAGAAGGTACCCAACATCTTAAAAGAACAACCCTTTTTGCAATGTATCTTTCAAAATGATCACTTTGACTTAATCCAAAGGAGCATTTTACTCTTTTGCCTGTTCTGACAGTTCACGAGTACCTCACAGCATGCAGAAGTGAAAACCCTGCATTAAAAATACTTGATCCTAAGGTGGTATTTTGCGTATCAGAGGCTGAAGTGGTCAACTGTCTGAATGGCAAAAGCAGTACAAAATTACAGGTAAGGATCTGTGTCTAATTCTCCTCTGGCATTTTTCAGTTTGTTATACCAGTTTACTTAACTGACAGACCTTGACCTTGCTTTCCATGCACTCAGGTTAAGGACATCTTTTCTGTTGAATGACCCTGGGTTGGAATAAGCAATGCTGAGAAAGAACAGAAGAAAGATTTCAAAGCAAGAGTTTGGACAGAAACAGGACTCCTGTGTCACTGCCTGTAGCCGGGAGCAAAATCACTTCTTTTCTGTACAGTGGCAGAATTCTCAAAGGCATAAAGGCGCCAAGCACAGAAAACCATTTTAAATGTGTTCAGTAGCTGTAAAAAGTATCATCTGCTAAGTTTAACTATTAACTATTTCCTTCCCATTTGTTCAAAGCAAGACAAACACAGGAATTGGAAATACAGAAAGATTGTTCCATCAGAAATCACTTCATACGGTGAGCACTGTAAATGCACTCCACTTTCATAAGCTGAGAGTTTATCTCTGGAAGACCACTAAAAGCAGCAGTAAGCTCTCACAAAACAGAACACAACAAAACAGAACAAAGAGTCCCACCATATTTTAGGCTCTTACAGAACATTCCTGGTGAGCCACATTCTGAGCTCCTGAGCATTAAGGTTTTCACTGCACAAGCTGATTTCTCCTCTACAGTCCCTTATTGTAGTCCTACAGTCAGAGGACATCTCATGCACAGCACCACATTCACTGGCCTGAATAAGCTGTCCTGCTATCCATGCACTGTCAGTCACTGCTTCATGTGCTGTGGGCAAGGTGGTTTTGCCCTGACCTACCTTCAACCCATCTAAATCAGAGCCCTCTTCATGTTTCCAAGGCTCAGATGAGTGTGTTCAGTGTGAGTTTCTCTATCCACTAAGTTATTGGCTTCATATTTTATAGTGAGATTGAAATGAAACTTTTTTCATGCCAGTAACAGTTTCTGTCAACACAGGGCCATACTATCCATTTATTTCCTGTGCACCTGCCCTCATAAACTCTCCCTTTCTACAGAACAATTCATGCCTACAGGCGATGATCTACCAGTCTTTCTCCCCCAACAAGTATAGCAATGAAACAAATAGCCAAAGTAGTAGAGAGGGCAAGATTGTAAAATCCAATTATAATTACAGACAGATACATTTCTATTCAAGATTTTCACTCCTCATGTCAGTTGAGAGTGGTCTCATTTGAATAAAGAAGGCTCCATCAGATTACAAGCACTCAGTGCAGTGAAGTGATATCTCTGCCAGGTTTTAGGTTGCAGCAGCAGATCCTCCTTCACCAGCATCCCTTTACATCTCTGAGGGCTGAACAATGCTGTGCCATTCCATCCTCTGCCTCTGCAGCATTTCCCTCACTGGGCAGAGGTCTGTAGGGGAACTGAAACCCTTGAAACCTCCCACAAAAACCAAGCAGAAACCCAGAAAGCCTGTGAGAGTCTGACATTGTGTTTGGCCCAAACACACTCCCAGACCAAGGTAAACAGATCTTTGGGATGAAGAAAAATGCAAATTTTAAGGCATGAAGACAACTCTCCTGCCCTTCCCAAATGCCATTGCTCGCTATAGTTGGTCCCCTCTCCCCTGCCCCATTCACCTCCATGGAGCACCGGAGTCAACAACTCCTCAGATACCTTCTGCTGGTGAAGGATTTTTTTACAGTGCTGTGCTCTGAACAACACACAAACAAATCACTCTGGTCCAGGGGGACAGGTGTGCTCAACTGAAGCTGTTGAAGATGACTTACTCTGCAGGTGTCACTAGGAACTGTTCATGTGTTTCAAAATTAAGCCTGTGATGAAAGGTTTTGCAGGATAAGGGACTGAGCTCCCAGTGTTTTCAGGATGAAGCCTGAAATTTGGCAGGCTTTTACTGTTGCAAATAACGTCAATAGCAAGAGTAGCTTTTCAAACTCTTTTACTGGGAATTGACTTAAAATAGATTTATTCAGCAGGACTGAGAAAGCACTGCATCACTAGCCATTTGGGACAATATTGTTTCAAGAACACATATGAGAGGATATCAAAATTCAAATTATTCAACTCTGAGAGTTTAATCCAAAAAGTCAGTACCGTTTAGGGCTAAGTTAAAAATTTTTTATTTATTTTTAAAGTCAAAGTTAACTGTCATCACAAAACAGGAACACAATTTTGCTTTAGATTTCCCTGGGGATCCTCGCCTTTAGCCAGCTATGCTCAAAGAGAAGAGGGTACAGGAGATATAATTGCACGTGTGGAAACAGGCAGGAAGCAGAATTACAAATGGGCAATTCTTAGCTGCAGGTCCCCCACAAGATGCATCAAAAACTGCTGTGAAAGCAGCCTTTGAGAAATTGCTGAACTGTTAGTGCAGTGTGCAGATGCAAGCAGGCAGAATTTCTTAGGAAGGACCTATGGCCCCACCTATATTCCATTTTCTTCCACCAGTGTCTTTATTTATTTTGTTTTCCAATTACCTTCTTTCTTAGAGGGTGAAGGGAAAACAATCATTACTTTATGTCTTTTATGTTTGAGACATTTTCATGAATCCAGGATAATTGCTTCCTTTCAGACAGCTAAGGTAGAAATCTTGTAACAATTAATGTAAAAGGTGAGGTTTGATTGAGTTTCCAGTATCACAATATTGTTCTCAATAATATTGACAATGCTGAAGGCCATAATCCATTAGTACCAGGGAATTTAGTATCAGAGACAAGGAGACAGCTTATAGCTATCACACCTCTGTTGGGAAATGATTGTGAAAGGTGCTTTATTGAAGAGGATTCAAGACTTATGAAAGGGATGGAACAGGCAAATGTGGTAAGTGCTCAGACACCACAGGGTTCTTCATTCTCATTGCTTTTCTAGCACAGCTTTGCTGCTGGATGGAAGATGATGAGTTTGTGCATAAGTACAAGATAGGAGCCTAGGAGATGTGGATCTAATTTCATGTTACCAGGCAGGAAGCAGGGCAGTAAACATTAAATCTCTTTTCCGTGTCTGAATCTCTTAGCAGCAGCAATTGAAGAGGTGATTGATAAAGACTAGAATTTCTCCCTAGTAGAAATTAATCTTCTAATTACTAGTCATCTTCTCATCAAGAAAATACTGATTAAAGAGGCTGGGAAAAGAGCATACAAGAGGAGATCAATCTGCAGTGATAAGAAACTAAAGGTCAATATGACAAAGTGTAGAAGTGCATCTCCTAAAAAGGACAGTATGGTTGTTCAGCCAACAACTAAGGCGTGTGACCATCATTCCCCCATTTCTGGGATTTCCATGTTTCACTTAGTTAGGTGCAGCCTGCTGGACTGAATTTGACAGCTTCTCAAGAACATTTGCATCTACCTTCCAGACTTTTAAGCACAAAGGTGCCTTTCCCTCACCACTCCACTCCCCTCTCTTTGTTCAGGAAGGAGCTAGAGTATGGCATTTAGCAAAAACCTATCTAATAGCCTTTTTTTCTCCTTTGTCATATGCTTATGCTTCTTAATCAAGCAACTAAAAGAACCTCAAACCTCCTGTGGGTCTGAAAGACAAATCATTGCTTTAAATGTACAGAGCAGTGTCTCTCTTGAAATGAACATCCAAGACAATTGCTGTTTTAAAAGATCCCCGAGTTGCAGGCTTAATATGAAGCAGTTCTCAGCAGAATGTATTTTACTGGCTTTCCAAATAAGTCTAACCATAAGTATAGATCTTCTGGATATTCTCAGTGTAAAAGATCAATTACAGAATGGGCAGCTTGGTGTTTGCAATCTGTCTTTTAGTAAACATTTCTCCTTCTCCTCAGATGGAAAATTCCTGCTGGGTTCTGAATGGCGGAGACCTTGAGGAGCTTTCATGTTGGTAAAATATAACAGACATAACTTTTTTTTTTCTTTCCACTGACAATGATGTTCTAGCAAAAGCATCCATAGCCTTTCTTCCTAAATGCATTCCCCAGCCAACATACAATAGTTATTTGACAAATAAAAGTCAATATTGCCATGAAAAGAGCGCAAAAATATAGCACCCATTTTCACAGTGATCAGAAAGAAATACCATATATGACTAAGGTCTGTATGTTATCCAGCTTAAAATATGTCATGATGTTTTGGAGCCCTTTTGCCATTAAATTCAGTTTTCTGCTATTGCAGGCATCAATTTATAGAATACACTTCAGACTCCACCTTTCAGGCAGTCAAGCTTTTTCCTGTCTTTCTTCCTACTGGAGCACTGCTTAGAAACTTGATTACTTCAATAGCTAGGAACATCCTCAAATATTTCAAATATTCATTCTCAGTATATTCATAGGCAATACACACTCATTTGCTTTTAGGTGAATGCTGGTCTTTAGCTTAAACATACCTTTTCTTTCCCTGATCTTCATCCCTCTGATTCATGTATAGACACTAATCTCAAGGCCTGGCCTTTTCTCCCTTTTTTGCCTTGTTCTGAAAGAATGGGCTATAAGCATTTGAAAGTACAAAAATTTGAACTGCTTTGCCAGAAAGGTTGAAAAGTGGTCATGGGAGTTAACCTGCAGCAGCTGCTGTGCCATACAATGGGTATTTTTGCCTTAATGACAGTTCCACCTGAACCCAAGGAAGAACTTCTTTACTGTGCAAGTGACCACAAGCTGAAAGAGGTTGCTCAGAGAGGCTGTGGAATTTCCCTCACTGGGGATGTTCAAGAACCCTCTGGACCCTCTGGATGCAATCCTGTGCAATGTGCTCTGGAATAACCCTGCTTGAGTAGGGAGGTTGGACCAGATGACTCATTGTGAACCCTTCCAATCTGATCAATTTTATGAGTCTGTAAATATGATGCTATCGAGAAGAAGTATCCTAAAGTCAGGCAGTCTTTAGGATTCATAAGTCCTACAACTGTCAAATAATGAACTCCTAAGCTACATGTCTATCAGCTATACACTTCCTGTATGTGTGTGTGTGTGTGTGTGTGTGTATGAGAGAGAGAAAGCTGAGGATACACACTGGCAGTGCATTATTCAATACTCAACTGATAAAATCCAGGCACTCATCTCCTCAGTCATTTCCATGTGATTTATAGATTTATTTTGGTGTCAGTCTGAATTCCATAGCACAAGCTTCCACATACTACATTAAGGTGATAATTTACATTCTGTTTTATTGTAGTGGCCCCTTTAAACTTCAGCACTTGATCACAGATGAGAGAATTTGCTTCATGGGATTAATACACAACAATATCACTGACCGGTGTAGTGCACCATCTTCTTCCTGACCAGAAATGCACAGCTTCAGAGACACTCCATACTTGCCAAATGGAATATACTCAGTTTAGAGTCAAAGGAATGTTTTGCAATTCCAAACCAGGCAAAAATTGCAATTAGGCCACCATGAATCCAACACTTGTAAAGTACCATCAGAATAACCTGAATTTTGTTTATCTGAAACACAAGCTAAATCAGGAAAGCCAAATTTTAGGAAGACTGAATTCTGACAAATGTAATGTTTCCATACTTGAGGGTAAGCATGATACAGGTGTGACCCCACAGACACACCCTACAAAGTGCACAGCATGCTGTGGGTCCAGCTAGCTGGTTCATCCCGCAGCACAGCCCCTGTTCTGGCAAGAGTTCTCACCAGGCTGAGCTCAAATACAACATCTCATTATGACCAAGATCCACCAACACTCCTCAGGTGATGCTGACAGACTTTTCCTTCCACTGGAAAATTCTCCAAATCATCCATTCTCCTGGATAAACAAGTGTTTGAAATGTGACAGTTTCTTTTAGTACAGAGAGATAAATTTAATGGTTGGGATGTAAGTCAGAAACATAGTTCAAAAGGACAAAAAAAGAGTAAAATTAACATCTTTTGCTTGGAAAGCATGCCTTTCTCCCTCCCCATTCCCACTCTCAACAGTATTTGGCTTTTTACTCATGAGGAAGGAAGCAGATCCAGAATATTTCCTCTAGAAAAGTGAATATTTCTTTTCTAATAATATTTCACACTGGAGAAGTATCTCCCTAACTTAGTGCATACCAAATCTATAAGCAAAAAACTCTAAAGGCAGCACACTGAAATCACATAAAATAAATAATAATCTGTGATTTCTTGTCTGAGATCATTCTGTTGGTTTTCCCAGTACAGCCACAAAAAAAAGCAGCTATTTTGTTTTTATGTTATACACTGCCTGTTCGTCAGCAGGAAAAATTCAGAGTACTAAAAATGCTTACTGCTTTGAGAGCAATAATAAAATGTGTGCTTGCCTTCAGATTAGCTATCACTGCTTTTTCCTGCAGAGACTGAGAGAAATATAGAGGTGAAATTCTATGTTGTTATGTATAAAATAGGCTTTAAAGAAGTGCATAGGGAGTTAGCTGTATTGATATTAATGGGTCTCATGAAGGTAAATCCCTCCTCACTACTTATAAAACATAAAAGATATGAAATTTAGAATCTTGATCATAAAACACAAATTAAATCAACACAGTCAACTTCAGAAAGCACAAATATATTTCATTTCATTAGAAAATAATAAGCCATGCTGGCATTTAGACAGTAATGAAGACTGCCTGCTAGAACACATCTTTTTCACAGCAGAATATTTTACCCTTACATCATTATCAGCATGACAAGGTCTCCCCAGTACAATGGTTCTCACACCAGCAGGATTCTCTTCTATTTCCTTCGTGGATGGTGGGAAGCTTGCCATGATTTCATTGCATCTCCAATGCAGCTATGATAATGCACTAAAATAAAAGACATTCTATTCTGGAATATTTCTCAGCCTAATGAGAGAAACAGGACCAAGGTCAGAAGGGTAAGTAAGGCAACTGGAAGAGAAATTATTAGGTCAAGATGTTGTAATACATCAGCTTATAACTGGCAAGAAATGCCATGTTTTCTAAGCCTGAATCAGATGACCTGGCTGTTAGACCAGGAGTCAGGAGCTGACAGTGTGACGGCAGCAGATGGTTCATGGGCTGAACCTGACACAGAGTCACAGTAAAATGGGAATGGCTCCATCCTGAGATACAGCTGAGAGTCCAAGAGAAGCAAGCAGCTCCTGCCTGCTGGGGGGACACGACACTCACCTGCTCAATGACAGCTTGCTTTCACAAGGGATAAGATCTCATATCTCCAAAACATCTATTAGCACACCAATCTTCTGATTTAGAAAATTAAAATACAGTTTGGCAAGCAATGCTTGAAAACTTTCCAACCTCTGCACCAAACCACACTGACTATCTCACTTAACTGGAAGTCAACGAACCTGAAGGGCCAGCAAGGAGACTGTGCAGATGGGATGAAAATGGTCAGAGAGAACTCTAAGCCTGAGCTTTCAGAAACCTCATCAAAGAAGTCTGTGCTCCTTTCTATTCTCCATCCCTGCCTCCTGCACTTCTCACTGATCAGAGATGATCTCTCAGTCACAGCATGCTCTCAGAGTTACCATTATTTACGCTGCTTCTGAAGTGTCCCCTCTTAGGCATTTGTCATCCCACTATTCTTTAATGTTTGCTTCATTCCTTACCCAAGTTCTTACTTACCTGAAGCATACTGCGTATCTCAGTTTCAATACTGTATGTTCTCCGTTGTGCATTTTTGTTTTTTATATTTTCACTGGTTAATTTGCACCAGATAAGTGCTTGTTAAGGGCTTAATCATACTCCAGTGTCAAATCAAAGTGACAGCACTGGTCACAGTACACCTACAACAGATTAAATCCCCTGCAAGAGGTTTAATCACTTTCCCTTTCCACCACTTTGACTGTTCATCTGTGAAACGACTGCAAAATGCTGCCAAACTTCTTAATTTCATTTCCCCCTCACACCTAGGTGTGTATGGGCAGTAGTCATCTCAAAAAATAGGAAAAGGGAGGCTGAAGTGCATTTCCAGGCTAAGAGGACCAGAGATGAAAATTACTCTGGTCCTGAATGTTTTCGCTGGCACATTTTTGCATGCTCTGTGGCACAGCAGTTGTCTTTCTGTCATAACATGCATGGGAAGAAAGGTTGTTTAGAACACTCTACATACAAATTAGAATTTTATTATTTTTTAAAGCTTGAAATATTCCTGTATGGTCACCACATTAGAAGCAATAAAGGACAGCTGTAAAAGGGAGTCCACCTCACCATCCCATTCTCTTCACCTTCTCCTTCCTAGCAGAAGCTTAGAATTTGCTTTAAAGTTGATGTTGCTTTCCTTGTATATGCCTTATACTCAAATACAGAACATACATAATGTCCCTTCACGTGCAAATATTCCCCAAAAGAAATAATAACTAAGTAGTGCCTTGCTATGATCCCTTCTACCATCATTTCTTCCCCTCTAACACAGTGGAACAGTCAACACTCTCTGCTATATGCAAGGTGAGCCAGTGAGGGGCTGGCATTCCTTTGCTGCCTCAGGAACCTTCTTGCTGGATCTCAGAGCCTTTCCATCTAGCCTGACACTGGGCTACTCATCTGCTGCATTTCAGAAGGTGAACAGTAGCAGGGAAGCCACTCAGAAAATGATCCACACTTCCACTTCTCAGCAATGTTCGACAAAAGAGAGAGGAGGGGGTGAAAATGAGACCTTGTGTAAAGTTGGTCACACAATACAATGTTGCCATACGTTGGATGGATACACTGATGATCAACCAACTAGGTGCTTCTTTTATTTTTTAATTAATGCAAGGTAAATTAATTGGGTTTTATCTGTGTGCACACATATGCACGCACTCAAACACACGTCTCATCTGATCCACTGCCTCGGAAACACACCAGCCAGTGACTCCCAGGAGCCTTGGGTCAGGTCCCACCAAATTCGTGATGAATGTTAATGCTTCCAAAAACTATCACCAATGAGCAGTTCTGTTACCTACATGGGAACCAGAGCACAGTTTTCAGCATACACTTTGACTCCACATATCCTTGAGAACAAACCAAATTGTATGAGGTTGCTTAGTCACAAGTGGAACTTGTTTATGAAAAGCTTAGCAGGGTAAATGGCCACAGAGAACCATCAGCCAGCACCTACCTTAAAGAAACAAGATGGACAAATCCAGGGTAAAAGGGACATTTTGACCTGTGTGTTGATAAGTGACAGGTGAAATCAGCACAGGATCTCTCTCTGAAGCTTCTCACCCTAGAAAGCAAACCTGGAAGGCCAAAGAGGCTGTCAATGTTTACTTCAGTGCTGTGATCAAAGGCTGCCTGTCCTGAACTTCTGTAAAGCCTCAACCTGATGGAGTGAGTGTCAGCTTAGCAGGTTTCATTACAATGCCACTGGCTGGAGAGATTTCTAGAAGCTGCAGCCACAGGGTCTGTAAAATACATACAGTACATCTTCAGATATACTGAAAAAGGTGTTTGCCATTTCACGACTTTGTTTGATGAATTCCTCAAGCTGTCCTTGGCTTTTATCTAAACAGGATAAAGTAGGCTTTCCTGTCTTGAAACTTTGTCTGCCCAGCAGCCCCATTTTCAGATCCACATGCCTGCACCTTCCTTTGAGCACAGTGAACCCCTAGGGAGGGTGAGAGAGTTACCTTTGCCATGTCCATCAAGCCAGCTAGGTTAAAACACTCACCTGGCAAATGCAGGAAGGGACATGAAATGTAAGGAGGGCCCATTTCTGTAATTGTTTTCTCAGTAGCATCACGAGATTCAGGACTCTGGGCTCCCAGACAGACATTCCTCCTCCTCCACTCTTCACCACGCTCTGCTGCAGCAAGGCAAGTGCTTCTGGGAACATGCTGGGGACTGGATCCCAGCTGAAAGTAGCCCATCAAAAATAGCAATTTTTAAACTGAATCATTTTCCAAATCACACTCTAAAATTACTTCCCTTCCTGGCAAGCTCCCTGCAGCTCATCGGTACACAGGCATGCATGGACTTGGAGGATGCAGATTTCTCAGGAGCTGCACCAATCCCATTCTATAGGCTTCTGCATCCATCTATCCATGCATCTTCCCATCCATCCCTCCCCTCTGCACTGTAAATCTCAGCCACAGAATACAGGGGCCACCACTCTCACCTCAACAGAGAGGTTTACAAAGAGCTTGTCCTCTTTCCTCCAAATTCTTGTCAAGAGAAATGACAGGTTGCAGAACTGCCTAATTGGCCATTCAGTCCTTTCAAAAGTTCAGCTGTTCACTTGGAGAGTTGAAAAATGCTGAACTCTTCTGAAAGGCCAGGCCTTATGCAGAACAAGGTGAAATACAAAAAAACCTTAGAAGGTAACTGGTTTGTTGCCAAATAGTCTACTTGAACTCAACAGTGGGTTGTGTATTCAGAAATGCACCCTTTGTTGGGTCTCAGGAATATTACAGAGTTGCAGTTCCTTAAGCTGTAGAATAGTAGCTTTCCATTATTAAAATGTATTAAAAATCCTTTGCATGACAAGACACATACTGAGATTTCCCTGCTCAAAGCAAGAATAGAAAACAAATTAGCAAAACTAATGCAGGAAGAACATAAGCTACCAGAGTGGATGGTTTTCCCATAAAATACAAAAATTCATACTGCCAAAGACTGAGAGGAAAAGAAGTCATCTGAATACAGAACTACTTGTACAAGATGCAGAGTGTCTCCAGTTTCTGTTGACGTTACAGGCAAGTGAGAACACACTAATGTGATCAGGATGCTCATAGCATTATACAGGATCAGGCCTTTTGAAACTGGCTATTCATCACATTTAAATTGAATGTAATTGCCAGTGCTAATTAGATCATTCTCTCAGTGAGAGTGGTGAAAGTGGAAAAGTGCAGTTAGATGAGTGGCCTCAGGAAAAAAAAAAAAAAAAAAAGACATTGCATAACTATTCATAAATTAGCAGGAAGAATGCAGGAATCTCTGATTTAAACAGCAATTGCTTCCTGTTTCTCTTAAACCTGCAGAAATATTCTCCTAGTAAAACTATCTCTTTGGTTAACAGTACTCTGTTTCAGTACAGCTTAGCATCCCCTAGAAGTCAGAACTAGCAAATCAAAACCTGCACATGGCTGACTCCTACCTCTCACCCTGACTTATTTTGAGTTTGGGAGTACAAGATATAGTTCCCAAAGGATTCTCAAGTTTATTTCATCAGGTTCTTCAGCTCTGCTCTCATGAAAGCCAGAGTGCTACAGACAGAGCAACTAGGGCTTACACAGCCCAGCTACATGACAACAGTTTCATCCCAAGACTCCAGATGGACCACCTACTTGTTAACCCATAAGATATCTTGTTTTTCAACCCAGCTACCTGTAACAGTCAACTCATGGCTTCAAGCCCTGTTACAAGCCTGCCTGTTTTCTCTTTCCCCTCCCCAAAGGGTCACCCTGATACAGAGAGGAGACACAAGAACACAAAAGTCCATTTGGGTCACAGGACTAGACTTCTGCTTCAAAATCTACAAAAAGTATCCTGAGAGGATGAGGAGACATTGGTAAGATCTAAGGATCCACGGAAACACACACTCTCCTCCTAATACTTTGCAGTTAGTACACTTTTCACTGTCCCAATCTGTCCTTATGCTAAGCAGAGTACCAGGAATGTCTCACCCTCTATTCCAAAGTATCCAGGCTTCTAACTTAAAAACCAGGCACATTCACTTCTGTTATGGATAATGACTGAAACCCTTCCTCACAACACTATCAAGGCCCTGATTGTATAGGCTACCAATTACCTCATCCATTGCTTTTAATTACAAAGTAATACCAAAGAGACTGCCCCCTTAAATCCAGTAGGAGGTACAGGAGAAGAGGACCATCTCACTGCCTGTGCAGTTTATTGAGCACCCAGGCTAACCATAAGGCCACTCATTGAAAAGTAATTCCCTTGCCACATATTACAGACAAAAAGTAATTTATGCAGCTGATATTGGGCTGTATAAAGAGCAACACATGAACATCTGCAGACTAGTTCCAGCTGCAGTAACAGTTGCAAAATTATTTGCCTTTGGTCACTGTCACAGTAGAAAATATGTCCAGCTACTCCAAACAAGCTGTACATTTCAGGTCAGGGACTGTATGGCATGTTTACATTCAAGTTGCATGAGACACTTCCAAATAACTACTTGAGACATTTCCATGGCAATACGGTGGTAAAAAGCTCCTAAGTTATGTACTTCATATTTTCTTCTCAGCAGATATTTGCTGCAAAGTCAGGGGGCACATGTGCGAAGCTTGTATTGGAACCAAGGATACAACTCTGGAGGTCTTGGTATCCCTGAAAAAAGTGGTCTTGCTAACTTGTTTTAAGTCACACAAACCATGGCTGAGTATTTAAGGATTTTATCTGCACTAAAAAAAAAAAAAAAAAAAAAAGTTCCCCTGAAAGGAATAGCAGTAACTGGGCTGTTTCAGGTTTAAAATATCAAATTATCATATTAAACTTTATTCTTTAATAATGATGTGTGATGTTTAGTATTATAACCCATTTTCAAACAAAGTTTTAATTAAACTTTTAATACATTAATCTCATTTCTTTTCATGAACTTCACTCTAAACAACAAAGTTGATAATGTAAACATCACTTTTTGATTATTAAAATAATCCCTTTCAAAAACATTGACATCCTGAGAAACAAAATGGCCAGTGTTGTGCATACAATACGCCCACAATGCAGGGGTCCAATTTTAGCATAACACCCAATTTACAATTGACCATCAGCTTTTAAACCAATCCTAGGCAAATGGTTTTAAAGACAGTGATGTTTTCACCAATTCCCTCATGATTTGATTCAATTAATCAATTAGATTTATAAAAACATCATTCATGTAACCATATAACTGCCTTTAAGAGTGTTGCCCAAGGGACGCAGCAGCAGCTTCAGGATGCTTCCTCAAATGAGCTCTGGTATCTGGATTAGAGCTACCAAAACCATAACCTGCCTTCAAGCCACGGTCCTGTAGCTGTGGAGGATTTGTATCCAGCTAATGGAGCTTTTCCAGGAGTTAGTTACTTTAGAAAGGACCATACATTTTCAGTGGGACTTTAACAAAAAAATAGACTTTTCCCCCTAGCTTTATAGCCAAAAAAATCTAAAGTATTTTTGTAAAATGGTGACAAATTTTCAAGACTCCAAGTAAAAAAATCTTAGTGAAATGAGTTGTCAAAACATTTTGAAAATCTGTCAACAACTTGAATTCTTAGAAACCATGATTCGGTGATGCTTGAAATATTGTCTTGTTCATGCTGAAGCAGCTAAACCACATTCCTTGCTGCTTCAGCTTAGTCTTTTTTCTTCATGGAAAGTTACCGGTATGCTTTCACATACATTATGTGATTCCTCAAGCTAATCAGCATCCCACCAGCATCATCTTTTTCCAGGCAGGACATCTCCAGAGAGGCCACTGCAGACTCCAGAGTCAGTCAGTCAGCTTCCACTGCTTGGAAAAGATTTAGTCCTGCCACCCAAGGAAGCAGACAATTTTTCAGCCACTATCTATGGCCCAACCATCACCCAAGAGGGGACAATGCACAGCATAATAAGAATAGGAGTCACACAAACTTTGCTAACTGGCTTCTCACTAAAAACATCATTGACCTTTCACTGTAGGTGAAATTCGTGAGGATTCGGACCCTCATTTTTCAGTGTTTCCAACAAGAAAACTATAAAAAAACAGCAACAACAAAAAACTCAACCAACCAATCAAAAAAACAGTCTTATTTCCCCTGCGAACACAAAAATACCAGGAATCCAAACCCCAATATCCATCTGCAGCAAAAAAATTCCTGCATATTCAGATAAATTAGCTTAGTTTTACATCCACTGACACAATGGAAATTATTTCTAACTATAGACATTGTCATTAAATGGTCCGTATCTGACCTATCATATTAAGCCCTTGATGATCCATTTCATTCATTTCAATGGGTTTTTGATTAGGTTAGATATACTTTCCCAATTTTTTTTCCTGTTTCTTTTGCCCTTGAGATCTACTATTTTTTCCCACACCTATTGGGTTTGTGATTTATTGGTTTAATTATTTTATTTTTACTTAGTTTTAGTATTTATAATGGGACACAACTGACACTTTGATATAGAAACCACTATTTTTGTTAAGGGTTGCATGTGGCATTGTTGCCTTGAGCACAACGGGAGACTGGAAATCTTCTTTGATACTTCTAAATACTTTCACTTCTATTGAACAAAATCCTTCAGCACAAAAGCAATAGTGGCAAAAAGCAGTTTAAACATGTTAGTGGCTATCAAAACATGAAATTCCAGTATTTTGTAAACTAAGTATTTGCATTTCATCTGTGGCCTTTTCCTGGGAAGCATAGTTGTAAACCCAAGCTATTTTCTTCACCTGACAAGTATAAACGGTCTGTTAGAAAGGGAGGAAATTCTCCCACTACAGATGTGGCCAAGAGATAACTGCCAGTAATGTGCAATCTCATGGCAAAGCAAAACCTCTCAGATCCAAAATAAGAAATAAATGTGTGAAGAACAGCTATGGAGAAGTCCTAGTGATGGCAAATAGCCCTTTGCTAAAAGACATCAAGTAGCTACCTAGAGGCAGCAAATATTTTCCTGTATTAAAAAAATAGAATTCAGGCTAAAAAAAACCCATAAACCAGGACACAAGCTCCCATCCCGGCGAGACTGACACTGGCAACTGTAAATCATGGGGAGCATTTGCTCCTCCGAGCCCAGATCGTTCCTACACGTGTTATCAACCCCTACACACACGTTTGCAGGACTGGCATCACTCCCATCCTCTTTGCAATATTTTATCAGTGAGAATTCTCGTTTTATTTAAAACATACGAATGTAATTATTTACTTCAAGTGTATCAGGAAAGGACTGCAGTTCCTACTGCAGCATAACAGATAAGAAAGGCTATAATGTTTGTTCCAAGGCAAACACTGAAGATAGAATCCAGCAGATTTGGGAGGGAACGCGGGGGGGGGCGGAAATCACCTGTTAGACACTAGCTAAGATTGAATGGACATTTGGCACCGAACCCAAAATTGATCATTTTCTTGGGTCTAACTTTGTGCAGTCCAAAACCTGGAGTCAGATCAGAAACAACGATTAGCGCACCTAGAAATGGCTCAAATTAATTAATTAGCGCTCCACCGACCGACACAAACTCCCCCCAAAACGCCCCTCTTGGCACGGAGCGCAGAGAAATGGTTTCAAAGCCAAACAACCCCCGCACCGGCAAAGGCGCATCGCACACACGGCGAGGAGCGCCCGCCTTTGCCGTGTCGCCCCATCCCGGGCGCGCCCGGGGGGGCGGCCGCGGTGGAGCGGAGAATAGGGGAGCGCCGGGCGGGGCAGGGCAGGGCAGGGCCGGGAAGGGCAGGGCAGGGCGGCCCCGTCCCGCCCCATCCCTCCCCCGGGCCGAGAGCGGCGGCGCCCCGGGGGCGCGGCACCGGCGGCACCGGCGGGTCTGGG
>JAWWEE010000105.1:12773495-12866877 GCA_035221455.1 Xenops minutus
GGCGGGCTCCTGCCGCCGGCGGCGCCTGGCGCCCCTCAACGAGGACAACGGGAGGTTCCTGCTGCTGGCCGCCCTCATCGCGGCGTACCTGAGCGCCGGCGCCACCGTCTTCTCGGCCCTCGAGAGCCCGTCGGAGGCGGCGGCGCAGCTCCGCTGGAACCGGACCCTCCACAACTTCAGCCGCATCTTCAACATCAGCCTGCCGGAGCTGCGCGCCTTCCTGCGGAGCTACGAGGCGGCCATGGCCGCGGGCATCCGCGTCGACGCCCTGCGGCCCCGCTGGGACTTCCCCGGCGCCTTCTACTTCGTGGGCACCGTCGTTTCCACCATAGGTGAGCGCCGCCCCGACGGCCCCGCCGCGGAGACCCACCGGCCCGCCCGGGGGATGCCGCGGTCGCGGCCCCGTTGTTATAGCGACCAAAGTTTGGGGAGAGGCGCTGCCGCGTTGCTGTGGTAACCGGGGGCCTCGCGGTGGAGGGGCGTCCGGCTCCCCGTGTCCCCCGTCCCACGGCCCGCCCCGCAGCGCTCCGGCTCCCGCGGGGTATCATAGCAGGAGCGCCGGCCGTCGGTGCCCCGGGCCGGCGGCAGCGGGACCCCGTCCCGCCCCATCAAACTTGTGCTGCCGGCGCCTGCGTTTCATCCGAGCGGCCCGAAGGGGCGAGCGGGGCTGGCGGCTCCCCGAGCAGCGCCGGGATGCGCCTGGCGGCGAGTGGCTCGGTACCGGGAGAGGCGGGCGGGGGCCCGGCAGGCAGCTGATGGAGGTGCTGAGCGAGAGCTTTCGCGGTGCCTGGCCGCTGAACTTGGTACCGGCTTTAAGCGCTGGCAAAGTTAGGATGTGTATGTCATTAAAGACACGAGCCACACGAAGCTGTATTCTGTCCAGCTGTATCATAGTACATGTTCTCAGTGTATCGCTCCTTGCAGTCGTTCACATCCCTTAGGTGTTTAGGAAAAGCAACACTTTGTAAGCAAATGGTGAGTTTTGATGGGAGCATTTTCTTTTACTTAAAGTTACTGGGGTTTAATCTCAAAGTTTTTACTCTGAAAGCATAACTAAGAACTGTTGTGTGGGAGATTCGGCCGAAGTAAAGCTGTGGCTGTCTGCTGCTCTTGGGATGTTGCTTGAGAATCCCTGTCCTTGCGAACACAAGATCTCACTGGTCTTAACTCTCCTAGTTTTTAAGTTTTGTAACAAGCCAGTTGTTTTGGGGCTTCTGAGCATAAATGTCGTATTTTCCCTTTATTAGAGAGGAAGAAACAGATTGCTCATTGTTGCACTTACGTTCATTAGGTTGGGATGATGTTTTATCAACAGTGACTAATCTGTATAATAGAGTCGTGATGGTGACTACAGCAATGTTGTCAGGTATTGTTACTTCTTGCCTTGAATAATTGTTAACTTTTGTTTTGCAAGTACATTTAATAGTTCAGTCATTAAAACATCATTTTAATTAAGCATTAAACCTTCTTCATCACAGTAACATCCATCTAAAAGAGATCATTCTGACTGACCTGAAGGGATGGACAAAAAAATCCCAATGTATTAACAAACGCACTCTTTCCTTACACCTGCTGTAGCAAACAGAAATCTTCAGGTTAGGTGTAAAAACATTACTTCCCCACCAACCCTGGCTTCTCCTCTCTGAGGTTATTGAAATGTAAAATGTTTTGCTCCATTTGCATTTGTTTGCACCTCCACTTCATTACCCCATCTGCAGTCATTTGTACCTGGGCAGAGGGAATGAGTAACTCAGCAGTCTTGACAGGTGTAAATGGCTGAACAAAGAATTGTGTTTCTCATATTCCTGTAGCACAACCGATGGCACCAGGGCACTGCTCTCATTATAGCAAATAATACCCACATCTCTCACATGTGAAATAGAGGCTGTAGAATGTTTTTCCTGAGCTACAACAAAGGCCAGATTATGACAAGCACTCCCCAAGCAGTTCCTTCTCTTGGCATTCTACCTGCTAGTAGTTACTCCTGGATTACTTACTCTGAGTTCAGAGAACCTTCTGCAGAGCAAGGCTTTGCTCTGTGTGATGAGATGCAGCAGAAGGTGGCTCAAAGCAAGGTGGCCCAGCAGGAGTAGTGTCTCCTGAAGTACCAGCATCCCAAGGCTGTTGCACTCCATGCTGGCATAGCTTTTACCAGCTACATGTACAGCTCCTGCAGATGAAGATGAACTGCTGCACCCACCTCAGGGCTTCTCTCCATATGCCTCTTCATGGTTCTGCAGCTCGTAGAGGGGCAAATCCCATGGTGAGCTCAGCTGCCTCTCCAGGGGCAAGGTTTCTTCCACCACATAGTTGTATGCAGTTATTAATGGCAGCTCTGTCCAACAAAAGCAAAAAAATGCAGTGAATTAACTATTTGTCCTACTAAACCCCAAAACTATACTCTTAGCCAAACGTGCACAAAGCTGTCTGGCTTGTGGTCCTCGCATGGGAGAATCCCAGAATGTCACCTGCGGGAGCAATTCCAGAGTCGTTCTTTTGTGGTCCATTTTTCCCCTGCCAGCTAGCTCATTTATGTACCTACCCACCTGGGCTACCTTTGATTCCACTGTCAGCTCACACACCACATTGTACTGGCTCAGAACAATTTGACTTGCTTTTGTGTCATGCTTAATTGACAGGAATACTGTCTTTACTCAACCTCACCAAGAACTACCAGACATCCAGAGTCAAAACAGCTTGCCTTCCTCAACAACTTCATTAGTTAGATGTGTCAAAGCAACTTTATTACTCCAGCTAAACACTCCACTATCCTAGTGACGTGTTGGAAAGCTTTCTTACTCACTGCTTAACAAACAGCAAGTATACACAGTGTCTGTCAAGGGTAAATCACCTGCAGGTTCCTCAGCTTCTTATCTGCAGAGGATTCCAGCTTACAGGATTCTCACTATGTCTTTTCAAGCCCTCAGTCTGCTCTCAACAGGTTTAATAGAACTACGAAATCCTTTATATGTAGGTATCAAAATACAGTCACCCAGGGACAGGGTTGCAAATTTTCCTGGGGTTTGTGTAAGCTGAACAGAGGAGACTCCAGTTCTTCATCCTTCTGTAAACACAAGGCATAGCTGGGCTTGGAGAAAGCTGCTCCATCCACCGTCCTTGAGTAGGACCTTTGCAGTGCCAAGCAGCTCCCTTTCATTAGGTGTTTCCTTGGGTGCAGTTCTGCACTCCCCTAATTACACAGAGATGCAATCAAATCCTCTGAGTGTTAGTGGGGTCTTTAAGAAATGAGAGTTAAAATTAAATGCTAAGTTTAATATTAAAGCATTTTCCTGAATAGCCCACAAAGCACGTGGCTTACAGCTGATAAAACACCCTCCTGATAGCACTCTGGACATTCATTTTTCTATTATTGCATTGTTTGTGCTTGAATTATGAAATTATGAGTCTATTTTCATTAGACATGTCCAGATTTTCAGAGCTATGTAAGAAAATTCCTCAGTCTAATTTCCGATTGTTTGTTGTCAGACTACACCATCTATTCAGTCATTATTTTGCACTCCAAAAGTTACTGTTTTTGTAGGCAACTATTATTGTTCTGGTTTCTTCAAGGAGCAGCTAGGTGAAATGTATTCTTAAGTCTTTGGTCTAAGTGACAGTAGCCTTTGTTTTTCAGTTGAATTTTTTCCTTCCCTTTCCAAATGCAAACCATTAGTGGTTCCCTGCATTTTGCTAAAGACTGGAATCAAAAGCATAACTCAGACCAGCTTACTGCCTGGTAAAATGTTGAGAGTATGGCATAATCAGTCATAGTTTTCCCCATATTCCAGTAGCACAGATTAATTCTGCCCAGCATATTAGGCAGCTCTGGAATGCCTGAAGCTCTGGATTTCTGACTCAGTCCATGAGTCTAGACTCTGTACCCAGATTTTTTTTTCATCTCCTAAATGTTAGAATAAACCTTAGGTGCCTTTCTAGTAAAATATATTGAGACATTGACTTACCAAATTTGGATTTTAAGCTTCTTATGTGTAAGTACATGTGTTTCAAAAATCAAATTATATAATTGATTTATAGAAATCTATAATGGACATTAAAAAATGAGGTCAAAATAAGTACTCTGGTATGTTAAACTGATTTTTCAATATAATATTTTTTAAAGGACCCTTACTGTGGGTGGATTGTTTTGGGACGGAACATGTCTGGGTTATGTATGCTTGAGAAGGGCTCTTGGGAAGAAAAGATACAAGGATCCTCTCTGTGCAGCTGTGTGAAGGCTGCAGGTGTTCAGGGCACAGTGTGTAGGAGTGAGCAAGAATGGTCATCCTTTCCTTATCCCTGAGGTATCCTGTTAAATGACTCAATATCCCTGTGGACTGACAGTTCCTCACAAAGGGATGGGGCATGTTCTGCTCTTATCTTAAATGAGAGGCACAATGTTCGGTGTTTTCTGCCATCTCACTGGCTTCTGGGAGCTGTTCTTTTCTTGTGTAGGATGTCAGCTGGGTTAGACCTTCTCTCTGGGTCCTCGGTAGAAACCCAGCATACCCAGCACATTGTTTCTGCCTGTGCCCCACAATCTAAACACCGTAACCACTCTATTCTAAAATATCCTCTAGCTCTCTGTCATAGACTTGTGAGAAAATCTGATGGTCCAGATGTGCTGGAGGTGATAATTTCTTGGAAGTGATGTGCAAAATACAGTTGGATAGCTCAGCAAGCTCATGGTCGGGTGTTGGACTGCACTGCTAGGAGGCAGGGGGTGAGCCTGAGAGCAGGCACTTCATAGGATAATTTGGCAAGAAATTTCACAAATAATCAAGATGGTCTGAAGTTTTTAAGGGCAAAATATATTTATCCTGTCTTCTTCTTTGCTATATTTCAGGATTTGAATGTGAGCCATAGCCACCAGAGGTTCTGGCTTTCTGCTCTCTCTCAATGCAGTCTCACTGTTTATACAGCCAATGCAACCAAAAGGAAACAGCCAGACAAGAGTGTAGACCTGATCAGCATCAGTGTTATGCTCCTCAGGACTCTGCAATTCTCTGAGGCTTGTCCAGGCAGCTTTTGGCAGGCTTCAGATTAGGGGGGAGTTGCTTCCAGAGTTGACCTTCTTAAAGTTAAGAAATAATCAAACAAAACCAAATGAGAAAGCAGCTGGAAGAGCAAGCAGTATTATTAAGCTGCAGTGTCAGGTTATTTGTCTTTGCCATCCTGTACATGGTCTGCAGCCAGCATGAGAGTGTGTTTCAGGCAGATGTGATTCTTTAGACATATGTCATGTTTTAATCAATGTGTCGGTGGATTTCTGAAAGTTATTTTCTCACTCAGGTACTCTTAGTAAAGAACAGAGAGCGAAAGACTCAGAGCTCAGCAGGTCAATGGTCAGCATACTTCTGTGGAGAGAAGTGATCCTACAGTGATTTTCCTCAGATGAAAACCTGGCACCATAGCAATGTTTTCTACTTGGCATAGCTGCATATAGGAGTATTAACTTCTTTGGGTACCAAATAGGAATTTCCTAAGTGTGTGGGCATAGGTTGGGTGCTCTGAGCAGAAAAGTAATCTAAAACACAGCTTGCCTTCTTGTACTTGAGAGCAACAACAGGAAGCTTTACGTGGAGTACATCCATGTAATTACATGGGTGACTTGAGGTGTCCCCACTGAATGGTCTCAGTGAAACAGTTTTGATCCTAAATATTTCAGGGGTTTATTCTAGAAGGCAGGAGAGAGAACCCCCAATACTTTAAATAAAGCCCTTTTTAAAAGAAAAAAACAATTTAAAAATATATCAGTCTCTACTGCTTAGGATTTGCCTGCTTCTGTAGGGTTATGCTAGCCAGAGAAAATGAAGCTATTACTGTGCTTTGGTCATCTAAATTGAGTGACTTCTACAGAGCTCATCATCTCAGATTACTTAATCTAACAGTTTTAAAGGTTTCTTAACTATTAAACCATAGCTATGAAACCAATTGTTTCAAAATACTAACATCAGTACAGTGGAGATCTAATTGTTGGTTTACTGCTGGAGAAGTTGAGGACAACCAAACTGCACTTTTTTTTGCTGTGGCCATGGAGTTTGAGGTGCTCGGCTGGAACACTGAAACATGGGGTCTCCAAACTGGATGTCAAATGCCACAGCATCTCAGAGCAGTCACCAAAAACACAGAGCCTGTCTGTAACATCAGGGAATAAAGAATTTGCCCAGCATCACATGAAATATGGTCCAGCATGTCAGAAGTCAGGGGAAATTTTATACTGACTTACTGTGTGCTGGTTCAGGTTCAAAAACAGAAGACCAAGTGGAGTTTGTAACTGGATTCTCCATTTCTGCAGCCTTCAGGGTCCCTCTAACTCAGGTAATTGATGGAGTGGCGTCTGCTTAGTGAACACATACCTGCTGCTTAGCAGAACATTCCATTTGGTCTTCAGTGATAGTCCTGCTGGGTAGCAAATATGTGTATTTTAGTTCCTTATGCATTTACAAGGGCTTGGAGATGTGACTGCAAACCACACATTGGTGTGCCAAAACACCACTTTGACAGGTCTCTGTCCATGGAGGTGACACATGCGGCTCCAGCCAGTCCCTCTCTATTACTAAGCAACCTCCCTGTAAACCAGTTATCATGCCTGTAATAGCAGTTAGGGGGTCATAATTACTGGGCTTATCAGCTGCCCTGTTTGCTGCAGGCTCATAAATCCAAATCCTGCCTGAAACCTTGTGGGCTGAAACCTTATGGACCCTGGCCAGTCCCTAGAGTCTGACCCCAATTTTGCACTCCTGAGGATGTTCCCCCTTTCCTTCTCTTACAGCTTATCTAGTGCTCCCACCTGCCTTTCTCAGGTACTCTTAATTTCTCCAGCTTCAGCTGCCTCCCCCCCAATTAGTATGCCATTCTCTACTGATGAATTGTTTGCTTGATTGACTTTTGAATTTTTGTTTGATGTCCTTGCAGTCTTTTACATTAATAACTACCAAAGAAGTCAAAAGTAAAACTTTACGGTTTCCTTCTGTTCCTCATCACACCTGTCCCTCTTGCCTTGTGTTAATCCTGCTATTGATCCCTGTTTCTTTTTTGGTCTAACTACTTCTTCCTTCTCTTATTGCCTTCTGTTTGACAAAGATCATACACACCTCGTCATTTTTTCTCACTTCTACTGATGGATCATCTTTGTCAGCACACTGTCTTGCTTTTATGCAAACTTTAATTGCTCTTCATTGTGGAGAGAAGGGGAAAACAATTATAGGATAGTTCTGTTACCAATTAATGTCATGTAACAATACCCACTCCTGGTGTTATGCTGGAAAATACAATGTCATTTCTTTATTTTAATGAGTGCAGTGTTATCTTTGCAGCTATTGAAGTCAATGAGAATTTTACCTCCTGCCATAGTAACATCAGGGTTAGAGCAACAGAAAACCAACTTGGAACATTTCATCTGCAATTTTTAAAGTGAAGACAGCTTGATATTATTGGTAACATAACCTGTGACCATGATCTGTGTAAACCTTGCTTACCTTTATCAAAAGAGACAGTTTTCATAGTATGTCAGCACCAAGTGCTTATCTGAGAGCATTTGGGGAGAAGATGGTTAAGGGCAAAGATTAGGGTTCATGCTGGTAAACCTTGAAATGTGAAAGTCCTCCTGAGCAACATAAATCTTTGAAGTGACAATAAAAAATTCAGTGAATAGAAAGGCTTTAGTAACAAACAGAATTATAATCCAAGGGGCAATTGTATAACAATCCAGACAAATCAAATATCTCCTCAATAGCCTACATTTGCTGAAGTCAATAGCAGACCAGTCTACAGAGCTTTAGGAAATCCTCCCTTACTTATTTTATTGGCACACTAGGTTTATAAAACAAATGTAGGTCTGCTGTTGCCAGCACTTTTTATTACTGTGTATAATACATTTTCCCGAGCTCGGTGGGTCTGTTGATGGCACTGGCTGGTACACCTAGACATTAGAAGGTTTCAGTGCAATCTCTCTTGAATCAAATGAGAAGTAGAATGAAAATTAAATCTAATTGCATTAGATGAGGCAAAGCATTAGCAGCCTTTTCAAGTAATTAAAGCTTTGGAGTGGAATAAGATAAGAAATTGAATGGTTTGATGTTAACATATAGGATTACTTATTATAGGTGAGACACTGCTATTGCTTGTGTTTAAAAATCCATAGTAAGTGGGTGAAAAAAGCAGTAATACCTTGATAACAGTTCTAGCCTCACAGTGATTCCTCAATGGATTTTAATCTTTCTGAGCTTGTACCACTGCATCTTCTTACCCTTCAGAAATGTTTGGCCAAATGTTTCCCTTTCATTCTCAAGTCTTGGGCAAATTTAATCATGGTGGAAACTGCAACTAAGGGAAAATTTGCCCCTGTGAGAGCTGGGTGAGAAACTAATTCAGTAAATTTCAATTAAAACCAGATAAAATCTTTTCAGTTATTCACTATTGAATATTCTGTCATCTCTGCTCAGCCTGAGCATTGTGCAAACAATGTATTTATCTCCCAAGGACAAACAAAAAAATACAGTGCCACTCATGTTCAATGTGTATGGAGTCAAATTTGCTTTAAGACTGATGGAAATGGGGGGAGATGACTGTGGTGTAAAGATCTAAAATCCAAATTGTGATTTTTGTGAGAGAGGTAGAAAGAAGCTCTTTGATAAAATTATTTGATTTGCAAACATGGCTATTGGCAGAGCTGTCAGTGCGAGGAAAATCTCAGATAAAATCAAAAGCTCAAAATTACCTTGATAATGTGATGAAGTTGTCCAGCATCATTAAATTTAAAAGTAGTCAAGGGAAATGCATACTACGGAAGGAAGAGTTAAATGCAGAAGTAGAAAATGGGAAATAACTGGTTAGTCAGCATTCCTGTCGTCCTGTATTTCTGCAACACTGTATTTCTGTTAGTTACTTAAAATCTTTGTGCCTTCGTGAATGAATTAGAAGAGCTGTCCAAGCAAAAAGATACTTCACAATTTGCTTCTTTGCTTTCAGCCGGAGCTTTTTATACTAAGGGATTCATGAAGGCATATTTAAACCATTAAGAAGTCCAGGTAGATTTATCAGAGTTTTTTCATTTAATTGTAACTGTAGAAGTTTGTACAGAGATTTGGAAAAAACCCAGGCAAAGGTGGAAAAGATGCTTTTATGTTTAGGGTCTTTTTATCCCACTGGTCCATCTTTATAGGCTAACTCTCTGTAAAGCAGAAGAGATGAGACAGCTACCAAGAAACAGATGTTCTCTGAACACCTACCTACGCAAACACCAGTGGCAGAAGAAAAATATGCTGGAAGTCTATTGTTTAATCCACTCAAAAGATAAGCCAGTGATATAACTGTCAAACAGCCTTTCCCCATCTGTAAGGCTCAGAAAGCCCACGAGTGACATCTTGTTTTATCAGATTTCTTATGTGGGGAAGTACGACATACACCCAAGATCACTTGTGAAATTCAGATAATGCTGTTTTGTAGCCTGAAAGGAGAAGTATTGTGAGATGTACTGGCACAGAAGTGACAGTACATGTGCAAGTACTCTTTTGAAGCCAATGTCTCGAGAACATAACAAAATTTGGATGCCATTATTCTTTTTCCCTTGCAGTTCAGCAAAAATATATATTAAAAAAAAATTTAAAAAATTGCTCAACCTTGGGTCTACACAGACTACTGCAAGTTTCAATAAACAGCTAAAGCAGGTGTGAATGCTAATGTTTGAAACACTCTACTTGAAATGACAGGGCATAAGCTTTTTTCTTTTAGGGTGTTGCTTAGATACATGATTATCCACACAAAAAACATTCTCAAAAAACATCAGAAAATAAGAATGGAATCAGCTTTAAAGGATGAAAAATTCCGATTGCAAGAGAAATCTACTTTTGAAACAATGTTCACCTGGAACATGAAGAGTGTAGGAAGGTCAGAGGAGGTGGCAATTTTTGGCTTCAGATATTGGTCATATTTCAAGAGAGAGAAGGAACTGGCAACTCTTGGGGTCTATGAGCTATACCATCATATATATCCATGGTTACTGAAACACACTTTGTGTATTTCTTGGTTATCATGCTTTTGTTTTCTGCAGATTTTTTTAAATAGTTGCTCTAAAGTCAGGTATGTTTCTTCTGTCTCATAGTATCTCAGAGGTTTGGCAGTGCAGTAAGCCAAGGCAGATGCCTCTGCACACAGCCTAGAATGTGAGCAGGGGTTGGGCACCATCCTGACAGCTGTTAATGCAAGAGTTTGAAGCCCCTTAGCCTCTAGTGCAAGGGAGAGGTTTTCCACAGTAATGTAACTTATTTAAGTAACCAAGGGGCATGTGGAATGTATTTTTCCATTATTAAAACCACCACCATTTCAGAAAAGATTATAGAAAAATAGTTTTCCCCAGCTGTTAGAATAAGGAAAGAAAAACCAGAGACAGGACCCTGCAGTCATGAGGTGTGGAGGCAGCCACAAGAAGCAGCTCTGGGCCAGTTCAGACTAATTCACAAGGAGACAGGCTGCAGCCAAAAGAAAGAACACCCTGCTCTCTTCCCCTTATCCTTTGGGAAGTTCCTTTGGGAAGTGGTTTAGCGCTAATTTAGGCAAGAGTAGCCCATATTCTTTCTAATGAGCCATTAGAGTACCCCAGCTGTGCCAAGGGGCAGAGTAACTGACAAAACAAAGGGGATTTAGTATCATCTCACTTAAGATTAGTCCAAGAAAGGCAGTATAAAATGAAGAAAATAATTTCAATCTCGATTTTTATGACTGCAAACGAGAGACTGGCCCCAAGAATTTAGCAGAGAAGAAGATTATATTATTTATAAGAACAACAAAACCTGAAGTATTGAAAGAAAGTTTGTTTATGAACAATATGTTAATAGAAAAGGAAGATTGTCATGCCACAGGACTCTTCTATCTCTTTACAGTCAATTCAGCAAGGTAAGTGCCAGTTTCTGGGTCCCAACTTTCTTTGTGCAGTTTGAATTCATACTCCTGATTTTCATCCTTCTCTGAGCTTCATTCTCCATCATGTCCTTTTGGGAGAGGCCCCCTCTGCCTCATTAGAAACCTTGTTCTGTTGCAGTAGGATTAGCTAGAAAACCTAAACATAAGCTTGCCAAAGGTTTTGAGCCTCAAGCCTGTGACTCTTCCCATGTATTCCCTCTTCAGGGGCTACTGCTTGGCAAGACTGGGCCAGAGGTGCTGCTCACCTGGCAAACACTGGTGACTTGGCACAAGTCAATCCCCATTTGCTTGTACAAGGTATATGAAGCGGCAGCCAGCCCCAGCCAGGGAGCCATAAAACTGATTTAGTGACACTTCTGCTTCTTTCTTGGCTTGGTTTTGTGCCAAAGAAGTTTGGCCAGACCTCCTTATGTATTTATTGGGCTATGTCTTTAGGATAACGACATTTAGTAGTGAGCAAGGGTGGACTTGTTTAGTTAGTCTTTGGTATGCACTTTCTTTACATGCTATACACAGAAAGGGCACATGCAGTACAGCTGAGGAAAAAAGCTTGCCTACTTCGGGTGAATGAAGAGTGTTAGAGTACTGCTGCTGCTGGCAAAGCTGAAGCCCCAGCATTTATCTTTTTAGGGGTCATTTTTCAGTCAGATTTACAAAAGTTAGGCCACTTGAGCTGATAAATGTGCCTGCTGAGTACCCACTATAAACTGAAGATCTTTCTTGGAAAGCTCAGCTAGAAGGTGTCAGCATAGAAAAACACACTTGGGAAACCTGCTGCGGGAAGGCGAAGGTAAATATTCACAAGCAGCCAGGTTTTGAGGAGGTTAGTCCTCTCTCCTTCCCTGAAGTATTTTAGGGGGCACCCCCAATGCTTTAGAACCCATCAAGGTGGTAACAGTTGAGGTTTCTGAGAGGAAACTTCATCCTTACTCCTCTTATGCTTAGGTCCAGTGTATCCTTCACCCTAAATATGTTGTTCCCGCTCTATCACACACGACAACTTCTCCTTAGGCATGGGGTCCTCTCTTCACCTTCCTGCTGACATGGCCAGGTATCAGCCCCACAGGTCAGCACCTCTGCATGTAAGTACTCTGTGTCTGGGGTTGAGCTTCACACTCCCATCTTCAGGGGATTTCCTTTCAGCTTCTTGTCCCCCAGCTGGCAGCCCTGTTCCCTTTTTAGCAGAAGAAGTCCTTCATCACAACCTCACCTCCAAAATTTCCTCTCTGTTCCATCCCAGGATCACAGCCACCAGAAGCTCTGGTTACCTCTAGAGCCCTGTCCCTCACATCATTCTCTGTTGCAGGAGCCTCTTGCATCGTTCCCACGAGGCAGCCCCTCGTGACATCCTACTGCTCTCCATGGATATCCATGGGAGTGCAAGCCCCTTGCCCACATGCAGAAATCAGAGGTTGCCAGAGAAGGTGGGGAATCTCAGCACTCTTGCCCTGATGGAGCTGCCCTGCCACCTCCCAGCCCTGGGCACAAGGTGCTCCTGTCCAGCCTTGTCTCTTGTCCTCACCCAAGTCACACCTGGGAGTAATTTTAGGTTTATCTTTGTCATTCACTTCTACAGAAGAATATTGTCATCTCTTAGTCTCTTTTTATACCTTTCACATGCACCTGGTAACTATTTATTAACTTCACCTTTTAGTTACTTAATGTTATCATTGCAAATTTAATCACTTTTCCCAAGGAAGCTTGGGTTATTTTAGGATTACAATTCTATTAACCCTTTTAAAACCCAATGTACTTTAAAGAGGAATGAATATATGGGCATGACCTTTTAGCCTGTAGTTTAAGTCATGTCCAGCAAAGCAGTGCTGAGAGTGATTAGTTTTGGTGTTCACTTATGTTATGCATTGCAGTGCTTTGGATAACCAATAATTCCATCACAGCTGTGTGTAAACAGAGTAAAACTGGTACTGTGGAAAGCCTTTAATAATTGCCTGCAGCTCCTTTAAACTCCTTAACGTTCCAATAATCAGCTCCTGACTATGTTCTGCCAGCATGGCTCCTTTCGAGTAGCAGTTGGCTCAAACACCTGACTAATATTTTATGGGTGGAGATGAAAAAAGGAGGCACAGCAGAGACCTGGATGGTTTTTAATGACATTCATTATGCTTACCATGGTGATCTTTCATGTCACTGAATAGACAGGGCATCTGTTCCAAAGTCTTTGGGTGCATGTATGCACCTTTTTATATACTGAACACTTGGGAAAACAAACAAAAGCAAACCCAAAAAACTTCCCTGGTTTGGTTCTCTCTGATTTACACAGCAAATTTACAGGGGTTCTGACCATCTGTGTATTTGGGGACACCAAGTCTGTTTCTCATCTTAAAGGCATGTCTTTAAAATTATTTTTAAAAACATTAGGAAATGTCAGAAACTGCCTACTTACTCATCTTGAAGTGGTATGTATTTATTACCAAGGATGGATGGGTGAATGGATCGATCAATAGAATGGTTATGGGAGTCAGTGCTGATTTGCATAGTCACTATTTTCTCCATGGAATATCTGCTCAGTACATGGGTCACCAAGGACTATGAGCTTGTGTATGATACAGGTTAGACCAGCTCTAAAACCTGCATTTGTATCTCATGTCTTCAGACATAGCATAGGTCCAGCTTAAAAGGTCTTAATTCACACAGTGATGCACAGACTTCTACTGTTCAGGAGCTGTTTCCAGATAGTAATCTAAATAAAATCAAATGGAGTTTTACAGAAATTTTGATATTAAAGGCTTTGCAGTGGAAAAGGTCTAAAAAAATTTATGGTTTCAGCCCAAAACATATTATTTTAGTAAAGTGGACTGAGAAAGATCTTAAAGGGAAAGTTAGTTTTTAATTTGTAGTCTGCAAATGCAAAGCCAGGTGGAAGAACTGACTTGTAGTATTCTCATTCCTTGGGTAAAAGCACTGAACACAGTCGTTTTATTGGCTCTGAGCTGTGACCCTGTATCCAAGGCAACTGTTTCTGAATGTTAGGTGGTGAGGAGCTATAGAATAAATGAGAGGCAGTTGTGAAATACACAGGTATGATTTTCAGGGGGAAAATAACGAAATGCTAACAGGTGGAAAAGGGTTGAAAGAAGCACCAGAGCCCAGACATGGAATTCAGAATAGGATGTTTTGTTACGTGTTATGGTATACACATTAGTCAATAAAGACCAACCAGGACTATTGGAAAGCTATGAAGTAAAGCAAGTGTGAAACAAACATGAAACAAAATTGGCTGCTCTTTGTCTGTCTGTGTTCTGTAACCCCCGTCCCTTGGGGACCAGTCCTGTAAGAGCTTAGGCTTTATGCTGCAAGACCTTCTTTCCCTCTGAAAGCAGCATTCTGGATATAGCTGGTTTTGTTATTGTTTATTTCTGAGGAATCATTTATTTAAAAATTTGTATTCAACCATTTTAGTTTCTTCTATTCCTTTAACTATAACTCCATTATAGCTATGTAGTGGTATAGAGGTGATGCTATTCTGATGATCTGTGCTGTTTCACTCTGGGATTTAAAGTGATTGCCCTGGTGTGCTGACTTGCTCTGTGAGTGAAGTCCCATGGCAGGACACCTACATAAGGAGAACTGGGGTGGCTGAAAGAGGCAGGGACACATTATGCCATGGTAAAGGCTGGAAGAATTTTTTTTTGTGTGTATAGTTTTTGTTTTTTGTGTTATAGTTTTATGGTTTATTCCCTCTCTGGATAAATACACCTTTACTGCAAAACTGTCAACCCTTTTAATCTCAAAATATAGTAATACAAAGTAATTGCCAAAGCAATTGGCCCAAGAGAAGAGCTCATAGGTACTAAAGCTGCTATTCTTTTTTCTCTTCTGGCATCAACTATCTCTTTTACCCATAAAAAGATAAGCAAGCAAGAACAACAAGAAGCACGTCACGAGTTTGTCCAGCTATACTACTTCTTGAATCCATCACCAGATTAAGTAATTTAGAAGTCCAGATGAGCAGAATTGTAACCACAAAACCTGTTACACAAGTCAGGATGAAGGTCTCATTAATTGCCAGCACTTACTCATGAGAGTCTGTTGCAGAGTTTGTATCAACTCATCTCTATTCTGTTTGGGGAGCACAAATATCCAACAGATGACAATAATGCTGCCATAGAGCTTATATCTGAAGTGGTGGGTCAGAATGGGGCAGAATTATCATGATGGGGGTTGAAATATTGCACCTGAGCCACAGAAAGTCAATCCCAAGGTACAGGGCCATAAAAAATGTAAAGTGCTGTTGTGCTTTTTTCCTTGTACTGTCTCAGAAGCACAGGCAGTTCTGGATTAATTTGTTTCATCCAGGCGTTGTGATGTACCTTATCCTTGAGCGGGGGCTGAGCTCAGAGATGATGTACAGAACAGACCGGGACTAACCCCTCGTGGTTCAGGTGGTGCTGAAGGGGCAAACACAGCTAGCAAAGAAAGACCCTGTATGGAGAGTACGTGATGCACTTCCCTCAGCCAGCTACTGACCTGAAATTACTGAGAGACATGTTTTAGTGGTGGGTCTGGCAGTGCTGGGTTAACAGTGGGACTCAATGATATGAAAGGTCTTTTCCAACCTAAGTGACTAAGTGCTGTGTTTTCCTGGTGTCGCCTTTTGCTTGTTTTATATGTTTCTTATCACTCACATTGCTTTGATGGGTCCTTTCACCTTGCATAGCTACATACTGAATTTTGGTAACATGCTTCAGAAAATCTCAACGAAACAAACAGCATCAAAAATATAAAACTTCACCACCTCTCATGAATGATCACAGAAAATACTAAAAAGCTTTAGCACATTTACAACTTGATCCAAACTGTCACTATCTCTTTTTTTTTTCCCCCTAATTAATAAATGTGTCTACCATATGTG
Source organism: Xenops minutus (assembly GCA_035221455.1). NCBI lineage: Eukaryota > Metazoa > Chordata > Aves > Passeriformes > Furnariidae > Xenops > Xenops minutus. The sequence goes on from JAWWEE010000105.1 coordinate 12,789,289, forward strand.
GGACAATAAACCCATTTATTTTGATGGTGATGTTCACATGTTTGCTGTGAGGCACATGTTTAAATGCTTTCCTGACAAGGCACGGGTGAACAGATGCCTTTTCCATAACAAGCTGGCTGTATATCCCTAGCTGGCAACCACAGCAGGCTCCTCAGCTTCTTCCTGAGGGCCAAGCACTAGTGGATTTTCATCATTAAATGAGAGGGCTCCTGCCAGCCAATCCAGAGAACAGGTCCACCCCACAGAGGAGAAGGAGCTTAGAAGAGCTTCCCAATGACCCATGTTAAGCCTGGGACACCAGGTGTGAGGTCTGTTTAGAGGTTGTCTTTTTAACACTACAAAATGGAGAGACGGTCGTCCAAAAAACAAAATATAATTACCTCTTTGGTAATATTTTCTGGTAATACTGTGCAAGTTTTTCACTGACTTTTACAGAAAATACTCTTTTTACTGTGAAGGTATTGATCACAGAATCGCAGAATGGTTTGGGTTGGAAGGGACTTGAAAGATCATCACAATCCCCTTGCCATGAGCAGGGACACCTTCCACTAGACCAGGTAATTCAAATTCTGCAGTATATTCTGAATTGCTGGCACACAGCTGTTTCTGAGCACGCCAAATCACTTGTGAAAGTAGGACCACCTCTTTCCTCATGCACCTTCATGTCATTGAAAAGGTATGTCCAAGCTTACGTGTCATGAGCATTTGCATTCTTTTACCAACCAGTGCAAAATTCTCCATCCGTGAAGTAGGAAGGGAGCACAACTAAACTATCTAGAAAAAAACAGCCATTGCAAAACTAAAATAGATTTCAAACTGCAATCTCAACTTACTCTACATAGGGAATATTTTCCTATTGCTGTTTAAAGGTGTGTTGTGCTAATAAACTGGATTTAATGATTTCATTATGCTCTATAATGATTTCATTATACTCTGTGCTAAAAGGAGCTCCTTTTAGTTCTCAAACTTCCATTTATGTGGTCTGATACTGATATTTACCTCCTTGAATATGTTACTTGCTCGGTATTTTTGCGGAACAATATGGTAAAAATATTTCAGCATGTGGATTTTTCACAATCCATTAATTTAGATTACATGCAGTTATTTATTCATGGGACATGAGCAGTCACCTTGATCCTGCCAGGCTGCTTTTTGACTGAACCACCAAGTGTTTTTACAGGGAAGAGTAGCAATACCTGCAGAACTGAGTTTCAGAAGAATCTTCCTGAAATAGTATGTGAAATATATGTAAATAATTTCCATAAAACAACTGGCATCAGCAAATAACATGGAGTAAACTTACTGTATTTATTTGCATGCAAATTGAAGATCACTTTTGCTGTTATTTAACCATCTGTAGCTACAAGATATTACTGCTTATTTATAAAATTATGTGTACAAGTAATGTCAGTAAGCAATATTACAAAAAGTAATCCTTATAAAATAGAGGTGAATTAATACTGTTGCTGGATCTTCCCCAAGTTTGTATACTCTGATTTTTCTGTTTAACTCTGCAGTAGTATTTTTCCCTGCTGTAATTATCAGTCTGCGAATTCCTAGTGCTCCCAGTCTGCCAGGCAGGTCTGCAGTGCGATGGCTTTTCCTTCCCTCTGTGATGATACCAGCTGGGCTAGTCACAGTTGGGATTTGGATAAGACTTTAAAATGCTGTTATGTTTAAAACTGTATTCAATATATGGGAGGTCAGTTATACAGCCTGAAAACTTCCATCTTCTCAGTGGGAATGATATAATCGGACCTCGGTAATGGAAGTGTTATGCTGGGTGACAGTTTGTGAACAGAGAGCTTGAACCTTCCATAAGGTCATGCTGGTTGGCACATGTGGGAGCATGGAAGTGACCTCTTCACCTCTGTCACCTTGAAGAAGTTTGGCTTCAGTGATCCTTCCACCTTCTTTTACAGAGTGGTGGTGCTCTGTTAATACACTGCCATTTGTCTGTGCAGCGATTTTTTCTTGCTTTTTTGAGTGTTAGTCATTTTGTTGAGCTTTCTGGTGCCTTCTTCATACTTCACAGGATTCAGTTTTATGTTGGCCTAAGCTGACTTAGGGGTAGCACTCCTTTTGTCCAGTGAGATGAGAGCCTTGTTAAATTATATATAACCTGAACTTATGCATGAAAACCTATGTCATTAATGTTATCCATTTATCTCCACACCATAGGTTTTGGAATGACCACACCAGCAACTGTGGCTGGAAAGGTATTCCTCATCGTTTATGGCCTTTTTGGGTGTGCTGGGACTATCCTTTTCTTCAACCTCTTCTTGGAGCGCATTATCTCCCTCTTGGCATTTATCATGAAGGCGTGCCATGAGAGACAGCTGCGAAGAAGTGGTCTCCTACCTCCCAACTTCCGAAGGGGGCCAGCTATGTCTGGGGTGGGCAGCCTTGTGGGCTGGAAGCCATCCGTTTACCATGTGTTGCTGATTCTGGGAATTTTTGCTATTACCCTTTCTTGCTGCGCCTCCGCAATGTACACGGCGGTGGAAGGGTGGAACTACATTGATTCCTTGTACTATTGCTTTGTCACCTTCAGCACCATTGGCTTTGGAGATTTGGTAAGCAGCCAAAACGCTGCATACCAAAATCAGGGATTATACAGATTCGGAAACTTCGTATTTATATTTATGGGGGTATGTTGCATATACTCTCTTTTTAATGTCATCTCAATTGTAATCAAGCAAGTTTTGAACTGGGTGTTGAAAAAGTTCGAATGCAGATGTTGCCCAAAGTGCCATAAATCAAGTACGCGCCTCAGCCGCCGCAACGCCATCACCCCGGGAGCCCGCCTGCGTCGACATAACATCTCAGTGGACACTGATGGACAGTACGACAGTGACACCGAGGGGAGGAGGCTCTCTGGAGAGATGATCTCCATGAGGGAGCTCACGGCATCCAATAAAGTCTCCCTGGCCATTTTGCAGAAGCAGTTGTCCGAGACGGCCAATGGCTACCCGAGGAATGTTTGTATCAATACGAGACAAAACGGTTTCTCTGCAGGGGTGGGTGCTCTAGCCATCATGAACAACCGCTTGGCAGAAACCAGTGATTCTAGGTAGAGTTTTTGAAATTCCTTTTCTTTCTTTAATAAAAATAAAGTGGTGATTAGGGTGGAATTATCATTGTAAGCTACTGGAAGGTTTTACATTCAGACACAGCCTTGGTATTCATTGGGTGTTCTGCATTTTAGTCTCTGGGGGTTTTATAAGTTTTCTCTAATATTCATTGAGATCTTTATCATTATGTTACAATTTTCCCCTAAGGGGGTTTTGGAAGAGATTTGAATGTCTTTGATGCAGAATCTAATGCACTTACAGAAGGATGATGTACATGGTTAGGATGGTGTCAAAACTAGCGTGTTCTTCGTCAGAACAGAGCCTGAACCCAAACTCTGTGTTAAAATGCATGAAGTGGGCAAGTTTGGCTGCAGATTCAGACTTGGGGTTGGTAAGGTTTGACTAAACCAGTATCTCAGTTTATTGAAGTGTGGATCTGGCCCTGAGCTTTGTACTCAATGCCATTCAGTGATTCCTCAAAGCAGGCCTGTATATAACACACATGTAGGTGACAGCTGCCACAACACCTTTAGGGCGATTGTGCTGCATTCAATAATCCTACTGACTTCAATAGTAGAGGATTGGATGGGCTGAATTCCCCTCATACAAATGATGGGATTTAGCCAGTCTTGTTTGAAAGACTACCTGCCACCTAACTCTTTAAAAGTCAGGGGATTATCAAGGACCATGTCAAAGTGTGCAAAACTATTCCTACCTACTGAGTAACTGAAAACAGGCAATTATCATCTTCAGTACTGACTTCATTTAATACAAGAGAAGCCAGTATGCACCTCTGGTGTCAAATGTTTGCATCACCACTGAAATGCTTATTTCATTACTTCCACATTAAAATTAGACACCAAAATGAACACAGGCTCTCTGTTGTCTTACAGTTGCATCTTTACTTCTGCAGTATTGTTGCAGAGATTCATACAAATTATTTCCTTGCAGTTTTTTGAGGACTCCAACCCTCTACTTGTTTCTCACAAACCTGATTGTGTAGGTTATACAAAAGAGCATTACTTTGGGGTTCCCACAGAAAGCTGGCGTCCTCCAAAATGTTGATACTAAGTCATGAATTGGCCTTTGGCTGTTGCTACTGTCTTAAGCCATATTTAACCTGTGCTAGCCCAAATCACTGAAGAACCAGAAGCAAAACTGGTCTAGAATGTCTAGTTTAGCAGGATAAATGGGTGCAGAGGAACTGTTGCAAAGCTCTTTTCAGAAATACATGCACAGCTCCGGATCATTTCTCTAAACTATCTCCACTATGCTGTTAAGATAATAAAAAGGCTTTTGCTGATTCCAGACAAGAAACAAAACCTAAACTTATATTCTGAGAAGCCACAGTGACCTGCTCTTGGAAACTTCTTGTGAAATTGTAGGCAAGACCATGAGTACTAGTTTGGTCACTGAATAAATTGAAGAAGCTGTTGAAAACAAACTAGGAATGTTAGAAATTATTGAAAATAATATTTTCATGAAGTTTCATGCAGATATTTTATTTTTCTGTGTTGTTTACTTACTTTATTTTGCCTTGCATGGGTTTGGGGTAGCCATCATTTCTGCTTTTCTTTAAATTTGTAGTAGTACAAAATGTTTTGGAATTTAACCTTGGAAAACTATCTTTTAATTTGAGGTTTTGCACACTTGAGCCTGCCAGCTAAAGTATGGCAGTGATTGTATCTTTTTCCTAACAAAAAGGAGTCAGCAGCAGGTAAACTATCACACATGTATCACACTATAAATGTAGTCACAGCTTTTATCAAGATGCATTTGGCCAGAAACATGCAATGATGATTGTGTTCTGTTTCTGCATGACACAGACTCAGACTTAAGATTATGTGGTGTAGTAGAGTCTGCATTCAAGAGGCAGGAGCTTTCTTGATGAGAGACTCCCTAAGGTCCATGTGTCAGAGTGCCTTCCTGTCTGTGCACTCATTATCTTTGAAGAAGCAGGAAGGGTTCAAAGTGTTTGGTGATCCTAATTAGAAGCCCACTGAAGGATAAATTTACCAGGATCTGTAGGGGCAGGTTGTGGTCTGGAGGAGACTCAAAGACTGGCTGCAGAAATTGAAAGACCCATTTCGGAAAGGCGCCTTCCAGAGACGCAGGGGACATCTTTGGAAACAGCAGAGGCAGGGAACTGAAAGAATGAAAGTTTGTTATTTTCCCTTGGGATTACCCCCACGGGTAAAATCTCTTTAACTATGATGATTTATGTTTGTTCATTAAAAGTGTGAATGGGACTCTGCTCTCTTTTTGGAGCTAGACTCTCAGGGTTGTATCTTGGTACATTTGCCATCATGGGGACCATTCCTCATTAGAACGAGCCCCGCTCTGTGAAGTGCTACATAAATCAAGGCAGATGGGCTCTGTCCCAAAGGACTTAGGAGTTTGAATAGATAGGACCCCGAGCCACAGCAGAATTACCTAGGTTTATTATTTTGCTCATAAAACCACATCCAAATGCATTAACATTCTGTGAGCTCAAGAACTCTGTGGTAACAAATTTGCAAATTAAGGTGGGTTTTTTTTCAGTAAGTTGTTTTTAAAGGATAAATATAACTATGATTAGGGTCCTGTTTAAGTGTTTGTAAATTGTTGTCAAACTACCTATTCCTTCCTGGGAATTACAGTGAAATAATACGAAATTGTACATACCTCCTCTGTACTTTTTTGCATTCAGGCAAAGGCAGTCTGTTGTAACATGACTTAAATGTTTCTGAGTCTGTCTGGTACCAAAGGCAGTGGTGCCTTTGCAAGACCCTTTGCAGCTCCTATTGATCCCAGGGAAGTTGGACCAGCTCCTAGAGCTGGGCTTCTCCAGGGATTTGGGCATCTGATTGCTGTTTGTGCACTTAGGTCTAATGTTCGTTTATTCCCGAGATCCTTGATAAACTCCATTGTACTTCTCCTTAGCCTCAGAGACATATAAAGTGCATGCCCAGTTGCTTACCAGTGCCCCTATTTCTTGCAGCACACAGATCCCCAGAACCTGACACAACTCAACCACAGGGACTCCCAGTTCGTATCTAAGCCCTGTAAAAATCCCCAAACCCATCTGGCTCAGCAAAGCCAGTTTATGAGTGAGTCAGAGCACAGTTACTGAGTTGGGTCTCACTGGGGAGCGTCTGACAAAGGGTGGCCTTACAGTTCCCTCATATTCAGTATTTCAAGGATGCATGAAAATCAAGCTTCAAATCTCTCCTCTTCAACCTGCTAACACTACCTGGGCACCCATCGCCTGTGTGCATGAGTACAAGAGCCAAGAGGACATAAGAGATTTGAGATCAGTCATTCCTAGTCCCTTGTGCTCTTCCTTTAGCTTTTTCTTGATGACAGTTCCTCTTTAAACTTGCCAGACTTGGGCACCTAACTCCTCTTTGATTGTGCATGGGCCAGCTCGGGATTCCCTGGGGCAGCCTGCTCCTTTTGTGAATTAACCCCTAAACATGCACCAATTGCACCAAGTGCAATTCCTCCTGGTATTTCATTTTCACAGACAAAGCAGACACCAGCAATACCTGGACACAGGCTGAAGCACAAGAAATGAGAAGGAAACTGAAGGAACAGAGTGGGACAGTGAAAGCACACTGCACTAGATTGCACTTTCTTTTCAGGTAACTTGGGAGTTGTATTAAATTATTGAAATGTGGTTTTTTTCAGTTTTTATTTTTGGATAGCCGTGAGAGAATGCAATTAACTTAGGGTTTAAAAGTTTGTCTTCCCTGATCGAACCCCCTCTGCCCCACCCTGCAGAACAGCAGCAGTGACTCCCAGCTGGCACAGACCAAGACATCCCAGTTCCCTGCTGAGAAGTTGTACAGGCAGTGCTAACCTGAGCTCAGACCCCGTGCCCCAGATTGCTCTTTTGCTGGCTGAGCCCAGGGAAGAGCATTCAGGAGCTACAGAAATCTGGGACTTCTCTGTGAGCCAGCCCCTAGTGAGAACATTGATGGCACAGGTGTGAGTTACTCAGACAAAGGAGATACCAAGTTCACCTGGCACATGCGCGAATACCTTGCAGATGAAAATTAAAATCTAGGTGCAGATTAATGAGGGACAGTGACCAAATTCGAGCAAAATCTTCCCTTTCCCCTTGAGCTCAGGACAGAACAATTACAAGGAATAGTTTCTTGTGAAACCTGTAGTGTTTGGCAAGTCACTACATTTCCTTCTTGGGGTTTGTCTTTCCTGTTTGTGTCATGCACAAAGTTTGGAGTCACACTGAGATGTCATCCGATTCTCTTTGGTTTCTTGCCATCTGCAAAACACAGTTCTCATTTTGTGCAAAAACTTCAGATGGCTTTTTATTTCCTTGCAATGCAAAGGACATCCTTCATAGAGATATTCAGAGAAGTAATCTCAGTGACCTCAGCCGCAGACAGAAGTTTCTGAAGGACAAGGCTGCAGTTTGCCTGTCTCCCTGCAGAAGAAGCATTGCACAAGTAACTCCCATTACTGCTAGCAAGGCATATAAATGTTCTTTGGGCTGTGCAACAGGGGACACAGCTGAAAATGCAAAATGGATATTTGTGCCTCTTTGACACATACATTCTAATTGATAATTATCAGCTCTGATTGCAACCAGAATTACTCGTGGAAGACAGAAGAGGTGTAAGAATCACACTGAAGCTCTCTGTGACTGTCCCATGCCATGCTCAAGTTACCCAGAGATGCACCTGTTGGTGTAGTGCTGGTGTCCCAGCATGACTTCAGCTCTGGCCTTGAGTCTTTTCTCCTCCACAGCTTTCTGTCAGTGAAAATTTGGGTATACTATGACCATTTCCCCTTATTTCAGTCATGTCTTAACTTGCTACTGAAAGAAAGACTTATAGCATCAGTGGAGGTCATGTAGCCAGGCATGTGGACATGGTATAAACCCGATTGCCTGTGTGGGATGAATTTATAATTATATGGAAATCAGCTGTAGCAATGAGACCGTTCTCACATTTTAGTATTTTCCAGCCTTTAACTTGAAAAATACTCAGTGACAAATCATTGCAATGAATGTTCAGAGCTAATCTAAACAAAATCATACTTTGCTGATTGCTGGCAAATCTATGGGTATGGTTTCTGCTAATTGGATTACTAATGTTCCTTTCCAAACCAACACACATTTGCAATGTTATATTTAAATAATACAATAAATGCTATGTTACATAATAACTTCAATTAGGGCAAATTAATACTTGACTCACACAAAATAACTAACAAAGTGTGCATTGCGCATTGTACAACCCATATGCAATTTCCTTTTTTGTGTTAGTATGTCCCTATTTGAGCTCAGATTCTGCTTTTATGAATGCTAGGAGGACAGAAACACTACATTGTACAAAAATAAAGTATGGACAATTCCACTGAGATTTGAACAAAGGATATCCATATTAGCACATACACAGTAAGTGGTTCTTTATGCATGATATATAGGTTGTGTAGCAATGGCACTGAGGAAGGACTGCTTCAGTTTACATAGCTACAGTCTGAATGCAGCTACCAGTAAAGACCCATGCCTTTTTTCTTTCCCTATTTCTTTATTAAATGGGTAACATCCACCCTTTACTTGCAATAAGTCTTTAAACCACCAAAAGAAGTGCAATTGCCCTAAATTTCTCATAGCCAAGAAAAGGTCTAAAGTCAAATCCAAACTTTCAGCTCTAAGGATCCAAAATGGTGGTGTTTTGCTTTGAAGTGAGGCTGGAGACCTGCAGCCTTCCTATATATCATGTTTAGTCCTTCCTTGGAAAAAAAAAAATAAAGATAGATACATTTTATAGCAGAGTACCCTACGGTCTGGTAATTTAGCATAAGAAAAAAAAACTATAAGCAAGTGTGCTGTTATGGAGGAATGAAAAGTGTGGGGAAAGGGAGAGGCTTAGAAGTGTTCTCCAGCAAATCTAGCAGAAAACCAAAGACTGCTTTGCTCTCCGTACATATGTGTGTTAGTCCCCATCACAAAATGGTGTGACAGTGTCACAGCCCCAAGTAGCTCTTCCTTGCTTCATGGGCTCAGCTACCTCGTCTGGAACACAGAGAGAGGTATTTTATGAGCTATGGAAAAGAGAGAGGGACTGCACACTTACACTCTGCACTTCATTCAGGAGGTGGACACTGCTAAGGGCTGATTTTAGGAAGACGATCACCCAGCCTACTACTGGGAAAGTGGCCATGCTGATCCTTTACAGTGATGATCAATATTTTGGGTGTATTGGAGGTGCAGGTTCCCACGTCTGCAGTCCCCCCAGTTCCAAGGCCATGCCATGCCCAGGTATGTCCCAGTCAGCTCCCAAGCCCAGACTCAGCACAGGGGTGTAGGTAGGTTTGAAATCGTGCAGCATCATCATCCCATGTGTCTTCACGATTGGGCCCTCCAGCAGGTGGTGCTTTATCAAACCGTTTAAGAAATACAAAGTTGTTCCCGTATTCCTTTTGTACTTTGCAATCTGTAAAAGTACTTTCTAAAGCCAGTGAGTCAATGCAAAATTAATGCTTTTATAACAACATACAATAAACAACATGAAAAAAGTTACTGGTATTTCTGACAATGTGCAAGTCAAACACCAAGTTTTCTCAATGGGTATAATTTTCTATTCCATGCAAGTAAAATTATGTCCAGAAAATTTTTGCTTATAGTAACATCAATGGGCTCTGTACTGGCTGTAAGGCAGTGCAGTAATTCAGTTCCAATTTTATTGTAAAACCTCAATGTCTGAAAGCACATATGAAAATGGTTTGGGGATTGTTGGTGTGGGGAGGGGTTGTGTGTGTAAACATTGTTTATTTACAAAAATAAAAAATGCTATCGTTCTACATACACAAACACAGTTTTAGCTCACTAGAGTAGTACCTTGTCGGGTACTCTCTGCAAAAATACTAGTTCCAAAGTTCCAGCCAGTTTCAATTATTCAAGTCTCAAGATACATGCTCAAAAGAATTCCTGTTTATTTTATTTCTTTATAAAAGGGCACAGCTTGGTAGATATCTTTAACTGAGGTGTCATTACTGTCTCCTATTACAAGCCTCAGTAGTTTTACTTACACAGTTAATTCAACTCGTTTTGGTATTTGCTCACTTCTGCATTGAATTCTAAAAGGAAGGATCAGTTCTGTGCTGTTTTTTGGTTGGCATCACTTTCATTTTTGCACTGATTGTGAATAACTGAAATATTAACACCAGGAAAATGTCCAGCAGATGTTCCCAGACACACTAAGTCACTCTTTTGAATATTTTTCTTTTAAAAATTGTTTTATAAAATCTAAATACTGGGTATGTAATATGTGTCATGGTTGAAATTAGCAGACAATATTTGTTCTACCAACAGAAATCGTTGGCATGAATTCAGTGAAAGATGCTAAAGATTCAGCTTTATGTAAAAAGATTTTCCTATTTCATTTGCCCATTTTATCTAATTTTTTTGAAATTTTTAGTCAGAAGTATGAAAATCCCATTTGGAAAATGCCCTACGCTGGACATTCATTCCTATGAACAGAGCTTCTCAAAGGGGTTAAAACAGCCTGCCTGATTGCTGCAAACAGAGTTACATGTATAAACCTTCAAAACCTGAGTATTTGTACCTGTTTGGCAATTGCAAATTAAAGGCATGCTAATGTAATTCCAGTTCAGGCAAAGAAACAGGGCTCTGCTCACTGCTAACCACTTTTATCAAAAGGACTGCCGGTACACAGCTACAGCATCAAGGGTAATGTAGTGACTCTTGATGCACAAAGATGTTACTTTGTAGGTTGGTTTGGTGGCTGGGAGTTTGCCCTGGGGTGGTTAAAGCCACCTGGCTGGGTGGTCCTGGGCAGGTCCCTTTCTTGTGCCTGAGGAGGCATTTGCCATCACCCTGGAGCGCTGCTGCTCCTAAGGACAGTCCTTGTCTTTAGGCATTGCCCTTGAATCAGGGACTGCGCTGTTTGAATAACCAACATATAAAAATACAGGGAAAGGCAAAAAGAAAAATAAAGAATACTGACATTGTATTGAGCCTCTCTTTAGAAGCACAGTGAAGTGCTCTGTGGAGCCTGTACTAGACTGTTTCTGGCCACCTTTGAACCCTGGGCTGTTCTGAAATTGGAGTGTTTGGGACGCAGGTGCAGTTATCCACTCATTTTACATTCAGCCTCTGCATTGGCAAAGCAGTAATCCTTCTGTGATCCTACTTTCCTCATAAAATGGATACACTTGTTTAGACTTTCCGTATGATAACAGCATATATAAATATTGCAAGATGAATCAATTACCAAGTCTGGTTATACCTGCTAAATGATCTTTATCAGTAAAAAAAAAAAAAAAAAAAAAAAGGGAAAATTGTTCTACCATTCTACATGTGTAGTGAAGCAACAAAAAAGTGGTGCTCTGAACAGAAAGGAAGGTGCTGAAATACACAACTGGGCTCCAAAGCTCAGGTATGCATCACAAAATTACCATAGCATTCTTTTCCAAAGCTCAATGCAACTGCATATTGGGGAAAAGCCTTAGTTTCTGACAGCACCAGGGCAGGCAAGGTTTATATTTTCTTCATCTGTATGAAAGCAAAATGTATTTGAGGACATGCCTTGGTCTGCCTAGCACTCGGGGATGGAGTTGCCTCCATCCATGAATTTAAGCATGTCTGTGGTCCAGAGACCATGAATACTGGTCCAGTCCCCAGCAGAAAATGGACCTGCCTCGAGGTGTCTGTTGGTTTTGGAGAGGAGTTGAATGTCATGGCAAACCACAGCTGCCTCCTCTGGCAAAGCCTCCCCTGGTGTGCAATCCATCCCACTGCCCACCCCTGTGATTGTACTGCCAGAAGAGCAGTGCAAAACATCAGCGGCATTCTTAATGGGCTAAAAGCATTGGAAAGTAGATAATTTTCTGTTTTAATGATCAAAAGGGTGTTGCCCATTAATCACAGCCTACGCATAAGATGTCAGGATTTTCAATTTTCCTGCACTGGTTGTTCAGTCCACTTGAGAGATGACCTTCAAGTGGTCATGGTTTTTCAAAAAAACCCAATCAAACAAACAGACCAAAAAAAAAAAAAAAAAACCAACCCACAAACAGAAACCCCAAACACACAATATGAACATACCAGAAAAACAAAGTAATCCTAAATGAGGTGGTCAGGATCTCACATGCAAAAGTTGTGAGCAGAGCTGCCTCTGTCAGCAGCCAGATGCTTCTCCAGCAGTGTGAGAAGCTTGGGTTCAGGAGAGCATCAACTGGATGTTTGAGGTGCTGGACATTGCCCTGCAAACAGTTGCAGCACTGAAATGGCACTCGCTGATCAAGTTTCTGCAGCTGTTTATGCACTTTTAGGGACATTCCTCATCACTGGTACTGAAATCAGAGGGTGATAGCAAATCTTACACAAGCTTTTTACCCTCACTGTTGTATATGGTTATTAGCCAGGGACATTTGTAACAAACGAGGAATTTCAGCTGAGCATTGGTCAGAAAAAATGACATTTTGCTGGCCAGAAACAGCTGCAGCAGGTCCTATTGCCCAGCATGACTCAACATACTTTCAAAGAGGTGAACTCTACAGATTATCTGAACAAGCCAAAAGAGATGGTATGTTCTAAGAAGCAAGTGCTGCTGTTGCCTGAATCTGGAGTAACTTAGTTGAATTGCAGGTAGTAAATAGCCTGATTAGACAGATATAATGACTTTTAAATGCCTGCTAGAAGTCAAGAGGAGATGCATGCATTTTAGCAGTACAATTTCAGTTGTGTTTACCAAGTCGAGAGGTAAAATGAAGAAGCATAAGTTCCAGTAAATCATTGATTAGAAAACATAGATTTTTACTGTCTTTCAAATGACACTTCCTGGCAGAACATTAAACTGAAATAAATTTCAAGACTGAAATCTGTTTAAACAAGTGGCAATTTTTAAAATGCTTTAATTCTGGGTTGACAGGAACTTTGCCTCCAACACATACCATAATTATGAGTGCTCTTAACGAATCGATCCAATTTTTGATGTCAGCTCAGGATTTTTCCTCTATAAGATCTTTGAATGAAGAGGACTAAAAGCCATATACAAAGCCAATTAGATACAGATCACATTTCTACTGGTATGTTATATACAGTTTGCAAACAAAAATGGGTATTTTGGGCTTGGCACCCCTTCATTCAGAGAAGCATGGTTATGGACCTAGGAGCCAGAGACAGCTGATGTGTAGCCACATTGAAAAGCCGTGCAGAGGCATTGGTGAACGATTCTTAGAGTTGGTAGTTGATGAAACTGTATAAGAACCCACTGATGGTGTTTGGAGAACATTCATGTGTGCTTTTAATGCCATGATACATGATCCAGTATGAATTCTGTACATCTGGGAGGATATCAAATTCCAGGTGACTTTTGGAATGTTGCAATTAAGCTATTACAAAGACTTTTGAAATAAACAGGAGAAAAAATGTTGTCTGGGATGTGTATGTGAGTACTGTTTTTTTTCTGAGCATGGAGAGTGAGATGCAACGCAGAAGCCCCTCCTGGCTGAGAGATCCCCTTGGAAATTTATGACCTGGAGACCTCAAAGCCATAAGCGGAGACCCCAGAACTCCCCAGATGCTGACTAAACTGTGTATGGTCAAGCAGAGGCAGGTGGGATAATAACTGGTATGACATGCTTCAAATGCATGGATGGTCATCTGTTAAATTTTGCAGCTGAGTGATCCTTTACTTTACAATAAAAGGGAGAGCAGATGGAAACTGTTTGCTCTGTAAACAGTTATAAGGAACTCCCGATATATCCCCTCTCCACAACTTCCATTCAAATCAATAGGATCCATCTGTCCAAGGTACTAAGATAAATCCTGGAAATTTCGGTATTGACTAGAAAGGCCCTTAAAAGATCAATCACACTGCAAACAGAGAAATGTCAATGCACCAAATGTTGAGGCTTGCTAATCTTGTTAAATAACATGGACCCAAAGTGCAAACCTTTCTGGTTTATAAACCCAGCTGAAGCCCCTATTGCTGTCCCCATCTCCTCAGCTCATTAAAACAAGCCCTGGCAAGAGCTGGTGCTGGGCACATGTTCTGGAGGGCACCTGCTGCTGCTGGGACACCCCAGCCAGTCACACAGCCTGCAAGGGCTGGTTTGACAGTCCCTCTTGCCAAAACGCACATGACGTATTTTCCTGGTAGAAAGGATGAGATGAGGGCTGAATTGCTGCAGCCACCAAAAGTTATGCTGGGCACAGCAGCAAAGGGGAAATAGAAGCTGCTGGGTGTTTAGCACTGGTTCCACTGATGCTAGGTGTCCTCAAAAATGCTGTTCTAGGCATCCAATTCCCCTGGGATTTATTCAGGGCTTTCCATGCTTCAAAGAAATTAAGGTTTTGGAATATTTCACTTTCTTCAGAATTCCAGCCATAAAGTTCTCCATCACAGGGTATTGGGGGAAAATCCTGCTAATCTGGCAAATGCTTATTTTTATGCAAATACTTTTTTTTTTTTTTAATAACAATTATACTTTCTAAGCCACTCCATTTTGATGTTACCATTCTGGTACTTCACTGGTTTGCAAACATATCCCTTCCTGGGGAACCACCAGGAGCCACCAGCTACCTTGGCTCATTTCCTGATGGGAAAACAACATGCAGTGAGCTCTGCTCTCCAAGAAGGCAGCAAAGCAATTGAGGGGAAGACGAAACTCACCTGGATGAACAGCACCAGCAGCTTTAACAATTGCTCTCAAGGTCTCTCAAGGGGCTCATCCTCGTGTAGGCAAAAAGCCACTGGGAAAGCATCCAGCCTTGGTGCATATCAGGAGGTGGGAGAAGGCAACCAGCTTGATAGGAGACAACTTCCATTGTGTCTGCTCCTGGTGGTATCTGCTGCCCTCAGGGAAACCTGGGCTGGCTCGCTCAGTCCCTTCATGACCCCTCTAAGAGCAGATACAGGGCTGCCATTACCCAGCCAGGGCATACATCTGCCTGCAGGCCACCCCAAGCCCCCTCCAGGGGCAGGAGTGTAAAAACAACCCTTACTCCAATTTATTGCAAGGAGAATTCAGCCCTCTTGTATTGGTTGCATTCATAATTAGATTTAGATTTATGTTGTGCTACACTACAAGGTGTTTGCATTACTGAGATGATGGGGCTGCCCCAAGTTCCCAAATGTGTCACTGGGATTTTATCACACTGACTGTTTGGGTTGTCTGTGGGCATGTCACTGCTGTGCCACACTGGCTTCCCTCTTTTCCAGCATCCCACACAATGGGCATCTGTGCATTTCTGACACTCCCATCCTGCTCTCAGCTCAATGAGACATGGCAAAAGGTGTGGTCTTAATTTTGAGAGCAGCAAGTGTGCTGGGTTGGGTCCTGCACCAGGGGTGGTGCGTACGTGATGAGGCAGTTACAGATGATTCATTAGACCTTGTGTGGTGGGATTTGGGGTTTAATCGTGTCTTAGGTTTTTCAGTACTTCCAGCCACCAAGCTACAAACTTCACTAGGTTAAGATGATTGTTGCTGGATTTTTCTGCGATTGAGTTTCATTGTCCTTCCATCTCCAGCAAGCATCTGATCACACATGCAGAAACACAATGACACCTTCAAGGTGCTGGAGCAAGTCCAGAAGCTGGTGGCAACAAAGCTGTTGGAGGGTCTAGAGGGTAAGTCCTATGAGAAGTGGCTGAGGGAGCTGGGATTGTTTAGCCTGGAGAAAAGAAGACTCAGGAGTGACCTTATCATTCTCTTCACTTACCTGAAAGGAGGTTGTAGCCAGGTGGGATTCATCCTCTTCTCCCAGGCAACCAGTGACAGGCCAAGAGCACATAACCTCAAGTTGTGCCAGGGAAGGTTCAGGCTGGACATCAGGAGGATTGTCTTTACAGAAGGGGTTGTTGAACATTGGAAGGGACTGCCCAGGGAGGTGGTGGAGTCACCATCCCCGGAGATGTTCAAGAAATGACCAGATGTGGCACTTATTGCCATGGCCAAGTCGACACGGTGGCGATTGGTCAAAAGTTGGACTCAGTGATCTCAGAGGTCTTTTCCAACCTAACTGATTCTATGATTATATCATTCTCTCTATACTGTATCCTAAAAGAACATTTTGTGCAACTATTACATTTTTATAGGAAGATTACATAAAGGTTAAAATCCACCTCACCCTAGTCATGTAACCAGTTATTTTGGTGGAAATGACGCTATTTAAATGAGTGATCCAAAAAAGGTTTCACCTGAAATACCCTTGAAATGTGCTATAGAAGTCATTAAAGCCCTCACCATGCCCCCTGTTTGTCTCTTTCCTTTTATCCAGTTTAATTGGTCTCTTACCCTATTTATTCCTCTGTCTGCTTCCAGGTCTTCCGTTTCCTTCCCATTGCTTTATTCTCCCAAACTAATTCAAAAGCTGTATGTGAACTTCTGACCCACTGAAATTGGTGACAAAACTTCCATGGCTGAGCTGATCACCATACAGGTCTAAAAATAAATCACACCCTTGCATTTGCACTAAATGTTCCTGTTCCCCTCTGCTCCCCAAACGATTCCTACAAAGGATGAAATACCATCACTGGGGGTAATTGAAAACAGTTCATATCTTGTTAGGATTACAGGTTTAAAAATCCAAGTGCCAGGGAAACAAGACGTTTGTGGTTTTTGTAGGAAACCAACTCCCACAAGAAATATATAACTTAATTTTGCTGTCAGATGTTCCCACAGATTCCTCTTGAAAGTCAACTAAAGCTGTATATATGTGCCTGAAATCAGTGTTTAAAAAAGAATTAGATTTATATTTAGATTGTCACCCTCCAGTCATTCAAAATGGTTCATGGGGGAAGTTTTCAATGCTGTGATCAAACCCTTTATTTTGGAATTTATTGACATTTGACTGTCACAGCAATAGCACTGCATTGGCTTGGAGGCTGCTGGTCCTCCTGCAACCCATGAGATCTTGCACAGACTCAAGGTCTGTTTCTAGGAGAGAGGTCATCTGCTGGGTACCCAAATAGACAGTGAGCGTCTGAGAAAGACCCTATAAAAAAAGATGTCAGGGGCTACCAAAATCAAGAAGAGTTAGCCACAAGACTCACCTCTTCAGAGTTACAAATTGCTTTCCTTCACAATATTATTTTGTTTTATTGCAACCCTAGCCAGCAGAAGCTGAAGCAGCATATTTGCATGCCCTGGGACGGATGTGCTTGCAGGGAAGTCCTTTTTCCTAGGCAGTCTTCTGCATGAAAACTTCTTTTTACCTCTAACATACACATTGTGTTGACACCAAGAGAGATGGCTTCCTGAGACATTCAGCCCTAGAGCAGTGGCAAATGACTGGGGACACCTTCTCTTTGGGCATATTTGCAGAACTAGGACAGAAAGCTCTCTTCCCTCTCCCCAACAGCTGCAGGTGGATATATGTTGGGCAGAGTTTTATGTCCATATGACCATCACTACCTAAATGTCAACTAGTTGGTGAAATACTGCAAAATACTCTCTTGGCCAAGGAAATTGTCCTGACCTTATGCTCCTGGCAAACTAGAGAAAGAAATGGATCTAGTGCATCCATAACTGATGTGCTAGGGTTTGCTGCACTAAGAGTGGCCATCTGGTTGCACCTCTTCGCTTTCAGTATGGTTTATTTCCTACCATTACACTGAGGGCCGGCATGTGCACTAGAGGCAATTCAATACTGATAGACCAGTTCTGTGCTGTTCCTCAGATATTCTGTCTCCTACCAGAGATAGACCCTCTATCCTTGCTGAGCCACAAACCAGTGGCCATCCCTACCCCTTCCTGGGGAAACTGTATGAGACAAGTGACTCCAAGTCTCTGCTCTTTCGGTAGAAAATATGCAGGAATTTGAATAGTGTCTTTCAAATGAGGGACTTCTGCTAACCTGTGATATCCAAGAAAGGAAAACTGTTTAGCTTAACCACACTACTGCAGCTTCATGGCATAGCAAAATAAGTGATGACATAAATGGAGGGAGCAAACCCGGGAGGCCTCTGGGATAACATGAAGGGGTCCCTTTGCTCTATCCACCTGCTTTGGGTTCTCCCCTGCTCACTCCTGCCTGGTCAGACAGGGTCTGAATTCTTCCTCTGGACCCCTGGCCAGAGACATGTCCATGCCAGGAGCTGCAATAACTCTGTGTTTTGTTACATCAACTGCATTTGCAATGCAAAATCAAAGCAATTCATCTGAATTACACAGAAACACTTATTCCTTAAATCTCTGCAAATCAGGTAAAAACATCAGCAACTGAAAAGGAACAAGCCAATATTGGATGAGACAGTTCATACCCATATAATCATGTTGAATCTTTACTCTTGGCTCTTCATGACTGCAAGTAAAATCTTGATTTGTACCAAGATTTATTTTTATCTTTCATCTTCCAAAATGTAGGTACAATTACAGAACCTCTCATGAGCATTATCTGTGTTATTACTGAAGAGGTGATATATTCCTATGTAGATCTAATAAATTATGGTAAATGTTAGCATATCCTAGAGATCTGCAAGATCATTTATGCAGAAATTACCTTATATTAAAAATTGTTATAGGCAGCTACAGGCTGTATCCACAGCCCTTTAGAGAAAAAAAATGAACCATCAAGATTAATTTTTTAGTCACTGTTTCTGTCTGAAGTGCAATTACCCTTTTTTCTAAACCTTCAGAGCATTGTCAATAAGGCAAAGCCTGTGGATGAATCAGATACTCCATCTTTGTTCCCTTCTGTCCCTGGTACTTCTGGTGATTTCCAAGCATCTCACTGACCAGCTGTAAAGCTTATCTACAAGCCTGTGAATGAGAAGGTTTTGGCATCCTCATTTCATACACATTGTTTGATGGTCTCATAAGTCTTCCCCAGCCTAAATGATTCTGTAATTCTATACACAGAACCTCACACAGCAGAGAGTCAAGCACTTGCCCATCACAACATGGGAGATCTGTACAGGAATTAACAGCAGACCCTCGAGCCCCAGACCAATGCTGTAGGCAGCACATTTTTCTATGTGGTTTCTCCTGAAGATGATCAGGGTCCCAACCCTACAATCTTGAGCACCTTGGCTCCAACAGAAATGGAGAGTATTCATCAGTTTCTGAACTTTTCACCAAACCAGCTCCCTCGTGGCACTCAAAGGTGGTGAAATCAGACATCGGGTCACAGCACTGAGAGTATTATTATCAAGGGCAAAGGAAAGAGCTGAAAGCAGATGTTGCTATGTGAAAAGCTGATGGGGACAAATCCTCCCATCATGCAGGTATCAGAATTAGGAAGCAGGAGTCAGAAAGCTCAGTGGGATTGTAACAAAACATCAATTTTTCAAAGTAGTCTAAAAAAAGCATAGCTCTAGGTTCTGAAACTGCCAGTGAAAAGACAACTGCATCTCTCAGCAATTTTAAAAGCTATCCTAAAAATTACTTTATTTTTCCTTTGTACCTAAGTGTTAAAAAGTCAGTGAGCTAACTTTTTAGAAGTGTTTTTATGGTATCATTTCCCAACCTGAATGCATTTTGATCTACATTGCATTGCTGTAAAAATATTACCTCAAAAGTGCATGTGAAAACAGCTGTGAGAGATTGTTCACTCTTTTTTTACTGGTTTCACCTACAAAAGAGCAGAGACAACAGAGAAGTATGGAGCCACAGTCCCTGCTGGAAGTCCCCAGAAATATCATAAGCACCTTTTTGCTAGAGCACATCACTTTATTTTCCAAAGCAAGTGGTAAAATAGCCAGTGCAAAATCCTGCCTCGTATCACAGGTGCTTTTGCTTGCTTTTCCTCAGAGATGCTGCTGATGGGTGCAGCCAGCACATACCCTCAGAGATCAGGCTCAGGAACTCTCTGTGCATCTCCACAGTAGAAAATACGACCTAACACAGGCAGAGGCGGCAGCTTATGCAGGTGGGAGACAACTCCCTGTGCATTGCTATGTGTGGGGTTGGATGCCCAAAGCATCCCTGGGCATCATACACACACCAGTGCAGGTCCTGATATTTAGACTCCCTTAAGCCAGGTGTAGAGAGAGCCAGGTGCCTTTGAGGGAATTTGGACGGCATTTGGGGGCTAACAGACCCTTCTCCCAGGGCTATTCTTGCACAGACCCACAGAGAGGGATGGGAACACTGGTGGGGGTGGTGTCTCCAATTCAGCTGAGGTGTTTTAGCCATCTCTCACCTTCCTGTCTCTCACTTTGGTCAGACCTGCAGGCCACCCAGACTCTGAGCAGGGGAATAGATGCCACCACCGTGCCCAGGTCTCCCTGACAAGGTGGCTCCTGAGCCCCTGCATCACCTGCAGTGCCACAGGGCATGGCTCTTGGGGCTGAAGCAGTCTGAGGGTTTTACAGACCAGCCACAGCAACACTCAGCTCCATTGTCACTCCTGGTGCTGATCCAGAGTACTGCCATTTGCAAGTGGAGGATGATTTGGAACTGGTGCCCAAAGCAGCCCTCCTGGATGCCCTTCAAGCAAATAAATACAAAACAACTCCAGCAGAGGAGACCCAAAAAGCTGTTTTTGTAAAGAGCATAATTTTATTAAACGGTTTTAAAGAAATTGTCTTTGCCCAACAGGAGGAGAGGAGGGCTGATGGGTTGGCAGGAGCCTGGTGTTCAGGGTGACACTGCTACTTGCAGCAGCTCTTTCATAGAATCACAGAATCATTAGGGTTGCAAAAGACCTTTGATATCACCAAGTCCAATCCTTAACCCAGCACTGCCAAGCCCACCACTAAACCATGTCACTGACTGCCACATCTACACTGCTTTTAAATACCTCCAGGGATGGTGACTCAACACTTCCCTGGGCAGCCTGTTTCAAAAGTGGACAACTCTTTCCATGAAAAAATATTTCCTAATATCCAGTCTAAACCTACTCTGATATAACTTGAGGCCATTTCCTCTCATCCCATTCCTCTTGAACATTTGCTCTTTGCCCATCAACTCCCTGGGTCAACAGTGGGCACCATTCCCACATCTCCCATTCCTGATGAAAATATGGTGCCATGACATAGAGGGTCTGCACAACCTGCCAAGAGAGAAACAAGCTCCACAAAGCAAATCATTACAAGACATTGCTGGTACCCACAGATGTCCAGGGCCAAGGAAAAGGTTTCTCAGTGCTAGAGCCGATTTTGATATGCTCAAGTCAGCACAAATAACACCCCATATAGTCAGAAGAGGATGTGTTCACTGCATCATTCAGCACTGTCAGTCATCATTGCCCTAAAATCTTTTATAATTCCAGAAACTGCAGCTAGGTGTTATTAATATCAACCCTATACCCTCCAGTATCTTTACAGTTCTTTGGTGTTTAATACAGCCAATGTCAGCAGCTCTGATGGTCTGGGAGTTATCAGTTAGCATCATCCTTCAGAGAGCTTTGTCATGAGGCAGGAAAGAGACACTGAGACCATGAGGAAAAGCTCTGAGGATGTATATTTGCCTTTTTAGTAGTGTGGTGTTCAATTTAAACTACAGAGGTTTTCCCTGCTGTAATTAAATACCACAGTCCATGGAGCCACCCCAGGGAGAGCTAAGTGACAGGTCCTCATGTGGGTTTTCTTCCCCCACTGCTGAGCAAATTTAGTCATTCAAATCCCAATATGTTATTGATGGGAATTTCCATCTGGACAGTGCATAGAGCTGCAAGCCACTAAAAATACAGGTTAGAATAGCCACTGCTCTCCCCAGAGAGGTGCTGAATGAGGAGGCGAGGGTGACACCCAAATGGTTTTATTTAAAGTGCTGCCACCCATGGCAGTGACTGGTCCTGATTTGGCAGGGAAGCAAAGAACCCGTTTCCTTTCAGGACATCAGTGAGGATGCCTGTCCACATTCATGTACTTTTCCACTGTGAACTGGATAAAAAACATCTTTCTAAATAGTTTTTCCAGCAAGCATTTTTGGCTGCTCAGTCCATTTTAAAATGGGAACTGTTGACTTTTGGGGTACATTGAAGCTGAGAACAGTTATTTTTTGTTAGGCTGGTTTCTAGCTGATCTCTTTGAAAGTGCTACAAGCAGAGCCCAGCCAGGGTTTTACCACAGCTGAGTTCATGCTCTGCCATAGGGTCTCACATCCTCCTTATCACAACTTGTCTGCTTCCATGGATGTTTTTAACATGACCTAAATTGGGTGCAGAATACTGGGGGGAAAAAAGATTAGTTTCAGAAAGCTGTCCCTAGAAACACTAATTTAGTATTTTTTTTATTTCTCTATTTTTTTTATATTTAAATACATATTAATTTTTCCAAGTGTTTCCTAACTTTTGGTAAAGAATGTCAACATAAACGAAACATGAGGAGGTATTTATATGAACTTACATAGGCACTCAACATACTGCCATGCTTATATTACTGTTACACCTTAACAGGTGATTATAAGTTATTTTAACAAGCCATGCAAGTTTCCTAAAATACCAAAGATTTCCTGCCAGATTTCCTCTCTAACCCACTCACTGGGAAAATGCAAAGGCATCTGAGGAACAGGCTAACTTCTGTGTATCAACACAGCCTTCAAGTTGCCTATTTCAAACATTATCTCAAGTTTAAATTTTCCCTGACTGCATTTCTAGAAAGCTGAATTTTCAGCAGGCACAACACAACCTGATTGTATCAGACTTTCTGCCATCCAAGTCCTGAAGTTGTTCTGCCTGCACTTGTTCAAGAGCATCGATCTTTGCAGCCACTGTCATCCACAGGTGGAACTGAAAGACTTTGCTAGTGTATACATTTTTATAAAAGGAGATATTGGAGTATTTCTGAGTGCAAACAGCTTTTGTTTGTTTGTTTGTTTGTATAGCTTTTTTAGAGCAGCATGTGAAGGGCATCCAAAAATCACAGCCTGTCCCTCTCCCATAGAGGACTGGTTCCCTGCTTAGGCAAGGCACATGTTTCCCACATCACTGGGCTCTGTTCCCGACCAGTATCTGTGCTGTCACCACACAGGGAAAGGGAAGATAAACAGAGACCAGGTAACAGTGAGATGGAGAAGACAGGTGATAGCCACAAAGTCAGGGAGAAACAGAGATGAGAGCGGAGTGAATACAAATGGGTCTGATATACAGCAGCTCTCCCGGTGACTAATTAAAGACTGATGTCCAATTGTCAGTGATCTCTGTGCTGACCACACACTGATCCTCCACAGCCAGAGGCTGGGCAGGGGTGCTGCAGCCCCACAAAACAGCCTTCTGGTTCAGGACCCCACTCAGCTTCAAAGGGCTCAGGGCTTGTGTTTTCACTACCCAAGGAACTGAGAATTAAAAAATCACCCAGACTTACAGTGACCTCATCCTGCTCTATTCAAATCAATGCAAGTTTTGTCACTAACTTACATAACAGCAAAATCAAGCAGACTGTGGTATATGAAGTGAAAACCCTGTGGGTTCTCCATTTGTACCACTGCAGTTTACATACATGCTCCTCTGGGATACGTTCCTCCTCTCCTCCCTGTTTCCCTATCCAACTCTACAATACTAAAACCAGAAGAATTTACATTGCCCATTTGCACATGTGCTTGATACAGCACAAAGCAGCACTTAAGTGCAGGAGAGGCAGGGAAGAGCATCCCTTCCTTCATCAACCAAAAGTATCCAGAGGCAGACAAGGCACTTGACCTCCTGTGACCCTGAGAAGATTCTCCAAAACCACCCTGACTGATGGTTATGGAGATTTCTTCAAGATCCCTGAGAAATGCATTAATGGTTGCCTGTTCCCTATAGACCAGATGTGTTGCAATCCATTTTCCAGACCGAATTTCCCCATTTGGATAAAGACCCTGCTTAAGCAGACCTCTGGGAATAGCCCAGAGCAGGCAGAGCAGCTCTTGGAGTTCATATCAGGCACCCTTTATGTGTCATCTTGTCTTAAGCCAAAGAACAAGTTTTCAGGCATTATCTGCACATGTCAGAGTATTGCACTGGTTACTATATTCGCTAAAAAACTTCTTGTTCACATAAAAAAATCTTAAAGCAGCCTGAAGCCTTATCTGATGTCCTTTGATAAGGGAAATAAGAAAAGAAATATGCTAAGAAGTAAGCCTCAGGATGTGTGGGAGGTACAGCAAAGTCTTTGGATGGTTTTATTTCCTCTTACGTGCACAAGATAAATGAGTATCTAGTCACTGATGGAGAGCAGTTCTCATTCTTAAAAAAAACCAGTTAAACTGAACTTTGCAATACTAATGTGTAAGATACTCATCAGTTTCTGAAGTTTTCCAGTAAGAAAATTACACTTTTGTGTACAAACTACACTCTAGAGAGAGATTAAACCATTGAGAACTACTAAGAGTACAACAGCATTAGTGTGGATTCATGGGCCAAATCAACAGCCAGTCTAATCTCAGGGCAAAAAAAGCATTTACTTCATGCAGCTACTCTAATTCACACTGAATGAGCACATCTCTTACAAGAGAGATTACAGAGAATTAATCCTGTGTCTCTCTACAGCAGAAAGATAAACAGCACTGTGGTTTTCTCATAACCAGTGTTGTATCATAATATATCATGCTTGAAATCCATCCCCAGCAGCACAGAAAGAGGGGCTTCTGCACGACTTCCCTCTTGGAAATTGATTTCCTTTCTGGAGGCAAATAAAAAAAATAAATAAAAAAGCCATTAAAATGCTACTGTAGGTGAAATTGTACATCAGATGACTAGGAATAAGACTCAGGTCTGCTAGAGCCAGTTTAGCTCTGCTCCATCTGCTGTGTCACTGAACTGTGAGTGGGCTCTGCGGCAGTGGGGTGGGCAGGTCCTGGCTGGGGCCCCACAGGAGCTGCAGAGCCACCCAGTGCTTTCAGCATCCACAGCCTTTGGGGAGCCACACTTCCCCCTCAGAACTATTTTAAACCAGCTACCCAGCCATCCAAGAGTTTCACAGTGCTGGTGGCCCACTGCCTGCTTAGCCAATGCTACTCATTTTCTGGGGAAAACTCAAACAGGTGGTTTTGGTCTCAGATGATTTTATTTAAAGGGAATAACCAGAACAAAATGTCAGTGGCCAAAGGACTCCTGAAAGCATCTTCCAGAACACTTTCAATGAAAGGACAACCTGTGCTGGGGACTGGGGCTTCTACCAGGTCCAGCAACCAGGGCTCCCCCAAATTGGGCCAAAGGAGTCAATGCTATGGACTCAGCACTATAGGAGCTACACCAGGTAGCTGCTCCCAGCTGTTGTCATCACTCTTGCCATCTTGGGCTTCCATGCCAGCATGGAGAAGTGCAAAGCTGCCTCACAGCCAAGCCATGCTATGCCATCTGTTCCAGTTGTTTGTTTTTGCAGTGCTCAGGATACTGTCACAGCAGCCAACACAAAATGAAGTAACCACGCTGGCATCTCCCATGCTCACTGCATGGAGGGAGGTGGAATTAGGTGCTTTGACCCCTGGTTGGAGTATCAAGACACCTACTGAACTGCCTTCCCAAGCCCTCTCTCACCCTTACTGATCGTCTGCCAACATCTGGGAGACTGGCACTCTTCACAGCAAAGCTGCAAAGATAGGGTTGGGACTTGTGTGAAAATGGCACCTTTGACAGGTTCGGACATAGCTGGCAGGTTAGGAAGCTGATTTAGTTTTGGTTTTAAACCCTGGGGGCTACTTGAGTTTCAGTGCAGATGTACCTCCACAGGGAAAGGGAACATCTCACACAGCTCACATGCACCTCCCTGTTTTCCTAGCCTTTGGCCCTTTAACACACATCCTTTTATACAGCACAGGCACAAAGTAAGCAGGCTTTTTTTTACCTTTTAATGTCATTGATTGCTATTAATGTGCAAGTGAATTGCTACACTGCATCCCAGTGTCCCTGAATTGAATGATAAATGCCACAGCAGAATGAAGATATGAAAGATGACCCACTGCAAGCGGAAAAAGAGCAGAAGCTTGAAAAAAATCTATTACTGCCCAAGGTGAAAAGAGGAGCAATCAGTAGGTATAGAAACCGCAACTCCTACGCTGCCTTTCCAGGTCATGGTGAACAAAAGACTACAGCCAGATCATCTGCATTAAAATGAGCATTAGAATCATCTTGCTGGTAATTTTGGTGTTGAACATTGATATGAAGCTTATTTTTTATTTTTACCTTCTTCATTAGCACATCAAAGCATCAGAAAAACTATTTGCCATTACACTGAGACCCTGAAAACCAAAGAAGGGACATTCAGGTCAGCAACAACCTACAGCAGAAAGACATTAGGAAAAAATTATTGAAAATATATGCGCAGAAGAGAAATGCTGTGCATTTACCACAGTCACCCAAACCCCCCAAGGCTTGCACCATGGTAACCCATGCTGTCATTCCTTGCAAGGCTTGGGACCATATTTTGACAGCTACATTTTTGATCCTTTGTAGAGCATTTTCTGTTGGAGCCAAAGACCCTGGGGAGGAGGTACAGCACATAGCCCAGTTTGCTGGGATAACTTTGGCTCCCCACAGTGCCAGCCTGGCTGCACCTGCATTGGGAGAGCAGGTCCCCAGGCAGAGCTGGATGGGGCCAGGTGGATGCAGAGAAGTTTAAAAGCTTGTGCTGCCTGCTGTCAGAAGCATCACAGCAGTGTGGAAATGGCCACACAAGGGGAACCAGTGGACATGCTAAAAAGACTGACAATCTCTGGTGTAAAGTCCAGGGTGGTAGATGCTTTCCTGAAGTTTTGTGCCATTTCTACGCATAAAAAGAAAGACACAGGACAATAGAAAATAAGATACTATTTCAAAATCTCAATGTGAAAAACTTTCATGTTCCTCAGGGTATAAACCAGTAACTTCAGGCGGGCGTAGACACTTTAGGAGTGCTGAGTAGGTTCCTGCCTCCCCCCACTGCAAGGTCCAGCAGCTGGTTGGAGATGGGACCAGACTGCCAGGGTGACCTGCCACAGCCCTTCCCTGTGCAGGTTAAAGCTCTGCTGTTTGCCAGGGCAGTCAGGCCCACTTGCCAGAGCCCACAGTAACCCTCGTAGGAACAGTTGCCTAATTTTTGGAAAAAGAAAAGCATATTGAAGCCATCCCCCATGCAAGCACACTGCCCTGACACGCAATGACTTTGCTGCATGCAGCAGGACCAGGTGGCTCAGCAGGGGAAATGTTTTCATAAGCACAGGCTATTTACTCTCAGCTTTTCCCTCAGCTCTCGTTGTTTGGCACAGCTGTTTTCAGCTTTCCAACCTTCCCTATGAAGACAGAACAATTACACCCTTATGGAAACTGCCACAAGCATCCAGCAGCTCAAACCAGGTGCCAAGGCACCTTTTTCCACAATGGTGAAAAGGCAAATACATTTCCTCACCTCTAGCAAAGTGCTACTCCCTGCAGCTGCTGGAGCAAACACAACCTGCCATCTGCTTTACAGTATTGTTTCCCTCAGCTACAGGCACTGCTGCTGGGCTGAGTGACAGGGGACACTGTGTCAAGAGGGTAAGTCCCAGCTGCCACAAAGAACGATTAGAAATTGTCACTTCCCTCTTCTACAGCAGAGGTTGCTCCCTCTCAATTTGACTGGCAAAGTAGCACATGCAAGGGATATATCTACCCCTGTCCCACCCCAAAGCAAAGGGTAAAAAGCATTGCTGACAGCTGAAAGACACGCATACACACACAAAAATAGCACTGCAAGGCGCTCCCCTGTGTACAGGAACAGTGCAGGAGCCTGGCAGGAGTAGGCAGAGGAAAAGCAACAGGCTGGGAAAGGCAGCTGCAAGGCTGGGAGACAAACAGGAATATCTGAGACACAACTGCAAACAAGGCTTTTTCAGCAAATAGGCAGCATCAACAGGCAAGTTCTGCCTACAAGGGTTGCAGCTGTCTCAGAGAAACAAAGGCGCACATCTCCCACCATCTTTTAAGGTTCCAGACTCCTGAGGCCACTTAACTTTCCTTTTTCCCAGATTAGCAAGATGCAAAATATTCAGTGCACGACCTCACACTACTTCGGATGCAGAGCAGCAACTGCTCTTGATTTTGCAAATAAATCTGCCACACTGCAGAATAGTAAGACCAATTGTCACACTTCTGTAGCCATAGAAATTGCTCAGCCTATGTACTGTTGTGTGTTTGAAAACTCATTAAATGCTTTGAAAACCAGTTTAAAGTGTCATCCTAATCTCTCACCAAACCAGATGAAACTGCTCACACAATCCCAGACCTCAGCAGAGCTGCAAAGGCAGCATCTCCTCCAGCACAGCAATGGGTTTTTGCACAGGCTTCCCTAAATCCAGAAAAGTTGGACCACGAGCACTTGTGGTCACTTACAGGGTGGTTAACAACCCTGATCAGCTACATCTACTAAGAGCTAGTGCAAAGTCATTGTGTTCAAGAAAGCCAGGCCACTAACAGGCCATCTTCTCACTAGCTGGTATCCAAAGCTTTCTCTGAAGCTTAAATTCTCCTTAAGCCAGTGCCAACACAGCTGCCAGTGGGCAAGGACTCATCTCAGTCATGTTTCTCTCATTTCTGATTCCAAACCCACCTCCGCTTCAGTGGAGGGAAGAGACACAGAGCCACTTAGTGACTGCATTATTATTTGAGATGAACGCACACAACTGCAAGTTAGAAGGTGCACAGCTGAGTCCTGAGCCAGCAGGCTGCCTTCCTTGGATCTGTGAGCTTGATCTCCAGGTCCCCCAGTTCTAACCGGAGCTTGCTGACTGCCAAGCACCTCACCTGCTTTTGACCACAACCCAAGAGATAAAGCCAGCACTTTCTCATCAGATTGCCTACCAGGTGCTCCTGCACACAAACACATTGAACTTTGAACTCCTGATCACTAAAAGGGCAGTAAAATGATCAAAGGAAAAGAACTCCTTCAGTGTTTGCTCACGTCCCCTCTTTTGTTTTACCCCACCTAATGTTTTCTTTCTAAAGATCCTTCTAGATAATGGCACAGGAATGGCACAGACTAAAAAGACCACCTGTCTGCAGCATGCATTCAGTGCCAAGCTTTCTCAAGTGAATGAGCAAAGAGAAACTTCCATCTTTATTCCAGGCTGACAATACATG
Organism: Xenops minutus; assembly: GCA_035221455.1. Lineage (NCBI taxonomy): Eukaryota > Metazoa > Chordata > Aves > Passeriformes > Furnariidae > Xenops > Xenops minutus. The sequence continues at coordinate 12,818,304 of JAWWEE010000105.1, forward strand.
GGCCTCACTGCTTCTCAATAGCCACAATACTTTGTTTTGAAGGCTCTGACAATCTTTGCATCCTTGGCACAGCTCTGTAATAAGCAGACAAGTTCTGGAATTGCTCCTGTCTCATCGGTATTTTTCTGAACAAAAAGCTAAATTGGAACTGGCAAAAATAGCCATCCGCCTGCTCACATGAAATCACACTACCTGTAACCCAGTTTGCAAGCAGCACTGACATATGGAGACTTAACCCTGCCTGATCTTCTCTTGCCTATATCCGGCAGCAGCAGTACACTCAGAGGGAGGGGGAAGTGTAGTATAGAAGAGAAAATAGTTCTAAAGATTAGTTTTAATATCCCATTAACTTTTACCCTTCTTCCTTGTGAGCACTGAAGGGCATGAGAAAAAACTGAATCCTTTTTGCTGCAGATGCACGACTCCCTTTCTGAAGTATAGAGAAAAAGGTGCTGCCCGGAGCTGGTCCAGGCAGGGTACCCCATCACTCCCAAGTTCACACACAAGTAGTGCTTTTGCTCTCAGATGGGCAGATCTGGCTATGCAGAACAGCTCTATCAGCCTCCAATTGCAATACAAAAATAAAAGCAGCCTTTCCTCAGCATACTGCACGTGCCAAACTGATACACCACATCCAGAGTGGAAAGAGTGGACGCAAAGAATATTAAACAAGAGGGACTGAATGAAATGCCAATCAGATTCTAAGGACAGAATTGGTCCCTTTTGCAGGTGGCAGCTCAGTAAGGAACTCCTCAGCTAAGAGTGCTGTAGATGCTGAAAGTTCACACAGGGCCAAGGGGAAAACAGAGAAGTTCCTGGAAGAGATAACCACTGATGGTTTTATGCCAGTTCCCACAAGCAGGGACAGGACACTGAGCAAAGGGCATCTTTGATGAGGCCATAGAGATTTCAGCATATGCAGAACAAGGCTGTAAGTACCAGCCATTCCAGTCCCTCACAAGAACTGCTTATTTCTAGCAACAGTTAAAGCAGTTTGCTCCAACACAAATTGTGGTGTGTCAATGCAGTATTTGATCCTCTAAACTGATTCTCTTTGTCTATTTTATGTATGTATAATGCTGTATTTTTGGATAGCCTGTGTCTGAACCAATCAAATTTGCAAAGCCAGCTATATTTTTCATTACTTTATGTACCAGATTTTTCCATTCACACACTTTTCCAGACCATGCATCAACTGCGCTGTTTGTAAATGCAAGTCTATTTTTGTCTTTTTAAGTAGAATGCATTTTAATTTAAAGACCAAAAGGGTGTTATGCAGCACTCAAAAAAGCCCTTAGTTCTCCTGTTAAGAAGTAGATGTAGAATGTCCCAGTTCTAAGATTTATCCAACAAGTTGAACACCACACCTCTCTTATGACTATTGTTGGAGTGTTTAAACACAGATCACTGCAACACATTAATCCAACACAGCTTTAACAGCAGCGCTGCTGTCCCCAGCACACACCCACTGATGCAGTCTCTGAACACAGCAAGTGTGCCGAGCATCTTCGGCATGATTTTGTTCCTATCATTTCATGAGATAAACACCTTTTCCCATTAGTCTTTCAACACTGACAGTTTTAAATATAGGTAGTGTTCTTGAGCTACAATTTAAAATGCTAAATTTCAAGGAGAAAATAAACTTGTACCAGCACGCCTTCAAACTGTCTGAATGAGAGAAGTACATCAGATAAAAATCAATGCATTCTTACCTTACAGACTGACCTCACAAATCACGACCAACTCAGAAGTTCCAGTTAAACTGTAACTTCACTCCAGCTTCTGCTTACATTACAAACCCACCAACATATGCAAAAGTTATTCACCACTCAGGCATGAAGAGCAGGCCCATAGTATACTCAAGTCGAGCATTGTCATTCATAGAGCAAAAAAAAAAAAATCCTATCCATCCCACCTCTTCTCAGCTCCATGCAGGGACACATGCAAAAAAAATTCTGGAAAACCATAGAAACATTTGGTTGGAGAAGACCTCTTAAGATCAGGTCCAACCATTAACCCAGCAACTGCCAAGCCCAGCACTAAACCATGTCCCAAGTCCACACATCTTTTAAATACCTCCTGGGATGGTGACTCAACCACTTCCCTGAGCAGTCTGTTACAACGCTTGACAACACTTTCTGTGAAGAAATCTTTCCTAATATCCAATGTAGACCTCCTCTGGTGAAACTTGAGGCCATTTTTTTTGGTCTTGTTGCTTGTTACCTGAGAGAAGACACAGACCCCCACCCTACTACACTCTTCTTTCAGGCAGCTGTAGAGAGTGATAAGGTTCCCCCACAAGCCTTCTTTTCCCCAGGTTAAACATCCCCAGCTCCCTCAGCCACTTCTCACAAGGCTTGTGTTCCAGACTCTTCAGCAACTCTGTTGCTCTCCTCTGGACTCACTCCAGCACTTCAATGTCTTTCTGTGCCCGGAACTGGACACAGGATTTGAGGTGCAGCCTCACCAGTGTCAAGTACAGGGGGACCATCGCTGACCCTGGTCCTGCTGGCCACTCTGTTGCTGATACAGGCCAGGATGCCATTTGCCTTCTTGCCCACCTGGGCACACTTAGATTAGATGGGTTTTTTTTCTAATAGAGCACTAACATACTATTACTAAATCTTCAATGAAGTAACTAATATAATTGCATCATACAAAAAAGACTCATGGTATAGGACAAAGATTCTGTGTATGCACTGTTGTTTTTCAAGGCTGTGGTAGCTGTATGTCACCTCAACTCCTACTTTCTAGCATGCTTCTGGTAAAATAGTATGCATTCTGTGTGCGCCGCCAAGAATTCTCTCAATATGAAAAAAGCATTTTATTGAAAACTTCTAGAAGAACACAATGGTCACAACTAAAGCAGAAATCTGGCACATAATGTGCTCAGAATTTTTTACAAAATAATTGCAATCCAAGAAAAAAATGCCTACATAAATCAGTACAACCATCATAAAGTATAAAAGCGACAAGACAAGAAAATTATAGTTCTTTCGATGCAAAATATGCTTCAAGAGCTGTATCCTGTTCTCACACCTATCATGATGTAACTTTTGTTCGAGAAATTATTTCATTCACAAAACTGTTGTTCTTTGCCAGCACATCATTTCTCAGCTGCTTCAGCTTGATTTTGATGTCTTCTTCTGACATATCTGTCAGGGGCAATGCTTTCACTTGACAAAGAAAATCCTGTATTATCTTTTCACCTTCCTGAAATGGAGGGAAGAGAAGTAAAAGAAAACAGAAAGAATGTTTAGATTGTAAGCAGGATTTTTCCAAATTCTCTAAAGAAACAAAGTATTGTTCATCAGCAGAAACTCAGCACAGGCAGAAAACATGGTTATTTTTCCGCTTGCCATCAAGTTCTCAACATGAGAACAATTCAGTTATACCGGTATCAGGAGTTCTTTCCCTTTTCAATCTATAAGCAAAAAGCATCAGTTGATCCGTATAAGTACAATATTTAACACTGAGATGTCCTATATATATTTCACATTTAATTCCAATGCGCAGCCACACAATGTGAGGATTGTCAGCAACAACAGTGTAAGAATGGTCATATCATATTACCCAAACTAGTTACTTTTAGGAGGGACTGTAAATCAAAAGCAATGTTTCAATATGCAAAAGGAAAGAACAAATTGTAACCAAGCAACTGCAGAGTGGCCGTCACCAAGGAGAACAGATGATAATTAAGCTTTATGCATATGCTTTTACACAAACAGGCGAAGTGGAACTTCTAAACAATCTGACTTGAATAGCAAGAACATTTCAATGAACAGTATTCAGAATCGCTGTATTGGAAACTATTTGCCCATAAGACAGAATTTTGTCTAGTCCTCTGTATTCTAGAATTCTACTAAATTATTTTCTTAATTTTCCCCTATCATTAAAGTCTAACGCAGTATGTTTTCAGTGCACAAGTCTCCAAAGCACTTGGAAGTGTAACAGCACACTTTTCCCTCTAAACATGATGTCAACAAAGGCAGACAAATTCCCTGGGTGACACATCTAAAGCTGTGCCATTCTATTGCTTAGAGAGTTTACGAAATATTATGTATTACTGAAATATCCAAGAATAAAACATGATGCTGTATTTGTCACAAGTGTTTGCCATGTCAATTTAATTTACATCAACTCAGAACCATGCAGCCAGGTCCAACTAATCTGAAAATTTCTTCACCATGACACCTAGCACACTGACAAATGAAAGGTAACAGTGGAGCAACTGAGGTAGTTGGAGGGAAAATCTCCTGGCTGTAAAAGTACAATAAAGCAGAGATCGTTCATCTACAACATCAGATCCACTTACTGAGCCAGGAACTAATGCGGTTGACCTCTGAAATTGAAAATAAAGTAACAGATAACAGCCCCTGTCTTGAGCAAAGGCTTTTAAAATGTAGAAAGTGTTTTGGGTATGGACTAACACTCCAAGGCTTCCATACACTGGAGTATTACCAAGATTTCCAGAAGAGACAAATGAGGTACAACACCGAAGTTTCAGATCAACTGCTGGGACACAGAACTAAGATCTGTAAGCAAATTTATATGCACACAGCAAGGATCTGACTATAGGTGAAAACCAATGCAAGTCATAAGGCAGCATGTGGATTTCCTAGGAGACTGTCACAGATGTCACTGAAAGGAGTCTTAACCCAGCAAGATGACACAGGATATTCTGAAAAACCTTCCTGCAAGGCTTTGTTTTCTTTTACACTATCTGCTAATGAAGCTTCTTTAAAAAGAAGGCAAAGGGAGAAGAGAAAAAACAGTTCACTCAACTGGCTTTACACAACTGTATTATACAATGTAGACATGATCAGATCTATGATGAGATGTGGGTTTTCTCAATCTGTGCTCAAAGACTGCGCAAAGCCATGAACATTTTACTTCCCAGCTGAATAGAGAAAACTAAGCTAAAGTTCTCTTGTGTGAAACGGGAAGAACTTTATGACATCTGTAAAACAGACATTCCAGGTGCTGACTGCCGTGTTCTTCGATGTGATCAGCTTGTGAAATGTGTTAATACCGATGGGACATAGAAAGGCACAAAGGAGAAAGCTGTGCACTCAGCTTTTCTCCCATGTGAACAGATTTGAACACATTTAGAAATTTAAGAAATTGGCACTAATGAGCCCTCAAATAATGGGGAGCAAAACCAGATGCAATCCATCTGCAGAACCAAGAATAACCTACACAGTGATAACAAAATCTGTATATTAAGTCCCAAGAAACTTTGCATACAGACTAAATAGTCAACAAGAGATGAACACATAATTCTGGCATGGTTCACAGCATAAACAAAACTCCACAGGTCAGGCAGAGACAGAGTCCCTTGTATGACTCCAGTCGTACACCAATCGTACTAACTGCTGATCATTATTCCATAATTAAAAAAATTAATTTCAATCTAATGACTATGTCTTTAGATAAAATTCTTGCCTATGTTAACTTGAAATGAATCTAAATCAAAAACCACTATCCCTGAATATCTCTTCAACTCCTAATGAACTTCATAGCTAAGACATTTTGTTATGGAAAAATGTATTTAAGGCAATTATCCTCAAGCTTTGGGGGAATCTCAATCTTTAAACTGTTTTGCTTGAGCTATTCCGGCAAAATGAATTTTAGAAAACATTTCTCATGGCAAACCTCTCTTTCTCTGTAGAGTTTCTTGGCTGGTGGCTCTCCTTCAGATTCCTTGGACTTGCCAATGTTTTGAAACTCCTCCAGCTCCAATGCTTTCTCTCTTGCACTTTCTATCACATGTTTTGGGAAAGCTGCCAACTCTGCTACATGTATTCCAAAACTCTGGTCACAAACACCTGGATGCAGAGAAAAAAACGAAATAGTTAAGAATTCTCAAAAGATAATATGGCTACACTGAGATTATATGAACAAGCTTGTAACAGTTCTCTGTTCTGAAGAATCAAGTGTGTGACATCATTTGGTTTTCCCCAACACTCTGTGATTTACCTTTTGGACTAAACCTGATAAGACATACTAAAGAATATGCCCTTAGTCAAATAAGCTCTTTTAGAGCTGTCATTGAAGAGCTCCAAAGTGCTTCAGGAAGAAATGGAAAATTCTTCAAGCAGAAAGAATTTCCCTTTAGTACTTAAATGAAACTGAATAATGATTTTTATTAAAGCACTTCAGCACAATCAATAATATATAGTAATTTGTCTCTTTTTTAATATATATCTCTCACATTTATTCTGTATTTATATACATACATATCTCTGTGTGTGTGTGAATAAATATGAAAAATGCTGCATTCTCAATCATCCCTCTCCTCCTTTACATCTGTACCACATAACTCCTCAGACTCCTGGAGTCATATTTAATTACATCAAAACCTTTCAACTTTAAGTTTACACTTATTTCAATTAATATACTTTTATAACATTGAGTTGAGAAAGAAAAACTCTCATAATTGCTCCAAGTATTGTACACAATTATGTAAAACAATTTTCACTTCAATATCAAAAGCCTCTGATAAAATATGTCAACTCCATTTGTTTACATTACCCTAATTCTATTTGGCCGCCCACAAATATTATTACATCCTTTTAATTCTGGTCTCCAGCTAGGAATCATGAATAAATGAATTGCACATACAAAATGACAGTTAACTAATCACCTATTAAACACTGGGTATCTGAAGAATAGGTAAAGGAAAACTTATTGTTGAGACTTTTTTTCTGTTTTATTAACCTTGCAATCTCTTAAATTTCTTAAAGGAAATTAAAATGTTTAAGCAGAAATTAGTCTTCTTGATTTTATATTAAAAACACACACCTCCCCAGACACAAAGCTAACTCAGTTCTCTGCTCAGAGAATCCTGAGCAGAGGCCAGGAGAACAGTACTTTACTTTCTGTGTCTCCTCTTCCACTGATCTTCTCACACTCTTGAAGCATGAAGACAGGGTTGAACATACTGTATAAAAGTTCCTTGCCATGCATTTCAGATTTAGTTACGCATTGCAAATGACATGAAACCTGTTATTTGTTTCAAAACACAGCTGTATCCAAGCTGCCTATACTCACATTCTTGTCAGAGCAACTTAACGCTTCCAAAAGGGAAAGAGCACAACACTAAATGCAAAAAATTTTGAGAGAGCTATCCAATTTGAGACTAGATATTTTAAGATGATTTCATAATGCTGCATCTCCTCTGACAGAGGCTTAAGTAGATAGATAAAAACTATTGTGCCTCTATGCTCAATAGTACTTTCAAAAAAATGGACAGAATGAAAAGACATTGCATGTACAGAGAAAAGATGTGTATGACTGAAAGTGGCAAAATTGATGGAAATAAAATATGAAACTGGGCTTCTAGAATTTTTACCAAGACCAGAATGGTTGAGTTAATACAAGTTTAAAAAAAAAAGGAGTGCTCTGAAGAAAGAGAATTGACCCAACTATCTGTGGAATGTTAGGGGCTTTTATCATAAGAGTTGCTATTTCCAAAGGATTTAGAAGGTAGAAAGTTTTGATATAGTGTATATTAATTCCCTCCCCAACCAACGTGCTCAAAATAAGGCATCTAAATAAAGAAGGTTTGTTTTGAAGATACTGTACATCACCAGCTCTCACTGCATCAAAACCACTCATAGTTTCAATGTACACTTGTGGCAATTTATGACTATATTTTTCTTCAGTTCTCATGCCACACTGCGTCATCTTTTAAGCACTGATTGGAGCAAGGCATGCAGAGGGCTCTGAACCTTCTCTTGGTGGAAGGAGCTCAGCATATGCTGGAGAAGATGGGCAAGAGCAAACTAGGGAAGAACCACAGACATTGCCATTCCACTGGGAAGGTTGGGAACCAGGGCCACAGCACTTTGGACAGAAGTCTGGAAAAGTGCAGGAACCAAGCCCATTTCTAAGGAATAAAGATCCCAAAAGACAATGACATAGAATTAAAAGAAACAAGGCTGTGGCAGCCAGACCTAATCTACCCAGCTGTAAGCAGACTCTCAGTAAAGCCAGGGAAGAGCAGTACATCTGGTCCTGCTGTGATTCCCCTTGTTCAAAACAGTCTCCTAATTTTACAGAAAAGTACACAAAACCTAAGTGTAAAATTATAGCTAGAGGGGAATACAAAATTTGAAATGGTCATATATGTAATCAAAGGGCAAGAAATGAAGTAATTTCATGGATTTAAAATCAGAATAAATACGTAAGAAATAGTCAATTAGTAATGTCATAGGAGTAAAACTTGTATGGTGCCACTTCAGGGAGGCTCAGATCAGCACATAAAAACACATTTACCCATTATCTAAGGATATGTAATAGCATGGTGATAGCCTGTGTAGATTATGAAAAATATCTTTAAAAGCATCACAGTAAAATTTTATAGCTGGGCAGAATATTAATTTCATTTCAGAACAATATATTCCAGAAGGAATGACGTGTCCTAAATTGGCTAAAGAAATGAGGAAATAGTGGAGAGAGTTCCAAGATAACACATACTGAATATGCACTGTGCACAAAAAGCAGAGTTATTAGCATTAACTCAGCAAGTGAAAGCAAGTTTTTGATATGTCAGCATAATAAAACAGCTTTTAAAATGAGGAAGGAAGTTCAACCATTGTACCTGTAAGACTAAATCCTAAACAAAAACGATGTAAGTAAATATCAGTCTCCAGGATTTAAGATGAGACATGATCTAGTTCCTTAGCCTTAACAAGAATGGATGATATTGAGTAATTGTTTTAGTAAAGACAACAGCCTAACTCCTCAAATAGTTATTCCTTTTTTGAGACAAAACCACTCCACAAGGTAAGCTGATGATCAGATCCAGTCTAGCCCAAGTGTTCTAGAGTAACCGTGTTCTACCTATCTGAGCACCATCTAACTCATTCCTTCATTGTGGAACCCAGAAAAGGAAAATTAAGAGGTATTTTTAAGTGAGAATACAGAGTAACACTACTCTGCTCACATTTTAAATCAAAATCTCAGTCCTGAGGTTGCCAACCTGACTGAAATGCTCTAATGAGAACAATCAAAAATCACTGTAGGGTTGACAACTAAATTAGAATGCCATAAACAAGCACACCTTGCAAGCCACAGTTACACAGCCCTCCTTTTTCAGCATAAATATAAGATCCTGCTGAAGGGAACCAGAAATAATGATCTGCGGCATAGAAGCAGGAGGAACTGCTTTTTGCAGTGAACACATGAAATTTACACCTAATACAAACTTGTTTACTTTAGCACTGAAAGGAATAACTGGATCCACTAAAAGATTTTAATTAAATACATCTGATTTTACACTAGCAAAACATGCTCCTTCTGTTTCACTATGATGCCATTTACTAAAAATAAACCATATTACTTTTCCTGCATCAAACTACTGCATAAATTGGGCAACATAAGACTAAATCTTACTACAATGAAATAGTTATTATAAAAAACTCTCAGCACATAAAAGTTGCAATCATTTCTTTTAAAAGAACACTTTAAGGAACAGAAGTCTTTTCCAATAGCATGTTAAAATGGCTGATTTAAGAAAACAGAAAATAACCCTTTGGAATTGTTCTCTCTGGTCCTTAAAAAAGGAAAAAGGAGTGACTCAAAAGCATCAACTTGAGGGGCAGAAATAACCTAGAAGTCTTAACAAATAATGATCCACATCATCACCAACTGCGTTCACACATGGTCAGAGCTCCTGCCATACACACTCTCTATGGACAGAGAAGAATGTGCCTATTTTAAACCCTAAGCCTGGAGTATGACATGAATTTATTTCTCCCCCCGCCCCCATTAAGACCTTTTCCTCTCTCAAGGCAAAATGAAGTTTACTGCTCACTGTATACACAGTCTTACCTTCCTTGACACGATAAAGCATCGTCAGTGTGTCATCACTGGTCAGAGCAGTAACATGTAGGTTATTTACTGTTGGCACTTGGTCAGCAAGAGCTGTCAGTTCATGAAAATGTGTAGCAAACATAGTGAAAGCACAGATTTTGCTAGCAATGTATTCTGAAATAGCCCATGCTAAGCCAAAGCCATCATAGGTAGAAGTTCCTCTTCCCAGCTCATCAATAATTATCAGGGAGTTTTCAGACGCTGTCCTAAAAACACAAGAGCATTTTTTAATGTTTGAGAACAGCATGAACTCAGGATATTGGAGTATCAGAAGTTATGCTGTTGAGGCATAGCACAGAAGTAAAAAAACCTTTCCTGTTTACATAACAACATACAGATAAAGCGAAAACAGTGTCACACAGATTAGTTCTTTTGTCCCATTTTAGACTCTGGCCTCCTGGTAGCAGCTCAGTATTGACCACTAAAATGAACAGAAGGCAACTTCAAGAACCTATGAACCAGCTAAAAAGGCCTTGAGATCCTCCAGTGAGATTCTACACAAAAGAAAACCTTAAAAGGATCTTTCTTAGAGCACTTCCTCCCCCAGCAGTCCCAACCAACACAACCAAATAAGCACAGCACTTGCCTAAGGATTGAAGCAGTTTCCAACATTTCAGCCATGAAAGTAGACACGCCTTTCAGCTGACTGTCTCCTGCTCCCACCCGAGCCAGGATACAATCCACAATGGTTATTTCTGCAGAGTCACACGGTACAAAACACCCAATTTGGGCCATAAGAACAATCACCCCTGTCTGTCGGATGTAAGTTGATTTTCCCCCCATGTTAGGGCCTAAAGAAGAAATTTTGCAGAAGTTAATTTTAAAATCTCTTTACATTTCAACAGTTCTTCTAAAGGAGAACAGGCTCTAAATTAAAACAAAGAGTGTTTAAACTTCTTATTCTCTTGCCAGGAGAAAGTAGCAAACTTGTCTAACAGGTGCAACAAGTGACTCCAGTACTAACAAGGCTTGCTTGTTTGTCTTACTAAAAGCTGCTTTTTCAAAAAGAAAGGTGATCAGAGAGCATTAGGGGTCTTCATAAGTTTTAGGACTTTTCAGGAGTTATCTAAAACATGTGTTCATACCTAAAACTAATAAGCTTTAAATTAAAAATCATCAGTATTGCTGCCTAACAATGATAATAATTTTCACCACAATCAACAATAAAATTTCTCTGTAAAAATGAAACAGCTTAGTTACAGACTGAGTACAACCTAATGGGTGATTTAAAACCAGTAAACACATATTAATAAGTTAAATGTAACTGAAGTACAAATGAAATAAAAATTATTTTCCAGAAAACTGATCATTAAAACCAATTTTATGCTTCGGCTAACCAGAAAAAGAAACATGTCACTATGCATTTATTCAGATTTTTGGTTTTTCTTTTTGATTATGTTAGAAGTGTTTGTTAATCATTCTCTAATTTCAGATCTTTGCCACTCAGAATGTATATCAAGGACATATGGATGGAAATTAGCATTCAACTACATCTATAAACACTGTTTTCCTGTGTAGTAAAATTATCTTAATTACACCAGAGAAAAGGGTAAAAAATGGTACAGTTGTTGAAACATGTTTTGCATTTAAAATCGACCTTAATACTTAACAAAGAAAATACTAACAAAGAGACTGCTTAAAATCTTGCATACAAAAGATGCCTATGTGGCTAAACTACAATTAATGCCTAGTGGAATTTTCCAAATCACTTAAGCAGGTTCAGGTTCTCCAGCTCCTGAGGTTGCCTGGCTTGTGGAGTTGCATTCACTAAGGCAAAGAATGCATTAAGAAAGAACTAATTTTTTATTTTCTGCTAGCTTCTCTTTTCTTCATGAATGACTCTTTCTAAATTAGTGATCACCTCCAAAGAGTGCACTATAGTTACAATAACCAAATCCATTAACTAGTTTGGATGATGAAAAACATGCCTGGATGTGCAGAAACACGTAGAATGTCCACAATCAAAAGTAACATTTCACAAGAATGTTGTGGACATTTTCTTTTTTTTTGTAAATTAATTAACAGTAGCTTACAAATACCCTCCCTTCTTTTCCAGAGCTAAATCTTATTCCCCACACACACAGATGAGTAATTTGCTAGCTCTTTACCCTTTGTTGATTAGACAAATTGTTTTGACAGAGTTCTATTAGATTGCTGGTTCATTTTGCTTGTTGTTGGTTTGTGTTTTTTTTAGAAACATCATTATTGGAAATACTCAAGACATTTATAAAGTAAATAACAACATAAAAAGAGAACAGAAATATTTACCAGTAATAATGTGGAACATCTGCTTTCCCTTCTCAAACATAACATCATTGGGGATGAAGGCCACCTCATCTTGCACTTCGATACAAGGATGCCTTGCGCCTTTCAGCACAATCTTCCCTTGTCCCTTTTCCAGAATGACGGGACGGACGTACGGCACTGGTGCTCCATTGGACACATGAGCAAAGCTGACAACTGCATCTAACTGAGCTATCACGTCATTCATCGTCTGTATCGGCTCTGCATAACCTGTTTTGACCAGGGAGATACACAAATTCAATACTGTTAGCAATCTTTTTGCTCCTACTGAAGACATATCTTAAAGCCTATATTGAGCCCACAAAATTAGTTAATCTGAATTACAAGTTTTGCTCACGATGGCAGTCACCTTCTATGAGAGTCTAAAACGTAATCCTAAAGTTTCCATGAGGAAACCAAGAGGACTTCAGACTAAGATAGGGAAGAGGTGAGGGCATGTTGACTATTTTCCCTCAACACCAGACAATGAGAAACAGCTTATCTTAGTATGGGAAGGCAAACGCTTACAATGGCAGACAGTTGGAAATCCAGTACGTTTCCTTCCTCAATAATACACTGCATTCTGATGCTCATGCAAGCAAAGAGACAAAGACAGTTCAGACACAGCAACCATCTCTGTTTATGTGAGTGATCGTAGGGAGAGGTTTGTAAGATGCAGTGCCTGTAACACCAGACAACCAGAGTAGATGGTCCAGCATCCCCAGTACCAGTTCTTGAGTTTTGGTGTTTGGTTTTCTTCAGTGAAAGGGATAAGGTACAGGAGTCTGCAGCCCAAACTCCCTGATGTCTCTTCTGCTTTTGGTGAAGAATAGTAAAGAATGCCCTGTAAGCAGGCAATCTTGAAGCAAAATATATGGAAACTACTTAGGAAAACTAGGATTTTTTTATTGTACCATATAAGCAATGCTAACGTGATTTCATATTGCATACAATGTTCTTCACAGACCTCAGGTCGCACTTCCTCAGTTCTCTGTTGTCCTTTACCTCTTCTGCCATTTGGGTGAAGATGCCCAGAAGTCAGGGAGGTAGGTGGAGGGTAGATGTGGCCTTTATGGGCTTATTTTTGACCCTTTCATGGGATTAGCATCTGCACACCCCTCATCACTGCCCATTTGTAGCAATGCCAGGAATGGGTCTGGCCAAAGAAGTCAATGTATTTCAAACTTCCAACAACTGCTTGAAAGCCACACCTTACTTTTCCCACTAATTCTTTAGGGAATGTTACAGTTCTTTTTTATAGAAAGCTCTCAAAGGAACTGCAAGCCCTCCCAGTATTCCAGACTGTGATACACATCAACATTTTCACCTGAAGCAATGTTAATGATTTCCTTAACAATTGCATCCTGAGCCTCTTCATACTCTTCTCTGTTCCTTATATATTCCTCATTGATGGAGCTCAGTTTGCTGTGAACAAAGCAACAATATTTAGAAGCTGTGATGTTCTGTCTTCACCTGCAATGCCAAACTTCTGGCCTCCTCATCTATGAGCCAATAGCAGTTGTCCCCACCTGTTCAGCACAAGGACCACAAAGCAACTAATCTACAATTCCTTCACACCAGGATATCTGCAAGGTTAATTCCAAGCTGAAGAACATCCACAAGGGCCAAACCAGCAACTCTAGTATCAACATGTGATTATTCAAAATCTTACAGTAGTTGTTTGTTATAGACACTTTATGTGATAAGGACTAGCTCTTAAAGCTGAATTTCTGGACATTTTGCTATGGGATGTGACACCTTATAGAACTAGCAGAGAATTGCTGCTAAGCAACTATGTAATTAACCCAGAGTCCCACAGAAGGCTTATCAGAGCTGAAGGCATTGATTTCTTTCATTTAGTAAAAACCTCAGTGAACTACTGTCAGGAAGAACAGGTTCTAGTCTCCAAAATAAGGTAAGCTGAAATCAAGAAAAGAGTTTAAACAAGTCTTTAGTCTTCTCAAGCTCTTCTCCCAACGAAGGAACTGAGTCTGCAAGACTGAATAAGAAACATACTCAAGTAGTGTACCCACACTATAAGCAGAAGTCAGCCTTGTCTTTCTAGTACCACCTACAGAAGCAACTATAACTCAAGAAAGCATGGAGAAGTCTGTTTTATTACTGATGCATGGACTGCTTCCCTGAGGGAAAGTAACAGATGATACAGAACAGGTTCTAAGTACCATCTTCTCAGTTACAGAAAAGCCTAACTTCACCATACATTTATATTCATAACATATTTAGAACCTGAAAAAGCTGTTTTAGATTTCAGGGATGTTTTTAAAAAATATCCTCTGAGTAAATGTTAAAACAAAATGCAATTAAGGTTTACACTTTGTTCATTTAAGTGAATTGGTGCGAAATACACCAACATATTGGTTGGTGTGAGCCAATATGTTTGCCCTCCTTTTCAAAGCAAAGGATTTATTACTATGAAAGTGAGTGATTAACAAAAAACAGTCACTATTAGTAATTGCCCTGTCTTGAAACCAAACTTGCCCTGTAGGCAATGATTCTCATACTTGTTTGTCAATCAAAATCTCCCTCTCAGTAAACTCACTTCTCTCCTGCTAATTCCAGCAGGACCAATTATATATAGAGTAGTAGAAGCAGGGCTTGTCTGAAACAGACTGCATGATATATTAAACTTTGCTGCTTCTACCCTTCCAGGTAACACATGCAGACTTAAAAATTAGTTTTCTCCAGGACCTGCCACTGACAGACAAAGAGAAATGGTCAGAAGTACAATTAGTGGCTGATTATTAGTGGCATTTCTTAGGGTTGATACTGGTTATTCCTTGATTAACAACCTGAATGATGGGGCTAAATAAACTCTCAAAGACTGAACAATACCACAGGAAGGAGAGCTGTCAGTACACTGGAGGAGAGGGCTGCCCATTCATTGGGCAGACTTGAGAAATAGGTGGACAACAATTTCAGCACAGACAAATGTAAAGCCCTGCACTTGGGATGAAACAACTACATGTAATAGTAGAGACTGTAGTCCAAACAATAAAATCATAAAATACTTGGGAGGACCCTGTGGACAAGAAGCTGAACAGAAGCCAGTAGCGTGCTCTGAGGCAGAGAAGGCTAAGGCCATGCTGGCTGCACTAGCAAGAGTGGACCCAGAATGTTGAAGGAAGTAGTTCTTCCCCTCTATTCAGCACCTGTGAGACTGTATCTGCAGTGCTGTCTCCAGTTTTTTCTTCCCAGTGAGAGAGAGATCAAACCTGTAGCAAAGCCACCCCAAAGATACAGAGCAGGAGTACATGGCACACAAGGATGGGCTGAGAGAGACGCCTGCCCAGGCTGACACAATCTGAAGTCAGCCTGGAGGAAAGCAGCACCAGAATCTTCTTGGAGGTGGACATCAAAAGTATGAGATACTAACATCCCAATTTTCTGAAAGGAAAATTTCCATTAGATCTGATTAGAAAAGTTTTCACAAAGAGTGGTAGAGCACTGGAACTTGTGCCCCACTAGGCTGTGAAGGATGCCTGAAGGATGGGCCTGTGGGCAAAGCCTTGAGCTAACTCTTCTAACTTTGAGATAGGATCTGATTTCCAAGGTGGATCTGCTTTGAGTGAGGGATAAGAGACAGCCTTCAATGTAAGTTATTGCCCAGTTCTGCATATGTAACTTTCTATTTCATTTGCTCTGTGTAAAAACACTAAGCACAGACACCTGATGACCAATATAGCTGTAACCCTTGCTCCTTCTAGAATACTCTAAAAAAAATTGACTTTTTGTTCAGCTGACCTGTGACAGAACTGCTGTCCAGACAAGGAAACACTGAAACACAGCATCAATTTGCCTGGAGACTGAAATTTTTAAATAGCTTAATCAAAAGAGCCACTGAAGTTTTAATACCTAGGACGAACAGAAATTAGAGCATGATTTGGAACAAAAAAAAGGTAATCGCCAACAAAATTGCTGCATGTCATATGTGGTGATAAACACAAATAGCTCTTTCTCTACTGCAGCTTGTAGAAGTGTCTGTATAAACACTCACAGTGAATGCAATTATGCTACTCGCTGCAGCTAAAACAGACAAATTAGCCCAAGTCAAAGGACCAAAAATAGCTAAGAGTTGGCAATGGGGAATGCAGCTTTTAACATAAACTGTATGACTATTCTTCACTCATACCGTTCTTGCTCAATATTTCAATCTGTGAGCCAATTAAAAAGGTGAGAATTCAGCCATTCAAGATGTGGGGAAACCAGTTCACTGGAGTAATTATTAAGGAACAATTCTATTGCTTTCACAGCAGGCTTGAAAAAGCACCAAAATGACCTTATACCTGTTGGTAAATTTCACACCATTCTTCTGTGTATCAACTATTGCATATTTTGAATTGTTACGGAGAACTTTTTCCTCCTTGCACGTTATTCGGAAGTGATGTCCAAACTGTGAATTTGTCTCCAGTTTGATACTTTTGCCAGCTTCCAAACCTTTTGGATGAAAAGAAAGAAAAAGAAAACAACTGAATTATCGCAAATCCAGCAGCCTGTCCTGTTTCTGCTCACTGTTCCCTATTTTCCATAATGGAGCCTCTCTTAGACAAGCTAATTGAGCAGACTTGCTTTGGTTCTGTACAAGTATGAGAAATACCCACACTTAACAGAAGTGCACTGATACATTCTCTGCTCTTACACTGATATGCTCTCAAACTGCATATTTCAATCAGGCTCACAATTATTGTATTGCTGTGAACTCTCCAGGAAAGTGAAAAATGTTCATAGCAAATTGCAAGAATGTTCTGCACTGCTGCTGTAAGCACAGCACTTGTACTCCTGTGATCCTTCTATTAACACATACTTCTGCCGGTGAGATTTCTCATTCCATCCCTATGTGACCCTGTCTTTCCCTCTTTTCATCCAGGTATCTTGTTTACACTAAAAAAAATATATGCAAGCCCTTAAAGGTGTAACCTAAAATAACTATTGTGTTGCCAGTTTTCCTTGCCATATTTGCATTAAAAGTTGAAGGCTTTTTTTTTTTTAAAGTTGGTCTTTGAATGCCTGATTCATGAGCAGCACACAGAATTTTTTGCATAGGATAACCAATTCCTTAAATGTCTCATTTGTTTATATGCTACATTTTACAAAGAAACATCAAAAGAAAACTGGAATGTCCTGAATGGACACTCAGAAAAACAAAGAGAAGAAAAAAAGTTTCAATCCATGTTCTCAAATGATGCAAAACAGAACTAGACTTAGCCAAGAGTTTGATGAGTTACAGTTCTACAAAATGAATTCTGCAGTATACTGCAACATGCATGATAATTTCTGAAATGTTTTGGAATGCTGCCTTTGAAAAAATATAAAGGCCAAGTTCTAAACCAAAAATCACTTTGTTTTCAACAGACTGTACTGTGACAACTGAAGTCACACCAACCCAATAACAAAACAGTACAAACATGCCTTAATTCCTCTATACCAGGTTTTCATCACTTGATTGCAAAACATATTACAAAGGACATAAGAATCAAAGGCAGTTCCAAACCCCTACCTAGTTCTTTGGCTGCACTCTTTAACAGGGACTGCATTTTC
Source organism: Xenops minutus (assembly GCA_035221455.1). Taxonomy (NCBI): domain Eukaryota; kingdom Metazoa; phylum Chordata; class Aves; order Passeriformes; family Furnariidae; genus Xenops; species Xenops minutus. The sequence continues at coordinate 12,836,022 of JAWWEE010000105.1, forward strand.
TCTTCCAATTCATTCATATTCTCTCTTAATTCTGTTAAGTTAGGATCAAAAGAAGACTTGACAAGAAATTCATGATTCTCCACCTAGGGAAAAATAACAAGAAAAAACTCACATGAACAGAGGCAATAAAAAAAATCACCTCTCTGATCACATCAGTGAAATGAATTTACTTAATCATTTATTCAAATTTTTTAATATATATAATCTTGTAATGCAATGTTGTTTATGACAGTTGCTGTCTGATTCAACTGCAAACAAATACATCTCAACCACTTGATTTCTCAAATAATATACTTTATATAATCAAAATATATCAATTTAACAGACTCCCTTCTACTGAAATGGAGTCCCCTGCACATTTATTTACAAACAAATAACTGAGCAGTAGGTAGAGAAAAAAAGGGAAGTCAGAGGAAAGGAAATCGTTATGTACATAATCTGTATACTAGCCCGGACTTAGCCAGCTAATCAAGACAGAGTGCAAAAAGATGGGGCATTTCAAAACAAGAAATGGAAATGGAAGTTTTTGAAACAGTAATTCCTTCCCAAAAAAGACTCAAGAGGTTATGGAGGGAGCCTGCATAATATCATCAAAATTCCTACCCAATTTCAACCCAGTTCTTGAGTTGAAGAGCATACACAGTTCCTTCTAAGCTTAACATTTTCAGAGTCCCAGATGAAATAAGTTGTATTTCATCTTTTTTTCTCTCTCTCTTCCCCATGCTTCCTCTGCCAGGTGGCTGTACACTGAAAGCACCAAAAACTCTGAAGTTGCCCTAACTTGAGAAGGAGGTTGGAATAGGGGGTTTTTCAAAGGCCCCTTATGAATCTGTGAAAGACAGGAATGGAAGTGACAGTTTCTCAATTTTTATTGCAGCTAGGTAAATGAATAACCACATCCCACGCTTTTTGAACTTAGATGTTTCTTTTTATATTAGAATGGATTATTGACATAATTTAGTTGCTATGACAACTTATACTTCAACTGCACTCAGAATAGAGCTGGATATTTTGTTTGAACTCCCTAAAAATCTAAGAGGAATTTCAAGTCAAAGTTCATGTTTTAACATTCATGTCGACAAGGGTTATTCCCCTGGTAAAACCAGTATTGGCTTATCTATAGCCATTTTCCAGTATCTTGAAGGGGAGGAAAAATCAAATTCAACATACCAGATTCTATGGGAGTTGATTAAAAATAACTGACTTGTTATTCTGTTTAGGACAACAAAATATTTTTAAAGTAGAACCTGAAATGAAATTTGAAGAGCTGGACTATGAAGGGTGAAGGCTTAGAACAGCTGTTAGTTTTAAAGAAAACAAAGTCCCAGGGCACACAAACTGCATCAACAGATGGTCTGTAACTAGTATAAAGCTATAAATTTCTTCATTACCATATATCACAAATTACAGCAACATGTCAATCAGTCTTTCCATAAACAGTAAAACAGAGTTGATGGATGCATAACACAATACAAAGAGATAAAATGCAGTGCTTCTGCCTTTGGAGAAAAGTATGCGGGTTCAAAATTTTAAAGCCACTGCAGTTTCCACAACTTTGACATCCTGCCCTTGTTACCACATCTAGCACTTGCTTAGGTAAATCTCATATTTCCACAGCAACTGGGTCTGACACTTCCCAAGTTTACCAATATTACTGAAAGACCTTGTTGAGAGAGGAACATTAAATATATTTCTAACCAAGCATGTCTATTTCAAAATCCATCTCATCAGTTCTCTAACAAATATAAAGGGAGAAAAGTAAACTCAGTCTTTAAGGCTAGGGCAATCAGAGAGGTAAACTGTTAGTTATGAAGACTTAATCTCACCAAATAGAACCAAGTCTAATGAACTGCATAGAAACAAAACAGTATGTAATAAATATATTTTGGCTACATTCAAAATATGAGACATACCACAGTAATTTTACAAATACAAAGAAGCAGAAAAAATATTTCTCCACTTTTAATACTGATGAGGTTTGGAAAAAATAGCCTCAGGTCCAGAGCATCCACGTATACAAAGCATTTTTTCATTGGCTAGATAATTTCAGATAGAGGGTGAATATCCTGTTGATATTCAATTGCTATACTAATAACATTCTTCATATATTTCACAGATAAATTATCACTACTTAATATAGAAAAATCTATTAAATTTAGTGAGTGTAGAGCAGATTGGAAAGTTCAATAAGAAACTTTAATTGCTAAGTAAACCCCTCCCACACACCAGCCCATACCTTATCCATGTCCAATGTTGTCTCTATCATCTCCATAAATTTTGAGAAGTCAGAGCAGATATCAGTAAGAGGTGTTATAAACACTGCCAACAACAACATCTGGTGAGCTCCTGTTAAGAACAAACAAGAAAAACTGTCATTCACAAAACCTCACAAATTTACCAGAATTCACTTATCGAAGATAAACAACACAACTACATAGCTGGTTAATTTTTGCTAGGATGGGTTGTGATTGTTTCACAGAAACACATGTACCTTTTTTTAAAACTGGCATTATCCCACCTACATTCTGATCAAGTTTGCACCTATTCTGTCATCTTTGTTCATAACTGGTTGTATTAATCCCCTTCTACTTGAGTAAGACTACAGACAAACAACAGTTCAAAAGCAAACCTGCTGTCTGAATATTACCAATTCTTGCACATAAAAAGTTGAAATGGCTTTAGTAAAAAGTGTAGGTCTTATCATCCACATTCAGTTTTTAACTTTTCCTAAGACAAAATCACCAAAACTTGGGAGTGTTTGGTAGATTACAATACAGACACAAAGAAAAATTGAGGTGTATGTTATTTTTTTAGGTGTTTGGTTTTTTTTTTTTTTGTCTGTGTGGGGCTTTTTTTCCACAAAAAGAGACCATCTACTCTAACCAGCTCTCTGCAGTCACTGATCTTTCCACTAAATGGGAAGTCATCAAATTAATTTAGTCTTTTCCAATGTATTTTGTTAGCACAGATACTCTGTAGCACCAAGTCACCTATTGGCTAGAAGTCCATAAAACACCAGAAGCACTGAACACCAAAAGCAGTTCACAGTTAACATGCACAAATATTGCCAGTTCTGTGAAAGAAGTATTTTCTTCAGGCCTACAAATAAGCACCTACATCCAGCAGCCAGCTGTGAAAACGTTCTGTCAGGAAATAAATGTTTGCATCTTAGCAGCCACTTCAAGTTATGATTTAATCACAGAAAGATTAACATTACTGACTACGTGATTTAAAGAAAATGCCTCAAAATGAATCCCATACTATGATCTTATAGTCACTGGATTATGTACAAAATTATGCTATTTGCCTCTAATGTTTACAGGCAAGGCTTTGCACATTAACAGAGAAATACAGAATCAAGCTTTGGTTATTCCAGAGCTTCTCAATTTTTCAACATACTAGAAAAAAAGTCCTAATTTTTTCTAAGAAAAATTTCCATACAAATTTATAAAAGTCACACAGTGAGGACATGATTACCCAAGGGAATCTCTCTTTTTCTCCTAGCACCGTAATTCAAGTAGAAAGAAAAAGTTTGGTTTGATTCCTTTTCCTCCCATGCCTTTTTGTTTCCCTACTCCCTCAAGCTTTTAAAGCTCTAAACTGATTAGTATCTATTAATAGAGAAAAAAATTACATATTGTGGAGAGATTATTTAACTTGCAAAAATGGAGTTTTCTACTGACTAAAAATCTTCAAAAATTATGAGAGGTATGAAATAAAGTACAGATTGTTTTTTATTCCAAATCTCTTGCTTACTCTCCTCAGGGTTTTCTCCCCCTCCTGTAAGAAGACACATCTAAACCAACCTAGAAAATAAAAGGAGTCAGCAAAGAAGGAAGAGACTGAAGAGCAGAAAAAACTTTATGTTCACTCTTCAGAGTGGACTTAGCAGTTCCCAGTTGCTCCAGCTGACAGACTACCTGGCACACACCGTAAGTAGGGAAGTTTCATGACACCATTTCATTACTTAAGTTTGAAGAGTACATCTTCAGACACCATAGGAAGATGGCACATTCAAAAATCAGAATATGCTCATTTATTAAGTAAATAAAATGCCAATGTATTGAAGTATATTTATGATATGGTTAGAACCAATACATTGCAAAATTTATTTACACTTTCAGTCCAACTTCAAATTCAGTATCCAGCATTTGAAGGAAGCAAAATAGTGGAGTTCGTAAATACTGAGGCTTTATAAAAGTTATATGAGCATGCCTTTCTTAAAAGGATAACACCTGGCATTTAAGCAAGAAACACCAGTGAAAAATTCTAAATTAAACTCTAACTTGTCTTGCACCTGCATTCATAAACTTATAGAAAAGATTCATAGTAAAAAACCCACTTTTGCACCTACTCAACATTATTAGTGTGTAAGCTAACCATTGAGAGAAAGACTAATGAACCTGTGTACAGTCCAAACCACAGATGCATGTTGATCACAGAGCCTATCTGTTCCCAGATACAGTTTTTAATTTAAACCAAACTTTACTTACTGAAGCACAGAGAAGTGTTTATTACATGCATTAAAGACTTGACTTTTAATATGGTTTCAAAATGTAGAGAAATTAAAATCAAGCCTTAATCTTCAGATTTGAAACAGTTTGGCAACAAACTGACACTGTCGAGGGAAAACAGACACATCTCATGCCTAAGTGCACCAGCCATTTTGATAGTACAATGGAAATTGGGATAAAAGGAAAAGAAAAATGAAAATTGGGATACAATATAATACAGACTAGAGGCAGATCATACCCATACAGTGCAACATCTGTCCTAAAACAAAGGGAAATCTGCAGACCTAATTTGGGCTGTTCTAAAGCATTCTGCAGGGTGTCACAGGAGAGGCTAAGGTGCAAGGTCCATGATTTATGAAATGACCAGAAGGCAGATAAAGGGGACATCACCCACTTGCAAAGGATGAATGAGCGGAAAGGACATCAGCAATACAGTCACTCCAGGGCTTATACAAGCATTTATCTTTCAAAGATGCCTGAATTAACATTAATGCACAAAAGAAATTTGCTTATAGAGGTCACTAAATTAAACAATATGGAAGATACCAGTAGATTATATTGGAATAAGGTCAATCAGAAATAGATCAGCACTAAGTGACCTTCAAAACTGGGCTAATAGAAATTAAGTAAAATTTAACATGGAGTAAGATGACACATTGATAAATCTGTTTCCACTTTGCATAAGGGAATAATCAGCTGGATATGACAAAGGATGGGAAACAGCCAAGTTTCCGTCACAACATGGTTGTAATACACCTGTGCAAGAGTCTTGGAAAGAACAGTATTGAAACATGAAGTAAGAGGTATTTCCAAAAGCAGTAAGGGGATATTCAGGTTACTGTATACAGTATGGTAAAAATACACTTGAAACCCAGCATATCATTCCTGTATCCTGCATATTTAAAGACTTAAAATAAAGAGTCTCAGTTTGAGATGGGAAGGAAGATGCTTCAGGACCTTCTTGAAGACAAAAGTCTTATAATTACCTACATTTTCTGACCCCACAGTTTGAATAATGAACTGCTGCTCCCTTTTGCCAGCCATAGCAAAATGATTTAATGACACAGAGTCCTTTCCCATCTTATGTTCATGTCTTATGTCTAAAACTGAAAAAAATCATTTTCACTCCTTAGCCCCCTCCTCAGGTTTCATCATCCATAAAAAACAAGGATCTCAACAAAGTAATGCTTCATACTGAGGGAAAGGCAATCACTGCTGGTTACTTCATGGTATAGTTGCTCTATCTCCCTATAGCCATTCATTAGGTAAGGAAGTTCTGAAACAGGCAGATACTCAGAATGGTCAAAAATCTTTCTGACTTCCCATCCCTTGCTGAGTTAAAACATTTTGTACAGTCACAAATGGAAAAATGATCAGATCCAGTCTGAATCAGTCACATACATTCAAAATTACCAGACCATTCATGTACTTTAAACAGGTGGTTCAAGTACAAAGAAAAATAAAAATAGCATGTCGCCTATTTTAAATTATCTTTGCTATCCTGCTGGTGATTGCCCTACTAAGGCCAACTGACTCACGTGTAGAACAGCAAGAACCTTTTGCAGTCTATTAATTTTTCCATATGGTGAGCTTAGCAGTTTGCCTTACACAGCTTGCTCTTCAAAACTTCTAAAAATGGAATTGTTTTCCTACCCCAGTGTTATGACAGGGAAATGCTGTTGATCCAAATGACAACTAATAGAAAAAGAAATAAAGAGAGGAAGCCAGCATTCTGAACTAATACCTCAGTTTAAGGTGGGAATCCAACAGCTCCATGCCAAGGCTAAAACAAGCAGAGTCTGTTTGGAAAAGCCAAAGGGACATGACTGAGGCAGCTAAGGAGTGGCAGAACTCTTTATGAAAAAACAAACAAACAAACAAAATCTCTGTATTGCCAGTTCCTTCCCAGCTTCAGATTTTAACAGCTTTTGGAAATAACACAGCCAGCAACGAAAAATTAATTTATTTTAAGATTAACATTTTAGACGATAAGTTTTATTACTTAAATCATAAAACTATAGTATGGAAAAGTCTAAAACACTGTGTAGCTTTCTTGTCTACTTAAATACAGGAATGAAATTTTTGCAACCATACCATTTCAAATAACATTTCTCTTCAAGGCTTTGGTGGTTGCTTTATGCACAGAGATTTTCAAGCAAATTAATGGGCTTCTACAAAAATATGCTTTCTGGCAGGCTAGGACTGCTACTGCTAAATTGAATCACCCCCTCATTATGCTGATCTTGTCCTGCATTTTCTTGGTTACACACAGGGAAGGAAAAGAAATACCAGCATTTGTGTTTTGTAGAACTGTCATAGTACTGCTCTTCTTACTAATGAAGATCAGACAAAACTCTGCCCCATTACTTGTATCAAATGCAGGAGTATTCCAATTTTTAAAAAAAGCCACTCCAATTAGACTAATAATGCTTAAACTGGATTTTTTGTGTTTAATTAAAACCCAAAGTGCAAAACATCTTCAAAAGGAAGACAACAATATTGTGTGAATGGTATCTTGTTTGTAAGATCATAATACACATCCAATTGGTCAGAAATTCTTAGAGGCAAGTCCACATCAAAGATTACCATACCATCACCCAACAGTTCAAGTATTTCAGGTACACTTTTTCATTGAAAGATTTGGCTATGTATATTATTAAGTATCTGATTGGCATTTCAGAATTTCAGCTTATTTCAAATTCAAACGTGTTTAAGCTTTATTTCTGCAATAAAAGAACACAGGAAAAAAAGTAATTTTTAGGAATCTACACACTATTTCTTTGCATCATCAGTATACTATGAAAAATTTAAACTAGATGGGGGTAGCATTACCTTCATGTTTTTCTAGTGCTTCCATAACATTAGGCACTTGATTAATAGCCTGGTACATTCGGTAACAGTCTTGTAAGTTTGCTGCTTGTCTCTGAAATTTCTTTGCCAGCCTGTTAAGGTCTGGAAAGCGACGTAACAGATCTTCTTGAAGGCACTGACGTAGTTCTGGATCCTCCACAAACGCTTCGACCAAATTCAACCTAAGTAAGAAGTTCATAACAATGATTAGCATGGCAGGATCTAGAATTCTTTTATGTCACCAATTAGAATTAAAACACTTACCTGGCACTTTCTATCTATACTTTCTCTATGGCTGTATCCATTGGCCAACTTTCCTGATAAAAAAACCCAAATGAAACTAAGACAACACATGAGCTGAGACAGCAACGATATTTAGCCTATGACATGCTTCTGTAGTTTTGAACAGTTGGGGTTTCTAATGAACAGCATTGGAGTGAAACTGTTTCAAGCACAAATGCCAACATCTATTCATTAAGTATGTTAACTCAGAACTGACTTTGAGATTAATCCTTTCCCTGCGGCATAAAAAAAGTCTTCTACTAATCTATAAAAGAGGTATTAAGTAGAAGTAAAAAACCCACTGTAGAAAAAAAAAAAACAATCTTGGCAGCTCCCTGTAGCCAAGCCACCATTGATACTGTGCAGCTGTGCAATCCTGGACCACAGAATCAGAACTCTCAGGTGCTGAAGGCACCTCTGGACACTGACTATTCCAGCCTCTGCTCCAAGTAGGGTCACAGCTAAAGTCAGCTGCCCAGGACGGTGCCTAGTCACATTCTGGGTATCCCCAGGGTTAGTGCCAGATCAACCCCCAGAACACATCAATAGTGACTGACCTCCAGGTAGACTTCATGCCCCTGATCCCCATCTTTTGAACCCGGCAGCTCAGCTAGTTTTGAGTCTACCACACTGTCTACTTACCTAGTACATACTCCATCAAATGTAATGGGAGACAGTGACAACTAAAGTCATGATAAGTAACATTCACTGTTCTTCCCTTATCCAACCATCTCATCAATTTGTTACAGAAGGTTATTCGGTGAGGCAGGCATGATTTTCCCTCTGTAAATCCATGCCAACTACTTCCAAACCACTGTTTGTCTCATGGCAGGTAATGGGGGACTACATTCTTATCAATGTCTGTACTGTCTGCCACCCTTGTCACCACTGACTCCCAGCTTGTCTTCCCTTATGGCTGCTCCCTAACATTTTGGGTTGGCTTTTTTTGTTGTCTTTTTGCTAGTTTTTTTATGTTTGGGGTTTAATAGTAAAATAGATATCCTTCAAGTGATGAAAGCAGGCATAAATCTCAACAAGAAGTGACAGAGTATTAAATTGTATTTCTCCACTAGAACGTAAGTGAACTTTCATACATTTCTTGTTTTGGGGGTTCTTTACATCATCTCTACATAGTTCGCATTTTGGTTAAACAAAGAAGTCAGACATCGTTCATTTTGGAGAGGTCACTGTTCTTTGGTCACACTTTCAGAACAAGAAGGAAGAGCTCTACCTCTTTCAGAGACCTCCACACCTTATATATTGTGCTGATTACTGGTTAATCACATTAACATGTCATCTATCAACACCTTGGCTTCAGGAGGGAAGTTAATTTCATGTAGAGATATGCAAGCAAGGAAAGGACAGCTTTCAGTACATTATTCCTCCTGGTTTGATTACTGGCAGAAAAATGTATTCATCTCAATTACAGTAACATTTGCACTTGAAAACTGCACTGGAAATGACAAATCTTTTTGTCATTTTGAAAGCAATAATCTCTACATTACACCATGCAGTGTTCTGCAGAGAGTGCCATACACTGGCACAGGGGTAACACAGTACACTGCCTCAGCTAATTAGCAAAGACTCGCTCAAGAAACCAAGGCTTTGGCAAAGGCAACACAAGAGACAGAGACTCCTGAACAGGTAGTGGTACACTTTGGTATAGAAAAAGCCAAAAAGGACATCCTTCTGTTGCAGAAAGTATTCTATCACCACTCCAGTGAGCCTTCTGTATTATACAAAACGAAATCAACAAAAACTATGAGAGAAGAATCCTACCTCTACATTTACGCATTCAACTACTGCCGTAGTAAATGTAGAGATTGACATTACTAACACATAATAGTGCTTTACTTTCAAAAGATACATTAAAGTTTCAGCATGTACACAGAGCTTGTGAGAAGTAGACAGGAATATACTTAAGAATCCTACTGCAACAATGTAGAAGATTTGTGTAAGAAACATCATAAAAGCCAAGTAATTTTCAATTCTGATCTCTGTGTCTGAGCACAATTTCTAGTTTTCAGGCTTCTGTCAAGAAGGCTTGGAAGAATAATAAGAATTTTACGATCTTGTCACAGCAGATATATTGCCATGCTTTTTACAAATTCCTACAATTTACCAAGCAGACCTGACTTACACCTCACATTACAAAATGTTTTCTCTAAAGCACCAGCAACAACCAGTGATCAAACTTTAAAACTTCTAAAACTTTTTTAAAGACCAGATTTCTTTTAAATATTTAAAGAAAACCTACCCAACCCCCCAACCAGACTAGACACCCAATACAACTGCTTTACAGCCTAAATATAAGCCCACTAACCAGATGTCTTCCTGACCTCCCCAAGGGATTAGAGAAGGAACCAGCTTGCCAACTCGTACCTCCTCACAGAAACTAAATAACTTTGTCATTTTTAGCCATATAATCTGGAAACAATTCCTTTGGCAAAAACAAAGCAGGATTCACTGAAAACTTCTCCATAAAGCAGACCCATGTGTTGTTACCTTCCTCAGTATTTAGCAGTTACGGTCTTGGCAAACATATAAGAGGTTGTACTATCCTGGTGTTACATGCTCTCACTGTCCAGGTAATAATGAAGATTTGTAAACATATTTATTACTTCTCAATGATCACAATACCACCACACATGAATCCAGGGAGAGGCACTAGTAATAAATAGCTTCAAGTTTTATTATCTGCAAAACTCCACAAATCTCTGGTTTAAAATAACCTTTCTTCACTTTAAGAAGTACTAGGAAAAAAGCAAGAAACATTTTGAGTGTTTTTCCAGTATAAAAGTGAACTTTAATCTAGAAAAATACTATTCTTACCTGCAGTTCCAGTATAAAAACTAAATTTTTTTTCTGATTTTTATGACCAATCTCAGACATGCAAGAATGTGCAAAATTCAAGTTCACCATCAACATTAGATCCTATCTTGCCCTCTGACAGCTTATGTTTAAAGCCAGAGCACTTAGCTTCTCTTCCAAGAGGTTCTTACACAATCAGCAATCCTGGAATATGGATATATACACAGAATTGCTTCTTGAAACTTACTAAATTTTGCACTTGAAGACGAGCAGCAATATATATATACATTTTCTATAATGCCTCTGTACCTTATCCTTAAAACTCAACTGCACAGAGACTTGCCTTCAACCTGACACAGAGATGCTCAGTACCCTTCCAGAATCCATGTAAACTCTGTAAGACACGACCAGAATATGTTCATTCTTTCTATACACATTGATTTATACTTTTTCTCATTAAAATCAAAACCATCCCTGTTCTCTCCAATCAGATAGCCTGGTTTGGTCTTCATTAAAAGTTTGGTCCTTACTTGTGTCACCTATAAAAGTGTCACTACAGCTGCTAAAATGATCATTAAAGAATATCTCAAGTGCAGCTTCTGGACTCTTGAGGTTATCTCTATCAGGATTCAGACTTTTTTTGTTTCTTTGCTTGGGCCTTTTACACAAACAAACCCTTCACTTTAATCCCACGACTCCCTCAGCTTGTTCAACAGACTCCAGGATACAAACTTGTCAAAGGCATTTTGAAATCTCTAATTTATTTTTTTCCCCTCCTCTTTTGTCCACAACAGTGACAAGTTCAAAGAGTTCTCAGATCAGCATGAACAATTTTCCTCTGCCAAAACCATGATAATTAGACTAACATTTCATGACCTTACTAATACTGTTCTATCTTCCCCCCTACAGTTGCCAACCACTAAGATATGTCTGACAAGTTTGCGTTCATGCCACATTTTGCATAACAATGTCCTGTTGGTAAGAATACATACAACGTTGCTGAACAGAAAGGGTGATCTTAATGTAATGCAACCATAAGCCAGCAATAATGCTCACAAGTAATAATGAAATCAAATGACAGACTGTTTTTAATATAAAGCTCAACTGAGGAAAAAAAAGAGAAAATACAAAAAAAAAAACAAATAAGAGAAGCCAAGAAGGTGTAATCAAACAACAGCTGATAACACAGGATAACTCATTTCTGCCACACAGCCAAAAGGGAAAGGAAAAAAGGCCAAAACTTTCCACCACAGATCTAAGGCAGCACAATCAAGATAACCTAAACAATTATAACTAGTGAAACCACACGAGAACATAAACAAAATCTTTGTTTCAAGTAGGTCAAAGTTTGCAAACTAAACCACAAAAACAGTAAACAGAAGTGCAGCTTATATAACTGAAAATCAACACAAGTGGTTCTCTTGAACTTGGAAATTGTAACCACCTTTTATTCCTGCTATGCAAAACTACAGCTGTTTATAGCTTTGAACTCTGTGCAATAACAAGTAATATTAGGCTTAGGGTGCTCTGAGAAACAGAGAGAGAAAAAAAACCCCACCTATTTCCAAGTTTCTGCTGGATATTCTGGAATCCAACTGAAAGCATTTAATTGTTTCCCCAGTTTTACTGTTACTAAGAGGCATCTCTTGAACCTACTATCGACAAAAGACTAGCACACTATGTAACAGCTGCATCTTTTGAAGAGAATACATTTGTATTCTCTGCCTGCTAAAGGGTTCTTTTGACAGCAGATTAAGATCAACTTTCCCGTTCAACTTGAGTATAGAGAATTTTAATTGAGAACCACCACTCACAAAAGCAGCATATTAAGGACTGCTTTAAGATATATCAAAACTTTCATCTCACCACAAGTTTCACAATATGCACAGTTGTATCAGCTTAATTTCATACTTTCTTTATACAAAGGAAAGTGGAAAAACACCTCACAATTATTTTGTTTTCCCTCAGGTTTTTTTCAAACTCTGATCTCTTCTTAATCCAATGTAGCCAAGGCAAATCCTCCCTGGACATACTTAACGTAGACATATAAAACTGATACCCACCATCTTACCTATTCTAATTGGGTTTTCTTTTTGACACAAAGCATTTCGGATTTTAACACCCTGGAGGAAGCCCACACCAGAGCAAGTTGCTGTAGCTGATTAATAGTGGCATTTGTGTTTTCCAGACAGAAAAAAACAAGGCACTGTCCTAAACTCCCTTTGTAAACTTCTCCTGGTGACCCAGTCATTCCCCAATCGTCTCTCTCATAAAAATCAGCCAAAGTCCAGTTCGCTGCCTCAGGTGAGCAGTAAATACCACCTTAAATTTGCAAAGCTCTCTTTTCATGCCAAAGAACCTCAGTATGCTTTGCAGCCTTTGAAGTATTAAGAGAGTCACCTAGGATGGGCACATGGGAACCTAAATCAGATCTCTGAAGCCTGATATTGAGAATTACTTTAGTCCAGCAATCTTAGCAGCATAAAAATCATACTAATCATCCCAGGTCATTTTGCCCGATACAATCAGTTGTTGAATACATTTATAAAAATAACATTCAAAAATTTCTCAGACAAGCACAAAGAAATAACAATGCAAAATATTTAGGCAACCCACACATGCTTTTGGAAGTGCTTAGTTATGCACAAAAGACTTATTTTTACGAAATTGAAGCAATCTTTGTAAACAACTTGAAATAAAAATAACACAAAAACTGAGGAATAAGGAACCAGCAGCTTTAGACAGACTAATACCATCAAAAGCCATTTTATTTTACTCATACACCATGGGCTTAGGATCACTGATCTTCTAAATCCCCACACAGTTCATGCTGGAGACTGCACAGCCAGAAGTTGCTCTGGTTTCTGGCAGTGAGCCTCCAGCTGGTGGCAGCTTTCACCCAAGCTACAGGAATAGCCTTGCAGGGAGCTCACCATAGGCACCAGTTCTTCCAGTATTTTGAAGACTCAAGATTTAAATCCAGACTTTCTAGAATGCTGCTCTCCTGATGAGCTGTAAACACACCTCTCTAGCTCTTCTTACATATGAGACAGAACACCCCAAACAAGGGGTCAGAATCTTTCTGTTGTTCTAATGCAATTGTATCAGTTTGGCCCTACAGTATCATCAGGGTCCAAAATCTTATTGTCTGAGTGAGTGTCCCAAGTTGTTTACCCGAGGAAGCTAGCTCTCTTTCAGTTCTCCCAAGTTTGTATGCATGCACAAGTGCCTGTAGTTCAGAAGCAGACAACCCAGGCAATTCCAACAGGCCTGGTGAGAAGCTTGTGCCCAGGTAAGGAAGGCTTCTTCCTCCTCTGTCTGCCAAAAGAGCAGCTTAACATTATTCCCCTCAATGCTAAATGGCTCCAGTTGTTCTGTTTCCCACCTGCTCTTGCCCAAACTGTGTGACCTTCCTCATCATTGTTTCTTCCTGGCATGCTAGCACAAAGTTGGTTTTGTTTCCTCAGTTAACATGCTATAAAGGCTTCTGTATTATCCAATTACTTCACAAGTTCCCTCCCTGGAAACCATTGTTGCAATCTAAAAACAAACACAAAAAACTAAACTAAAAGATACACCTTGCCTACCTAACAAAACTTTGAAGATGACAGTGAAGTACAACAGTGTATATACATCCCCAATTCAGAATTTCAAGTGCATTACTGTTTTAAGCGAGGGATGTGAAATTACAGGATTCTAACAATGAAAAGAAATTGTCTAATAGATCAACAGCAACAGCAAACCAGGTACAAAGAGGCCCACGGTGATGCATCTCTCAGTTTAGCTGTAATGTCTGTATTCTTATAAAGACAATGCTGTCATCTCAGTAAGATTACAGCAATCCCTGTACTCTGATGATCTCTCTAGTTTCTTAAAAGGTTTTGCCATGATTCACAGTTCTAGACCCAAACAGAGTTTCAAAACTTCGCCCCTGGAGAAACAAAACAGTCACAGAGACCAAGCATGACCTGGCTGGTAGAACTTGAAAGCAGTCCTGCTCTTTACACAGGCAGGCCACCTAGCACAGAGGAAATAAAGCTGGTAGCCTGGTAAAGGAAGCTGTGGACACCTAAGGTTGATACTGAGAGTGATGTTCCCTGTTGCAGCCCCCTCCTTAAACACGTCTTTGTTTTCTGTGTCTGTGTTTGCTTTCCACTTCTAGCTCCCCTGAACCACCTCACCCTGGGGTGGCCTTGCCAGCTGTGAACAAGCCCAGTTGTATCCTGATGTTGTCTTAAGATGCCAAGGAAATTATGCCCTCAAGCCACAGTCCCATCAACACTTCTAACCTGGCAGAAACCAGCACTGCCACTATGAAAAGCGTGAGACAGCAGTGCTGCCCATTGTTCTTCTACTTGCCACAGTTTCTCCCTCAAGTTTTAAATTAACTAAATCAAGGGATCTCCAGGCATGTATCTGATGTCCCCGGGATATATTCAGCACCGAAAGTTGGCCTTCACTCCATTGTAACAGGGCAGCTCTTTGGACTGAACCCACTACTACTGTTTTTTAATCTCAACTATAACTTGAAGCAACCATGAATATGATGACTATTTTTGCAGCTCTATTGAAGTAATCCCTTGTAATGCAGAGTCCATGTTTTGAAGAGCAGCTTTAGACCCTAGGAGAGCCACAGAAATCAAACTGCACAAACTTTCCAGAGCTCTGGTTACACAGTGTGCTACTAACCAGCTGCACAGATCAGGCTCCCTGCTGTTTAACCTGAAAGATTAAGCAATATAAGAGAAAGCCACATTCACATATGAGTCTCCTGCCTTTTCTGGTTTTCCTAATTAGTCCCCAGATCAACAATACTGGATATTTCTAACCTCAGGGCGGTCCATTTAAAGATAAAACTTTTTAACTCAAATGCATTCTTCCAAATAATCACAGTTCACACTTCTCTACAACTGTTATATAACATAAAATTAATATTTATTAGGGAAGCAACAGACCCCTTCCTACATGAATTCCTGAATGCACCATTTGGTATTATGTCAATACCCAGAGATAGTAAATTAAAGCCCTGAGATTATCTCAGGGGTACCAGGCACCAAGTAACTATTTTCTGCAACAATCAGGCAAAGCTGTGGAAACTGTATGAATCGACTGTGAGGCAAACTAATAAGCTCAGAATAAAAAAACAAAACAGGATTATCAGGAAAAGCACTGAACTCCAATATATTGGGTTCTTTTTCCTCCCAAGATACTTATTCAAGTCTTATGTATTCTGAAATAAGTTAGCAAAAGCTCATTATTTTTGCACAAGTGTTTAAACACTTTCCAAAACCAGGAGATGAGCCAAGGTAAAGAAGAAAACAATTCTGTGGGACAAAAATAAAATCTTTGGTCTGCTTCTTGCCAGCAAGATACCACTTGATGCAATTAAGACCTTAGTCCTGAAGCAGACTGCTGTAACAGCAGTATTTTTAGACCCTGAGGGAAGGGAGTGCCTTGGCATCATGTTGAAGAACATGCAAATAGAGCAGCACCACATGAGCAGAGCTCTGCTTTGCCTCCTTTATCCAGAACACACGTCAAAGCCAGGAACTGCAGGACTCTGAGGCACTCACACAAATTTCCTACAATGAAAAGTAAGAGAAGCAGGAAGGAATCATTTTTCCTGCATTTGTAAGATAACACTGGCAGTGCTGCTGATGACACCATGACACACCTGCCCCTTCACATGGCCAAGAGCTGCAGGCTGTGAGCTGTGTGTCACAGCAATAGAGGGGGAATACTTCACAGAATGACAAAGTGTTCCCAACTTTTAAACATGCATGTTTATACAAGAAAAGAAACAGAAGATGCATCAACAAAGTTGAATTTTGAATATAAGATGTTTTACACAGCAAATCCTCTCCAACCTCAAAGACGCATCAAACCTTGTTGGACCAAACAGTCTCATACCCTCAAGGAACTGCACTGACTGAAGTGATAAGAGAATAGCTCATAAAAAAAGATTATCCAAGTATCACCCAAAAACTTCATCAGAGATGTGTTTTTCATCTTTCCAATGTTACAAAAGGTTTCATTTATTTCCATGCTTATATTATTTTTCATAAAATTTTCATAGTCTGCTTTCTGTAGGAGCCAAAAATAGTCAAATAGCATCTTCAGAGTGAGTTTGTCAAGAAAGCAGCATGTGCACAGTGCATAGCTCCATTTCACAGATTCAGACACTTTTCCAGTCCAAGGATAGGCAGATATCCATTCTATCCTCCTGTAGCAAGTTTGGTAATGCAACTCACAACATGAATTAATTAGCACAGGCTCTAAAAAAGTCAAAATACCAAGAGAAAGCAAACACAAGTCAGATAATTAAATCTGAACAACAGGCTTTTGGTATTAGTCGACATGCACCTAAGAAGATGTTAATTTTCCCATGTTCATGATAATAGCAGGTCAAGGACCAGCTGCAGAGGAGTAAAAGGATTAATTTTAGATTACAACTTTCCTCACTTTTTCATGGATTGATTTTCATCAGGTGAACAAGACAAATCAAATTAACCTGTACTTATGGGACCAAAAAAGAAAGGAAGTCAGAGGTACAGACTGCCCCTTTTGGCAACTGCCTGGTTTTACTGGATTAGATGCTATACAACATTGATACCCTTGACTATTAAAGCATGATAAATTCCCCATTGAAAGATGAACGAGGCCGCTACAGGAACACTAGAGCCAGTGCCAATAACAAGTGAACTGGTGGCAATCCACACTCAGGGAAGTATGACTGCACCTTTTAATTCGAACTGGTTACAGGCAGTGTCAGCCACCTATGAAACAACTCAGTGCCACAACTCAGGTTGCTGCATCATGCATAAGAGCCAAAAACAAATTTAAAACCTTCACAATAAATCCTGACCACTGAAGACCAAAGAAACCGTACAGACAGAATAGCTGGTGTGAGCAAGTGTCAAGGACAGGAGGGCAAAAAGATCCTAGTTTGAATAAAGACAAGAACAACCAGTTTCACAATGTTCTTTTGAACACTGCCATTCAATCAACACAGTATTAAGGGTTCTAGAAAACAAACGTTCATCTTTTAAGGATTACTAATAAACCCCCATTTCTTACATGATAAAAAAGAATAATGAAGACATGGAGCAAGAACTCATCAAGTACTACACAGACACAGGTACGTTTGTAAAGCCCATGTAGTGAAACTGCTCCACCCAAAACCTTCCAGAGAAACTCAAGATGGAAAGCAGCAGGGTCTGCTTCTCAGCCTAATGCCTAAAACCACAGAGGTTTTCTGCCAGTCTTCTCTTTTAATTAAATACGGCATTTTGGGATCCAGCAATAAAACTATATTACTGTATGCTCTTCAAAGACTAGAGACAACTGAGAAAAGGTATTTCTATTATTTTTTTGTGCTTTATTCCTTACAAGTTTCCATACATTATTAAAATTAAGAGGTTAAGTTTATTACACTATTCCATCAACACTAATATTCTTTTGAATTGCTAACTTGTGCATTTCTTTAATCTTATGTAGGCTAAGAGCATACTGAACAAGTTCTTTTTCTTAGCCATAAAAAACCAAATACTTCTTCATTTACATTCATTCTGTACAAAAGAAACTCAAAGCTGCATGTCAACAAAACATTAAAGACTTATACAAGACTCATACATGATAAATGAAATTAAATTGAAAGTCATTACAAAATTGTCTTGCCAAGAGCTTCTGTTGCAGTGTCCTAACATGCCACCGTCCTAATGTTTTTGGACATAAATTAAATAAAGCAGAAACAATAATGTGGCCACTGTTCTTTCACAGAGAATATACCATATTCCTTTATACAATGTTTGAAATAGTGAGTACCAAGGACAATGTTAGCAACCTGACAGCTTTGCATGTGTACACAGTAAAAGTTTTCATACAGTCCTGAATACTTAAACACAGACTCTAAGTAAAATTTAACTACTGCAGTAAATGCCATTCACCTCTTTTGGCAAGCTAAGAGCCAAAGAACAGGATGGCAGCTACAGATTCATCTTTCCCTACATAAACAGCAATTTGATTATGTCTTACAAGTCTGAAAATCAACTTGACATTTCAATCACATTTTAGTTTCTGTTGAGCCTCAAAATTCAGATGCAAAAGAAACTGACTAAAAGCTTAATCCTTCTATTTATTTTGCACCAAGTGAGGACTTGTCAAGAAGAAGTGGGCGAGCTGGAAGTATCAACTAGGAGATACTATGACTACCTGCTCCAGTGCTGCACCACTGAATGCCACCTGTAATTTACTGATTTGCAACACTGACTGCTGATCCCTGACCTACAAGACAAATGATCTGGAAAACATGCAGAACACAAATGCCGATATTGTCTTTCCCACACCTGAAGGTGTCATGAAAGAAGTCTTTTTTTCATCTCCTCAGACAAGAAAACTAAAAATAAGTCTTTTGCAACATGAGAATATAAGCTTTTTAATAGGTTTCAAGTGCCTGCCATTTTGATGGAAATTCTTTCCTAGAGGCCTGGCCTGTGTGACACGTGCTTGACTAGTAGAGCTTTTGTTTAATGTCTCTAGACAGTGCTCATTGCCAACCTCAGTTTTACAAGCAGACCCAAAAGAAAATATAGGTTAACTAGTAGTTTTGAAAATAAGAAACACAGGTGAAGGGAGGGGAGAGGGTTAAAGAAGAAGCATTGAGAGCTTCAAGCTCCAAACATTTTTCTAGGCAACTTAGTGATGATAACTTTTGGAATGAGAAAGGTGACATTTTTCTAACATTTCTGGAAGCCAATACCATTTTCATGTCACTGGAATGACAACTTTTATGCGAAGTATTTATTGCATCATGATCTCCATGACAGTAAGAAATCACATTTCTGTCTTCCAATCGGTTCAGATCCAACCTGAATTTCAGAAGCTTCTTTAAAAGCATTAGGAGCATTCCAAGTGTTTAAAATGCATTTGAATCAGGTCATTTAGACAAACCTCCAAGCTGGTCACATTTCCCCCTCCCTCACTGAGGACATAGGCCACCACACATTAATTCAGCTGCCTGAAATCAGCCTGTGGCTGTGGAGAAGTACTGACCTGGACTCAGAAAAGTACTGAAGGTCTTTCCAGAGCTGCTAACCACAATGACAAAAGCAAAAAAGCCTATCTTCAGTGCTTTGCAGAGGCAGCTACAGCTTAGAAAAGAACACATAAAATAGTGAAAACCTATTGTAGAACAATTTACTCTGGAACTCAAGGCCTCTATGTCTGGCCCTTGCTCAAAACAAGGCTAATTTCAGTTGAACACTGAAACAAGAACAGAGATACCTCCATGTCTCTGAGTACACATTCCAGAGTCTGACCAAACTCTTGAGTGAGATTTTTTCTTCATGTTCAGCTTGGAGGGTCCTTTGGTGAAGCTGGTGTCTGTTTTGTCTCATGGTTTTGCTGGGCCTCTGCAAGAAGCAACTGGCTTCGTCTTCTCTATGACTCCTACCCTCTCAGCAGCTGAAACAAGCTTAGCTTAGAGCTGCCCCTTAGTCTTCTCTTCTCCAGGCTACAAACCCAGCTCCGTCAGCCTCTCCCCAAACACCACGTGTTGCAGCCCACAGCCATGCTCAGTGGCTTTCCACTGGACCTGCTGCTTTCTGTCCATCCTGTCCTGCAAAGCCCCACGCTGGATACACTACTCTAGATGCAGCCTCACAGCTTCCAAGCAAATGTGAACAATCAAGTTCCTCAAACTGCTCTTAGCAGTTAGGGGATTTAGGGGATTTTTTTTTTTTCATTTTAAAACAAACTGTTACTTTAATTATCAGTCAAGACTGATTCATGAGAATGTCCTACAAACTTGATTTTTTACCCTGCTAGCCATTTATTCACCTCAAGCTTCCCAAATCTGTTACTTTCTGACTCTGCTAGGGACAGGACTTGTTTCTACAATGTGGCCCCCATGCAGCGTGATATTTAGGAACACAGGAGAAAAGCTCAAAATAGGCTTGAATCAGAACAACTGATGTTTGAGAGCAGTCTTTAACTCCTCTGAGATGCCTGCATCCTTTCTACCACGGGACACAGACATATAAGAGGTTCAACCACAGAATATATAAAGGACTAAAAAGGTGAGCTGCAATCTTTTATTTATGCTGTGTATAAATGTCAGATACAGTTTATCCCAAAAATAGGAAAAAAATCAAATATATTCAGCATGAACTCTCTCCTCAGGACATAACAGAACGAGCACTATTTTACACTGTGCCACATTTCTCAGACTTTGCAGTATCTGAAGAATAAACATGACATACTGAAGCTGCTTGCTGTATTACAGTCAATCATGTTATGCAATTAATATATGTATTTGCACTTCCTGTCTCTTCAACTACATTTTAATCTCAGAAATATGATGACTATAAGAAAAGGAGAAAGAACCTCATGTACTTGTCTTCTGAACACACCACATGGGAGATGTAGGGCTGTATCTTGTATACTTATGACTGATAATTATTTTTTTAATCAAGGAAAACCAGGTGGACAAGGGCAGAACCCCAAGTCTTACGAGACTAGCAAGTATCAGGAGCCCCAGTTTTCTCAGTTGTCATTAGGAGCTGTTCCAGTCAGTAAACACCATTTTATCTAAAGCATGTACACTATGTACTTTAATTTGTGCTGTTACTGTATCAATGGTTAATACAGACTACTGATGCAACACTGTTCCATTTATCCATATAGGTTAACAGTACACTGCAGATTACAAACTAGAGAAAGAAGTTGATTCCTTTATCTCCAAAAGATGACTTGCACCACCTGCAGGTCTTAATGCAGGGTTACAACAGTCTAACTTTTTCAAAAAAAGTTAAACTTTCAGATACCAATTCTACACTACTGGAATAATAGTTAAGTTAAAATACCTCCTATACGAGCAAAACAAGAGGCTTCCTTCAAAACACTGCCATTGAACATCAGTTCAGTTTGGGCAGTTCTGCTTATCTTGAGGAATTCTGCACTGGTTAGAGTTAAATGGGGTCCTTGAACATGGCACACTTTAAGCCAAGAAATAATCAGTAGCTCTCCTTGACAACAAACGAAACATAAAGGAACGCAAATCTAGGTATTTCTGTCTCAAACCACCTATATATTCTAAATTATGGTTTGTAATTCTTAAGACAGCCACAACATACTGTAAAGACTTTAGAAAACAACTTGGTGACTGCAAATCTACCAAAAGATATTTGAATCTGTCAATACATATCATCAGCCCCAGTAACTGCTTCTTTTATCATGCCTGTTCCTTTGGATTTAAAAAGGAACAGTCCTACACACTTTGAAAAGCATGACGTTTGGGAAGATGGCAAACAAACAGCTTATGACTAAATTACACTGCTTTAATCCCAAAGAATTAAATTCCTCAAAGTACTACCTGAAAGCAGACAGGCTTAGCTATGCAGCAAAATAGAGTGAAATAGTATGACTATGGTATTTCAGTGCCCGTAAGTACAGGTTAAAGCAAACTACCTTTAAAAAAATAACAGCTCCTATGACTCTGTGGCTGGGCAAGACACAGGAGGCTATCAATGAACTTCTTTCAACTATGTAACACTTGGATATCTTGACCTTTATAAGCTTCAATAAGAGCTTAACTCCATTTAATTACTCCCCTCCTCCTTTAAATATAGCTTTTCCTGAACCCAGTCAACGTTAGCCATATAGAATCACAAGACAAAATGTGGAGATGATCTTAACTCTACAAAACAGGTCTAGTAACATTTTCTGCCTACAACTCAACACCAGCTTTATATAGAAAACACTTATCTCTTCCAAACTTGTAAGACTTCTAATGCACAGTAACAAGCAAACGTGTCTGACACAAAAGTTAAAATTTCCAATGTTTACTTTGACATAAGAAAAATAAAAAGTGGGAGCAATAACTTTCAAAATCGTAAAACCAACATAACCATGAAATTAGATTTGGCTCAGATCTTAGGATCCAAAACTGACAGATGCAGAAGATCCTGAGTACTTAGTCAAGAACTAACAATGAAAGCTTTTGTAACACACATAAGAGAAACCCAGGAACAAATATGTCAGTGTCAAACGAACAATATTTCTAAGTGGGATCTGAACAAGCTACTACTCTCCATTCTGCAAATGATTAGGAAAAGTAGAAAAACTTGTTGAAGAGAAGCAGAATAATACAGTCTCCAGAAATCTAGAGAGAAAACTATTATTCTGGTGGTGGTGAACGAGCGGCAGTACTTAGTTGCCAGCTGGACTTAAACCACAACAACCACTCTTTGCGTAGCTAATTTAAGTATCAGCATGTCCACGCCAAAATTTCTTTTTTGGTAGTAGGGATCTGTGCTGAAGCCCAACAGCATATACAGACATGTCCACAATGCATCATCTGAAATATGAGCCTTAGAGAAGCTATCAAAGTTAAATCCAGCCTTCTGGCCTCTTCTGCTTTGTCAAGATACATTTTAACACACATTTGGCAATGCATCAACCTGCTGATCACTAGGGTTGCATCGTTTGGGTTTAGATCATAAGAATACAGCCATATTAGCAGGAGTTCCAAAAAACTTGTATTTGCACAGTGAGCGTAATCAAGACAAATGCACACAGTAGGAACAGAGCCTTTGCAGTTTTCCTTTCTGAGGGACTGAGAATTACCTGCATGTTCTCAGCAGAGATTTGCCAGACTCTCTAAGGCTTTTTCTTATTGACTGATACTGCTATCTACTGGTAGGGCAGCCACACAGTAACAGCAGGATCAAACAGCAAGAAAGACAAAGACCCCTCGTATTTGGGCCACAATATCTAGGCAAGATATGATAAGAGCAACCTACTGCAACCAAAAGTATTTTTTTTCTGGAAATAGGAAGGCATTACTACTGCTTAATTGTTTGGGTGTTTTGCTGATTTTTTTTTTCAAGTGGTAAACTTGAAATTACATAAAAATATTATCACACAGACTGAGCATTTGCAGTATGAACAGCAGTTAGGAAGCAGCTGCTACACTGCCTTAGCCTGTAGCACAGAATCACTTGAATTATTTAAGTCAACTAAACATATTGTACCTCCTCTTCAAAATATATAATTGTAAAAAGCATTTAATCTAACAGCAACCTGTCAATTTGCATCTCAAGGGAAAATATATTCTGCCCTAACTACAGTCCATTAGAGGATAGCCCACAAAAGCCTCCAACCACTATTATTCCTTGGTTATAATATTTTGTGCTCAAAAAGAAAGAGCCTCATATAAAATAGTTACTAACTTGGGTAAGTCTATCAAACACATAATATTGTTACCTTTCTTCAATTCTGTTCTTGTCCATAAGTGGTTGTTTGATCCACTGATTAACCAGTCTTTGTCCTTGAGGGGTTCTGCATTTATTCAGTAAACCAGCTAGAGATTGTGCAGTATTTGCATTTTCCACAGAACTCTGGAAAGAAAAAAAAAAAAATAAATAAAGTTAGTGAAGTTTACTGACACTCACTGAATGGCACACAATTTTGTTACTTAGGAACAGAGCAGTGATTTTTTTCTATTCAGTGCTCGAGCTTTCCTAGATCACCTTTGGAGTACCATAAACATCTCTAAACTTACTCTGTTCAGGCTATAGTTTACTACCTATAATTTAGGTTTAATATTAGCTGGCCCTAAGACAGCCTTCTGGGCATTTTTCTTGAGGTTTTGTTTGGGTTTTGCACAAACAGCTAGGAAGGAAAAATTTTGTCTATTACTGAAAAAGAACAAGTTTGTTTCAACTCTTGACTTTGAAGTGAAAATTTCAACCCTCTTTAGACAAGAACAGCTGCAATTAAAACAGCAGTCAAGCATTCAACCAGAAGAAGGTCTGGATGCCTGTGAACAACTTGAATATAGAACTAGAGGCACAACAGGAAACAAACACAATGAGAAGGAATAATGACACATTGAGCCCTTGTAATATCTAATATCTAAAGTGGATGTGCCTATTTGCAGTGTTCTGAACAGTATTGTACATGAAAAACTTCTGAATGTAAGACAGTGTTACAGAGTACATATATTATACACAAATTACCTGTTTCAACACATCCCATATGGAAGGTACAGTTCCATATAACCAACTGCATCTGCTGCAACGTAAGATCTTTACCTACATACTTCACAGAGCAACTCAGATTACAAAATATTTTGCCTTTGCTTTAGTGCCTGTCCAAAAACCTTCCCACAGACAGCTTCCTGAGGTTACATGTCAAACCATTTGCTCCAAAACTCTCAAAAGCCCCTAAAGATAGACATGGCGATGTATTTCCTATCATGAAAAGCATAACATCTGCAAGGACTTGCAAAGGAATGCAGCTGAAACACAATTTCCTTGAACACCTCCATAAAGCTGGAGAAGAAATATAATTTTTACTTTATTCCCCGGGACAGTGGCACAGCATAAGGAAATAAAGAAGAAAAAAAAACCAAATAAAACTCAGAACATCTATCTCTGGGGTTAACCAGCTCAGATACTGAATATATGCTCTGTTTTCCTCCAGAATTTCCTCTAAGGTAAACGGGGGACCATTATCTGTGATTTCTCCCTATAATTCTGAAACACAAGCAGATCAGCTCCAAGCAAAGATCACTGAGCAAGGCTTACTAATGTGGAAACAAAAGCAAAAAAGCTCTCACAACACACCACATTTTTCTACAGCTATAAAAAGGGGCAAAGCAGAAAAACAGATGTGGTGGGAGATATGAAGGAGCCTGGTAACCTGTTTGGATTTGTTGAAAACATGTGTAAAAAAGTAAAATTGACATCATTCAGTTAGCATGACGTGGTGTTTTCAGAATGTTCTCAAGTACTGCCCTGTTCTCTGCCCTGCAGCCAGCCCTCCCTTCCCATCACCACCAGCAGTGCTCCTGCCATATGCTGCATGTTCTCCTACAACCATCCAACTCAGGTTTATATTCTCTTTCCCAAAAACAGCACCACTGTAAAAAGCAATTGTGCTTTGGCACTCCCTATCATAACATAAAACTACAGAACTCTCCTTCCCCTCCCACACCCCAAGTCTGCTCCTGCCACTGGAGATGTGAACTTCTCTGATTAAAACCAAAGAAAGACACACCATTCCCCCCACTGCTTAACCAGACTCCTCAGCAGCTACAACCATGAGGTACTGCTGCAGCTCTCTGCACTGCCGGGTACATCAACACTTGTTTGTGGCCACTTCCTAACATCTAAATGAACTTCACTTCTACATTTAACACAAACTAACAGGACACAAAACCAAAAATTGTGATAACAGTAACCAAACATTTAAAACACACACTGCACAGAAGTAAATGAAACAAAGCTAAGATGCACAAGTTGCCATTAATCAGGACTTGGGGAGTTGCGATTGGGCACTTAGGCTAATTACAAGCAGCAGTAAGTATACTGTAAAACAGTTACTAACTCAAGTGTGTATTTCTTACCTGGAAAAGGTTGAGTGCTTGAACAGCTGCATTATCTAGAACCATATACTGACTAAGATCAAAAGTAGTCAGTTCAAATTGTCCAAAATTAGACTCGTCTGACAGCAACTCTAAAAACTTGATAATGGCTGACAAGGATGAAACAGCAACCTGGAGGTTTATTAAAGAAACACAGCACATTCTAGTTAGAAACACTCCTGAATCTGAGAGTATTTGATAAATGCTCCTAGAAAACTACAGCTGGGGAAGACCTTGAGCCATGTGAATTCTGGCAGGGCCACGAGAGACTCATCCTGTTTGACAAGACTTCATTTCCATAGGGACATTCTATGGCACTGCAGCGTCTTTCTAGGTAGGTGCAAGAACAACGCACTGCATTTGCATAATCTGATAAACAAAATGTGAAGTGCACACCTTGCCAGCTTTCTAAAGCTGTTACCAGGATATTTCCAGCTCAGGAACACAAACAAGTTGCTGCAGATAAATGAGATACCATGGATCATCTCAGGACATGGTTTCAGGGTTAGTTTTCAGACAGAACAAGGATCTGATCTGACTTGCTGCATGGCATTACAAACTCTAGTGCCAGCACAAAAGAGAGGCAGTAGCATGACTGCCTTGTTCAGCTGCAACACACTTCAGACAATTTTAATCTATTATGAAATGACACATCAAGGGAGGATAACTCTGAACCTTACACGTGCAGTGAGCATCTGCGATGAAGGGCATTTTGTAACATGTTTATCTGAACAAATTGCCTCTTGTTTGTACCTAAAAACAAACATGAAGGCACTAAATCATATACTTAAGCCATAAAACAACACAAAAATATTACCATAAAAATCACTTTGTTTTCAAATACCAATTTTCCTGTGTATTTCAGTCCTTAGGCTAGACAGATTACAAAGAGGAGGCACTTTTTGTGCAGTCTATTTGCTTACCAGAGCTTACTACTTTAAAGAGGTAAGTAAAGGATTTTCTCAGCTTTTCCCAGGACCCCTGGTACCCAGCTTTGACAGACTCAAGCTGAGCAGAACTGCTAAACACTTCAGCAAGGATGCAGAGGAGACCAGGTCACATCAGGTGCACACATCACTCCTCTTCTAAAGAACAGAGGCACATTAAACATTGCTCCTGTGCTCACCTCCTTTTCCATCTCTGGCAGTGCTGCACTATTGATTTGTTCTTCTTTTTTTGATTTCAACAAGCGATTGAGATCCTGAACAATATCCTTTGTTGTGAAATCTGCTTTCTTCCTGTCTGTAATCAGGATTCCTCCTCTCTGAATGACCTGTTGTTCACAAACACACATGGTTATCAATGACTTTCAATAATCAGGGGACAGACAAAAGCAAACCCTGAAGAGATATTCATTTACTGCTATGCTGCAGATAGAGGAATGACAGACAAGATTTTAGAACAACTTTTCCTGATCAAAATGCAAATGAGTCAACAGACAAATAATACATTCTGTATGCATAAATCAAAACTTCCTCAAGTTAACATGTTGGTCCTTCATTTTGCCACAAATCACAGAGCCTAGCTAATAAACTAGAATATAGCTTCTTAGACAAAGTTTTGTTTAACTGTAGACCACAATGGTTTCCTTACTTGTCGCAGTTTTCCCATCTCTCCTGCAGTCTCTCCTCCTGGTAGGACACACTCCTTCGGTCCCAGTTGAACCAGTAGAGCTTCGAGGTTTGAGAACTGATCATTATCTGGAAACTCACAAACACTCAATTTTCTCAGCGTGGTGTCGACATAGCCTACTCCTACTACTCTTTGTCCATCAGCAGTAGACAGCTTAACTCCCACAACCCCAATGGCCGTGGACATGTCATTGTTGGCAAAGAGCACTTCCTCAAACTGAGCAAGATTTCCTGGAGAACCCTATTCAGAAAACAAAAAATACCTTTTAAAGAGTGTATATATAGGCGTACTTAATTTTTTTCTTTAAAAATAACAACTGATAAAACTAAGTACTGAACAGTCTATTAATATAAAATATACAGCTGTTCTACTTTTTCAACCATTCAAATTTTACATATCATCTACACAGAACAAAGTACTCTGGGTTTCCTTTACTTCCCAGCCTATGGCAAAGACACAAAACAAGCTCTATCAGTCTTAGAGGAGTAGAAAATATAGTAATATATAACATATATAAGCAATATATAGAAAACATGTATGATTTACCATTATACTACCCATGTCAGTCTCTTAAAATCCCAAAACTCCAAGTAGAGAAGCTAAGGAAAGACTGAAGGTTTTTTTTTCTTTCATCTCATAGTTAAGAAGTGAGGTTGAAAAGTATACCTTATAAGCTAAATACCAGTCATTTTCTTTGACAGATTTGCTCCCTGCTTTGTTCTTGTAAACTTCAACTCTGTAATGACGGACCAGAAGCAGATCTCTCACAAAAGATTCAAAGTTCATTTTACTAAGCACAACACTCTCAAGCTTTGGAGTTCCTAAAAAAAATAATAACAATTATGAATTTGTTCATAAAACTTATTGTCTGTAATCAAAATCCCCAAGGACCACCTTCAGGAAAGCCACTATTCTAATATCAAAGAAGCAAACATGTAGAGTCCATGAAACAACAAAAACTCCACAACAATCAGTTGGCTAATACTAATGAAGAAAGCATACTCCCTCTCCAAATAAAAAAAAGATAGTTTCCAAATTTCACTAAATCTGCATATTAATATAGCCAAAGAAATCTGTTCCTCTCACCCTTCCCCTTTCATTACAATATTCTTGACTTGGTTTACTCATTAATATTTCACACATTTTGATCTAATGAGTAGTATAAGCCTGCTACAGGTTTTCCTTCTGGATAACATCTTTTCTTTCCTGGATAAGCAGCTTCTATTGGCAGTACCGACTGTCACCCTATTCACACTCAGAAGACAGCAAGACATGTGTGCCAAGACATTTTCCTTTTATCACAACATACCCTGTAAAAACAACATATTCTCAAAAAAAAAAAATCCCCATTAAATACTTTACATGAAAACCTAACTTAGCAAGTGGTTAATTGACAAACTTCTTGCTTCTGTTCCTTTAGGTGTGCAGGCAGACAATGCAGCTGACCAAATTTAATTCACAGAGCTGCCCAGGGGAGCAATGCTGCTGCTACCCCCCCATCTCCAGCAGCAGCGTACTCATAGAAAAAGGTAATTCCACTGCTGAACAAACTGGGATTTCAGGTAACTACCTTAAGTTTTCTGCCAGACTGGGAAGTGGAATTAACTCAGACTGGTGTCAGATACATGAGAGCTAAATGACATATCACATCCCTCTTTTTAGCAGCTTGCCTTCATCACATTTGAGGCTCTTCCTCCCTTTACATGAAAGACGTTAAATGGTGAATTTCAATACCCACACAGTCTCATGAGTTTATTTTAAAGAGGAGCTTTTCATTTTCTTTCCTCAAACATCTTGTAAGACTCTTTTTTTGAAACAGGTAAAAAAAATAATTTTACATCATTAAGTTTTCTTTCACATAGCAAAACTGTCCAATAAAACACATTTTTTCTTATTTTTTCAGTTGAGACAATATAATACACTAGAAGGGGGGCAGCTGATGCTTATGTGTGCTTCGAAATCATGCTGAAAGTAACAAGTGTGGGTTTATTCTGACTTTTATTTGGAAAGAGTAGATAAGACTTCAAAAGTTTAAAACTGGAATTCATAGTCACATGATTATACCTGTAAAATTGTACCTTTCAATAGAATACAAAAATAATACTGATGCATGTGTTTCTAGTCTGGAAGACACATCAAGCTTTGTGGCTTTGGGGAGGGGCTGGAGTTTGTTTTTTTACATATCAGCTCATCACTCACAATAGAAAGTGAAGAGCATAAGAACATCATTCTCTTTTTAATGCCATTGCTCACACACAAGAAAACATTCATTACAAAGAGGTTTATTTTGCAAACTATGAGCCAATAACTTAGTAACAGTGTTCCTCGAGATTAAGGCTAATACTAAGGTTTGTCTCTTCTAACAAGATAAGTTCTCCTGATGTTCTTATATCCTACATCTGCAAGGTCCGTCATATACCAAGAGAGAAATGAAAAGCACCAGGAGGCGGATGGCAGAGAAAACCTTCTGCAATACATAGTAAGATGTTACTTACTTCTGCAGACCATCATTATCAATGGTAAACAATAAACCCTTGTTTACCTGTCACCTGCACTATAGAACAGTATGAGCCCCTCCCTCAATTAGTAAAGAAAGCATCATGCAATCATTTTCTCACGTGGAAATCCACCAAAGCACTGAGAAAATGTCACTAAGTGCCATGCAACCTATGTTCAGGCGGCTCTCCCATCCGACAGCCCTGCGGCAGGAGCCTGTGTCGAGCCTTGTTCCCTGCCGCAGGTGCCTTCCCATGCCTGCACACCTGCCCTGGCACACCCGGCCCTATCGCTCCGGCAGCGCTTCGGGGGCTGCACAGAGGTTTGGGAACAAACACCTGCACTGGGCTGGCGAACGGGAGCCGACACCGAAACCCAGCCCGGGCTGTGCTGGCCCGGCCCGGAGGGACCCCCGGAGGGACCCCCGGGAGCCCCGACCCTGCGAGGCACCGCAGGGCCCGCCCGTGGGCGTGGGGCAGCGCTGCTCCGGCCGCCGGGGGATACCTGGGGATACCGGGGGGATACCTGGGGGGATCAGGGGCTCCCAGGGGCTACCTGGGGATACATGGGGTTAGCAGGGGTTACCAAGGGTTCCCAGGGGTTCCCAGGAGATACAGGGGGTTAGCAGGGGTTACCAAGGGTTCCCAGGGGCTCCCAGGAGATACAGGGGGTTAGCAGGGGTTACCAAGGGTTCCCAGGGGTTCCCAGGAGATACAGGGGGTTAGCAGGGGTTACCAAGGGTTCCCAGGGGCTCCCAGGAGATACAGGGGGTTAGCAGGGGTTACCAAGGGTTCCCAGGGGTTCCCAGGAGATACAGGGGGTTAGCAGGGGTTACCAAGGGTTC
>JAWWEE010000105.1:12866977-12908306 GCA_035221455.1 Xenops minutus
CAGGGGGTTAGCCGGGGTTACCAAGGGTTCCCAGGGGTTCCCAGGAGATACAGGGGGTTAGCAGGGGTTACCACGGGTTCCCAGGGGTTCCCAGGAGATACAGGGGGTTAGCAGGGGTTACCAAGGGTTCCTAGGGGCTCCCAGGGGTTCCCAGGAGCTACATGGGGGTATCAGGGGTTCTCAGAAGGCCCCAGGGGTTACCAAGGGTTTCCAGGGGCTCCCAGGAGTTCCCAGGAGCGAGCTGGGGTTATCGGGGTTCCCAGGAGCTACCTGAGGCTCCCAGGGGTTCCCAGGAGCTACATGGGGGTACCAGCGGCTCCCAGGGGCTACCTGGGGTTATCAGGGGCTCCCAGGGGCTCCCTGGGGGTATCAGAGGTTCCCAGGGGCTCCCAGGGGTTCCCAAGGATTCCCAAGTGCTCCCAGTGGCTCCCAGAGGTTCCCAGGAGCTACCTGGCGTTATCAGGGGCTCTCAGTGGCTCCCAGGAGTTCCCAAAGGCTCCCAGGAGTTCCCAAGGGCTCCCAGGAGTTCCCAAGGCTCCCGAGAGTTCCCAAGGGTTCCCAAGGCGCTCCCAGGGGTTCCCAAGGGTTCCCCAGGGGCTCCCAGGACGCAGCTGCCCCGCCGCTCCCTCTGTGCCCGGCCCCGCTCCGGCCCCCCGGGTCCCGCGAGTCCCGCCCGCCCCGGGGGCTGCGCCGCGCCCGGACCCACCCGGTGCCCCCGCCAGCTGCCGGATCACGGCGCGGGTGCGGAACAGCTCTCGGGCCGCCAGCCGCGCGTCCGCGCCGTGCGCCGTGTAGTATTCGCCGCGCTCGAAGAAGCGCACGGTGGTGTCGGGCTTCTCGGGCAGCGCCAGCACGGCGCGCACGAACCCGGCCTCGGCGCCCGCGCCCTCGGCCCACACCGCCTCGCGCGGCGGCTCCACCGCCATCTTGCGCCCCCTCCGCCGCCTCCCGCCAAACGCGCCGCGAGCGCGCGTGCTCTCCGGCGCCGCCGCCCAATCGCAGCGCGGTCCGCGCGCCGGGTCACGGCACGCGCGGCCCCACCCCGACCAATCGCAGCACGGTCCGCGCCTTGCGTCACGCCAGCCCCGCCCCCAAAGGCGGGAGCGCGCCGGGCCTGCCCCCCACCCCACCCCCCGCGGGCCGCCGCCATGGCAACGGCGGGCCCGGGCGTCGGGGAGCGGCGGTGGCGGCGCTGGCGCTGCCTGAGGGCCAGGAACAGCGCCCATTAGGTGGGAAAAGGGCTCTGGGAGCACCCAGCGCAGCCTGCCGCCGAACAACACCGTGGCACCGACTGCCACGTCCAGTCTCTCCTGAAAGGCCTCCAGGGACGGTGACTCCACGACCCCTGCGGGCAGCCCGGCCCACTGTCTAATCACCCTTTCCGCGAAGAAAGTCCTCCTGATGTCCAACCCAGCGCTGGACAACCAGTGCGCCTGGCCTTGCTCCATGAGCCCGAGGGTGTCCCGCGGCGTGGGGGCCCCCAGGGTGAGCCCGAGGGTGTCGTGGGGCGTGGGGGCCCCCAGGGCTCGGTGGTTTCACGGGTGCGAAGGGCAAACCCCGCGGTCACACTGCCCCGAGCAGGGCTGTCCCCCGCTCCGCCAGGCTGTGCCACCAGGCAGGCACTGGGGGTGGCTGGCCGGCCCTCCTCCACCGACAGCGGGAACCGTGTCCGGAGACCCCCTGCCCTCTCCAGCAAAGAAAGCAGCTTTCACCCTCCCTGCAGAGGGGGTCACTCCTCCCTGGCAGCACAAATGGCCAAGACACCCCAAGATTTGATCCCCACTTACCCACCCCAGGGACAGGAAGGGCACTGGCTGCCTGACAGCACTCAGCTGTATCCTCAGCCCTGGATACAGCGTGCTCCTCATGCCCAGAACCCTCTGGGATTTTCATTTTTCCTTGCACTGTCCTAAGCATTTTTCCTTTTTGTTTGCTTGCCTGTTTTTCCTTGTACTGTAGAGACACAAAGGAATCGAAGCAGTACAGGTGACAATCTTTCATTCAGCGATTATTGTTAAAGAATAGTGAGAAATTCCATGTTTCGTCAGCTAAATCAAGTCTGCTTGGAAACTTCTCTTGTCTTGCACTGCTTTTCACCTTTCCAGTCATTTCTAAACCAGTATTCTTGTATTTCAATCCACCTGCCTGTACCCTACCACCTACAGACAAAACACATATTAATTTTACATGCCTCAGCATTTTTGCATAAATGTTATCCTTTCTTCTAGTTTGTGTACCTTGCTGCTACAGACCATCCCCTTGTTTGCATACCATTGCTTTCTCTCTTATTTCTACCCTATATTCATAAGATTCTTAAAACTCATCTCCCATCCTTTCTTCCTCCTGTTTCCAGCTTTGGAATGCTTTTGGGACCTCTTTTTCTAGATTTCTCAACTGACTTTTCTACTCAGTGAATCAATGTGCTCATCTTTAATATTGGTGTCAATAGGTGCTTTCCAAAATGCCCTCAGATGCCCACATAAGAACTACTTCAGGTTTTCACACTATCCTATCACTGGGCCACCCTAAGTATTGCCATGTGCTGCCTCTTCCACTCCGGGGAACACTTTGGTGTTCCCACCTCTGCCCCATTCTGTCCAGGGTCATCCTTGGCTTCCTGTTCCCACTCAAACGCCAGTCCTGTAACCCTGAGGTAACACAGCTTTCCCAGGACAGGCCTTCAAAGCCCTTCTGTAAATTCATTTGCTGAAGGACCACAGGCAATTCTTGTGGCAAAGAGAAAGTCCATCTGCCTTCGTTTGACTTAGAAAGGAAGGAGAAAAGCAGGTCCCTAGAGCTTTGACAGCTTTGTAGTTGCCCAAAATCTTCCTCTTATAACTTCCTTTTACAACTCCATAGCAGCTGTAAAAATGATTGCTCCTTTAGAAGTGGCTAATCTGGTCTGATACTTCCCTCCACCAAAAGAGTTTGCTTTCAGCAGTACTCACTTACGAAAATTCAGCCTAAATAATTGTCATTTAGCAAAGACATAACCCTCTTAAGGCACCCATAGTGTCGGGGAACCTTGTCAAGAGGCAGTAATAACAGGTCAGCCCAAAATACACATTTTTAATAGCTGGGAGACTGCTTGTCTTCATACACATGGATGGCTACATACAGGTAAGGCAGGAGATAGGACAAGGAGAAGAGCGTCCTGTATAAATAGCTGGAGAGGAGGTGGACTCCAGGGACCTCATTATCACCTTCAAAAGAGGTAAAATAATGTCTGCTAAGCTGTAATTGCTGCATGTTGCAGCGTTTCCCTCTCTCTCCCCTGGGCTGGTTACACCTCCTCATTCAGGAGTTTGCTCAAGGCAGGCTCCCATTTGCAGAACGCCTCCACCACAACTGGCCGCTAATGCTCTTAGCTGGTGACCACAATCCGTGAAAAACATTCACATTGTGACATCTCTTGCACAAAACATCACAGGAGTGATCAGCTTTCCTTTGAGCTTCCGCCATTTCCTTTGTCCCAGCTGTTCAGGGCAGCTCTGGCAGTGCACCAGCTGATGCACAGAGGTGGATCCCTCTGAGGAGGGACCATTTCCCTATTGCCAGGCTTGGTTGCTTCACCATGCTGTAGCTTACAGAACGCTGCCTTCTTTTTCTCTAGCCTACCAGAAGAGACAGGAATGAGATGGCTTTAATTGTTACACACACAGCAGATTGCAAATGGATGCTAATCCAGAACTTAATTAATTTTGTTGCCTTCTTAGGCATAAGTAGCATATAGAGAAAAGTTGCAATGGCTTTTAACTTAGGAAAATGGATGACTTTTAACAACTCTGCAGGGGAAAAAAAATACTTATTTTTCACCAGTAGTTTAACTAGTATACAAGTGTGATCAGTGGCACCTCTAATGCTTTCGAGTTGGCGGGGGATGTCACAAGAAGATTTAGTATTAAACTGATGTGCACACAGCAGAGTGTTCAGAAAATATTAATACGATAATGTAACTTTGGAAACAGAAAATGCGGCTGTTGCCTTGTAAAGAAGTTTTTAACTTTCCTCAGTGTACTTTTTTCACTCAGACAGATTTGGCACAGCCACGGTCTGCTTGGCATGCATCGGAATGCAAAAGAATTCTGCAGTGCGCTCAGGGGATAGTAGAGAAATAAACATTTCCTACATGGCACGTGTGAAGTTTTTACACACTGTTATCGGGTGATCAGTGTTTAACACTACACATCACCTCCTTTTCATCCAGTACCCTTTGCCTTGCGTATGCCTGCCTTTGCATGCCACTGCTAAGACAAGGGGGACAACGCTTTTAGCAAAGTTCCTAAAACTTTTCCGTTTTGGGCCCAACTGCCCACAATGTACAAGGCACCCCTGCAGCGTGTCTGACTGCCTGTATGCCCAGCGATGGATCTTAGTAATACCAGACTGCAGCTGCTCCTGCAAGCTGCGAGAATTCACTAACTACCAGTTGTAAAATGGGAGCAGTGGAGCTGGCAGTATTTTTAGTTTCGTAGAATGTTTTTCAGGCTATTTCAAACAGTCTGTAACCCAAAGTCACTGTATATTATAACGATCAAAGTCCAGCGGGTGAGCATATAAATAAACATGGTTCACAAACAATGTTATTTCTCTTACCAAACTTACTCTGACAGTTCAGGAAGGTAATGAGGACAGTACTGTCAACAGACACTACACATGCAATGCTGACTTTTTGTTTTGTAGTTGTGGAAACTGTGCTTTGGGATTATTTAGGTCTTGGAAGAAAGTTGTAATAAATAGGCTTTATTGGTTATTCTTTCTCAAATACATTATTTGCATACCCCCTTCTAAAAAGTCTTTCATTGTCTTTGCATAAACATGTATTTCATTTTACTCAGGAGTAATAATAACATATTTGCTAGTGTAATAATTCACAAGGAAGTAATAGATTCACACTTGCCTATACAAACACTATTTTTCCATGCTGTACATAGGCACCAAGATAAATATTATTACTAGGATTTCTGGCCTAGTTTGTGTCCATCCCTTCTTTGTAACAAAAAAAAAAAAATTAGTAACTCTCAAATTATTTAATAAATCTTCAATCTGCCCTTCATATGCTTTCTCACAATTGACATTACATTAAAAGAGGGAAAACATGGTATCTTACTTTTGTACAGAACTCCAGATTTAAAAAATATGCTCCTTCATGCAAGGAAGTTAATGAACAAGGCAAACGGAAGCATCAAAATATCTACCTAGTTAAAAATTGATGCAGTGGCTACTAGTCCTTTATTAAGTTCTATTGGTTTGTTTCTTTTACAGGAAACTCACTTTTTAACTTTGCTGAACATTTTCAAAGTATCAAAATAGAGAACACTTAGTATTTTGCTATTTAATACTGTATTATTTGTCAATTGCAACCATTTTTGCCAGCAGTTTGAAAGTACTCTATATATGAAAAGAAATACCATATGCATTTGTGGAGAGTTGATGCTGACAGTGGCCTTTTTTTAAAAAATTTCAGCACTTTAGTCTGCTCTAACTACAAGAAAAACTATAAAACAATAACATGCAGGATACTGTTAATTGGGAAATACTACTAATTTCTCAGGTCTTTCCGCCCCTCATACCTTCCCATTTCCCTACAAACTCATTTTTATGCAGCCAGACTCTTGGACAAGTGCAGTATTTGTTAAACAGAACAACACAAAAGCCAATATAAAGGTCAGTAAGACTGTAACAGGAAACCAGGGGAAAAAAAACCCCAAACTATTACTGATCATAATTTTGAGTTGAGCAGCACCATGTTTCTACCATAGCAGCTGAGTTTATAAAAAGATATAGTACATTCCCATCAGTTGTGGACATAGTTAAACAATCTTTTATTTTTTACTTCATATCTATAAACTTTGTGGTTTTCTAACCCCTTGGCTAGTTCTAGAAAAATTTGACCAGAAGACACTATTGAAACACTAAGTTTCATATTTAACACACAAAAGAATTGAAAAGTATCTAAATGCCTTCCTCTACTGTGGGAAAAGTAGAGAAAATGATGTTCAAACAAACAGATTGGGACAAGGTCCAGGCCACACAGCAGGTACATACCAGCCCATCCAGTCAAGTCAGCACATGTGCAGCTCCAGCCCAGCCACAGCACACATTTCTTTCCATCCCACATGGCATGAAATGGGGATGATAGGGAGAGGAGGAGAGAAAACAATGGCATTAAGATCTTAGGGAGAAGAAAGTGGTGAGGATACTATTTTGCAGACATTTAAGGGAATACGGAGCCAGAAGCATTGGGGAAGACAATAACACACATGACTCAGCACAAGACAAGCTTACTGAAAACTTGGCTTTATTTGTTTAACAGCTTACAGAATTGTACAAAATCCATCATACCTCAGCAGATCACCTGCATACTTTGTGAGAAAGGGAGTGGCATGTATGAGCACGGGGAGACCCTGCTCTGCAGAAGTTACCACTGACAAAACTGCTGGAAAAAGCTGCAAAACACTCCAGTAAATTCCCTACTTCAGGATTTTTGAACAATATCCAACACAGCAACCTTGTTGAAAGGCAGAAAGTATACTAGTGAGCTCTGACATTGGAGGTACATCAACACAGTTCAGCAACTTCCCTGTTGTATCTGGCAGGCACATGGATGGGGTATTTTTCACATTTAATTTTCTGAAAAGTACATAAAATATCTTCTACATAAAATAAGTTTATCCTACTTTTCCTGCTTTTGACAAGGGGGGGTGGGTGTCAAAACAATCACTGCATTAGTAATAAGGTTTGTCATTCAGTTCCTTATCTTGCATCTTATTATTTCTTTGGCAACAGGAGTTACTGCATTTCCTTTCTAAATCAGATATGCTGGATGAATTTCTAGCCAACATACGTGACACAGATTACTGACAGCCAAAGCAAGCTCTCTTGTCCAAGGCTCCGGGAGGCAAACAGCCTGTGTAAGTCTGGTCAGCTTCCAGGACAGTGAACAGTGATAAAAAGCAGAAACAGCTTCTTGCTGTGCAACAGCTTTGCAATGGATAGTTACGCAAATCACAGTGATGGTGCAAATTACTCTTCCCCAGCTCCACCATCAGATGCCAGACCTACCCACTTGCAACCCTACACCAGAGGTGTTCCACATTAGAGGCTTATTTTAAATACTTAGATAGCATTTGAAAGAGCAATCTATGCATTCCTCAAATTACTACATTCTCAGCATTTTCATTTTTTATACAACAATCCGTATTTCATTTCACTCCTGTTGTATGCTTTTCACAGTTTTAAGAAAAGATATCATGCTATTTAGATATTAGATGGTTAATACAAACTAATTGGAGTTCTAGAATATTTTCACCTATGCTGAGGTTCCTTCCTTTAAGAAAACATTAAACTACAAATTTGTAAGCATGATAACTTAGCAGATCATCATTTTAACACAGAAAAAGTAGAAGCCTGTTTCAAAGTTTTATTAATTCAAGTCATAAAAAAGTTACAGCAACTTCAAATATGTACAAACTGCCATAAAAACATCACGTTTAGTTATACAGGAGACAGTCTCACTACAACATGGCTACAAAATCATTTTCAATAAAACTCCCACAAGGGCAAAATAACCATTTAAGCATATATGCTCCAAACCCCTGGTAACAGCAGTTGACAACTCATTACATAATCATAAAAAAATGATAAAATCATAAAATCAGGGAGCAGTAGTTAAGCTTGACTGGAGTAAGATGGGGCATTTAAGATTTAGGTCTCAACAAATAGTAAAAGCATGGTTACCAAACTTGGCTGTTTTACCATTTTACCAATCATTAAGTGAGCACAACTGCCTCCCTTTCAGGAGAAAAATTTTTAGAGCTAAGATCCATGCCTTCAATGTTTATTGTCTTCTTGTTTGAATCTTACTTTTCTTCTGTTGATTTAGCTAAGCATTCAGTCCTCTATGCATTTCATTCATTTCCTTCACCTGGAGGGGAGGAGGTAGAGGGAGATCAACTTTTGTGCTACTTCTCAGAGTTAAGACTCAAGAAGTCAGTGGGATTTAGCAGATCGAATTTTCAATAGCAAATGGATTTAACGCAACACTAACAGAATCAACCATACCAAACCCACCAGCTTTTTCTCTCTTTTTTTTTTTTTTTTAAGAAAAAAATACTATTTAGGGAGCGTGTGCAGGAAGCAGATGTTACTATTTAGCTACAACACCGTTTGAATTACTTTACAAAAGGCTCCACACTTGGCATTGAAGCACCATTTACTACTTCATTGGAAAGTAGCTCTTCAATAGAACCTGCAAGCTCCATGCAAATGCCTCAGTAAAGGTCTTCACCACAGAACAAGACTATCAGTATTTCCTGTGGATTGTACAGCCCCTTGCTATACATATGTAAAACAGTACTGTTTGTCAGAACTGCACCCCACCCCCCAGACCCGGGAAAGGCAGCAGATCACCAGTTGCCATTGGAAGGAGTGCAGAGCTACACAATGTGAAAATTAGCTACAGATTTTGAATACTTTCAGTCTCCTCGAACATATCTGAAGCACCCAAAGCAAGCTTTTAACCTACACCAAACTTAGGAGATTCTGATCAACCTCCTCCCTTGTACATACGCCACAAAGAAAAATTAATTACCTCAGCTTTCACGTACTTCCCTTTCCTTCTCCTTGTGAGGACCTGTAAGAGAAGACATGTTTGTTTTTTCTTTTTATCTTGATTTACAAGTAACTTCATCTGGTTTTGACTTTAAAACACAAAACTTGAAGCTGTCCTTCCCCCATCCTTCCAAAGTGAGGTACAAAAGAGGTTGTATATCACTCTCAACTACT
The DNA here is from genome assembly GCA_035221455.1 of Xenops minutus. NCBI lineage: Eukaryota > Metazoa > Chordata > Aves > Passeriformes > Furnariidae > Xenops > Xenops minutus. The sequence continues at coordinate 12,875,765 of JAWWEE010000105.1, forward strand.
TTAAACCAGGAGGTATACTTTCTTCATCTCAATGAATTGTTCCCCATATTTGTTTTCCAGGTGACATCTTCAATTGTAACTTTCAACAGTGACAGTATGCCCATCACCAATTTCCCACCTCCCAAATCTGAAGCAGCAAGCCAATTTAGAGAGAAAGACTATTTCTATCAGAGTCCAATTACCCTAGTACATTATTACTTTCCAATTTGCAGTGTTAGCATTCTGCTTGGCATCTTTGTTAGAACTTACCAGGACAACAATTGCAGAAATGATCGCTATTACTACTACTACAATGACAGCAATAAGGCCAGGAGTCAGATACTTCATGGAAAACTCTGGTGCTATTTCATCAACATAGTAGACCACTGTCTTCTCAAACTTCAGTGCTTCATTGTCAATGCTGACATTTAGTCTGTTGTTATGAAAGATGGAGTCACCTTTAACCTAAAAACCGATAAGAAAAGAGAGACTTGCTAGTTCACATTGTAGCAGGCATTTATCTAGGCACTGCAATAATTCACCTTGCTTTAGCCAGTACACAGCCAGATTCCCAAGTGCAGTGTAATACACACATGCAGCCTCTGGCAGACTTTACCCACAGCACACTTACATCTTTTTCAAAGTAGTAGGCCACATCAGCTATATCCACACCTCCAGAAGACTTGTCCGAGGAATTTTGCTTCAAATCAATAGTAATGTAAGGCTTTTCATACTGCAAAAAAATAGAGTAGTATTAAGAAGGAGTTTAATGCCTATCAAATACACAGCAAAATACCATGATCTAGCTTGTGAACTCACATCCTGAATCAAGTTTATGACACTTGACCTCAAGCCAACTGCTTACAGTATGATTCAAATTCCACTTTTTTAGTGAAGCAAAGTAAGAACTCATCTACAGACTAAGGAGAGAACAGTGTAATTTCTCAGCATTCAGTTTAGATAGAGCTATTTGCTAACTGCTTAATAAGTGTCACTAACTTCAAGAGCTTCTAGTAAGACTCATGCTTGACTGCATTAGCAAAACACGAGTTTTCAAAGTTACTCACAGCAAAATACAATGATACTTTACTAAAAATTATGTTCCTCTTACCTGAACATTAGTTATATAGCGTCCATCCAGCAAATAACGACTGGTAATTGTATCCATGAAGAACCTGTAAGGATATTAACACCATAGGTGTTAAAACTAGTACTGTTTTACACATATAATTGCAGAAGCAGAGACCAGTGTAATTGTTTTTTCCTGCAGTCTCTCTGTGGGGAGTGGCAGCTAAACGGCCACCTTTCCCTCTAGCAGGACTGGGAAAAGGATCAGAAGGACAAGGAAAAAAAAACCCCATAGGTCAAAATAAAGACAGTCTGATAAGTGAAAGGGTTGGGTGGAGGAAACAAAAACCTCCAAGTGATGCAAAAGCAATCACTCACCACTATCAGATCAATGTCCAGCCAATCTGAGCAATGGCTACTTGGGAAAAACTTTCCCCCGATTTGTTGCTGAGCATGACATTATACAACATGGGTTGTTCTTCAGTCAATTCAGGTCAGCCCTGTCCCTTTCCCAGCCTCTTGCCCACCTCCAATCTACTCACTGGGGCAGGAGAGTGAGAGTCTGAGAAGGTTTTGACTTTATATAAGCCCTGATCAACAACATCTAAAACACTGATGACTTATCAATCAGCAGTGTTTTGGTCACTCATCTAAAACACAGCACACCATACAGAAAGTGCTACCTAGAAAGTTAACCCCATCCCAACCAAACCCAGTACACTCTCTTTATTAAATTGTATTAGAGTTCAATTATCTCCTAACAATGAATACACACTTACTGAAAAACATACCTATACATTACTGCAGTGTTAAGACAGAAGAGCTTTACCAGTTTTGAGACTTTAAAAGAGGAGCTGGAGGGCAGCAGCTTTTGTTCCAGAAAGGGGGAGATCTAATAACTACAAGCATATTTTTCTTGCTGTATGACCTCTTACAGAAAGTAGGATTTTGTTTTAGGCAAAATAGCTAAACTGTTGTTTTTCTTCTGCTGCTTCCATGCAGTCCCTCTGCCATCTTTTTCTGTTTACTTTCCAGCCAGTTTCACCTATTACCTTCTACTTCCTTTAGTATTTTGACTTGAGGAAAACAAAGTAGAAATTAATTTTAAATGGAAGTGAATATCATTAGCAGTTAACTTGTTTCCAATAAAAATTAAAGGATCCATACCTCACTTCTAAGATGCCTTATAAATGAGTTCATAGGTTTTACAATGCTTTTAAAGAATTATTTAGAAATACACTAAATACCTAGCAGAGTTTCAGACACGCCATGACATCATACAGTCATCACTTACTTCTTTAAAGATTCAGCATTCAGAGGAGCATTTCTCTCAGCATGTTTCATTTCAATGACGATCCACCTGAAGTACAGTGAATATTCTTAAAGCATGTGTATATAAAACAAATACCAAAAAAATCTAGCCCCAGATTAAAAAAACAGATCAGTGAGATAAAAACAAAGCAAACAAAGTCCCTTCCAAACCCTTTCAACGTCTCCTTGTTTCTGAAGAAAAAACCCCGAGCAGTAACCAAGTGCTTATTGCTCCATCTTCATTCATCCCCAGCACACCATTCACACAGGGCAGAGCCTCATACAGGAATGTCTTCATGTCACAGCACACCCTGTTGAAAGACTTACGTCGTTCTGACTAATTGATTGCATTTCAAGTCTGCATCGTGTTTGTCAGTTCTTCTAACACCAGCTGTATTCACACACCAACAGGTCGTCGTTCCATTGCACTGCTTCGCCTTGAAAGCACCACTATTTTCACACTCGGGATCATAAAGGCCATCGGTATCTTCAAATGCGTCTTTTGGTTTCTCACGACGACCTGATTTTGAGCCCATCACTTCTGCTTTCATCAACAGGCATTTTGAGGTCACTAAAAATAACCAGAAAGTCACGTTATGCAGCATCAGACCACGCTTGACTGGAACAGAGCTTAATCTCCAGAAACACAAGGTTACATCAGCAGCAACCAAATCTGAAGCCATTACATGGAAGAGCAGGTGTCTAACATGTAAGTGGTGCATAAAGTCAGTACAACTGGGGGGTATGTCAGCCTCTCGAGGCAAAGTCCTAGGAAGTCCAGCCTTAGGACTTAGAGCTTCCATTTTTCACAGCTAGGGGCTCACTTTCAGCTTAGGTGAGCTCGAACCTAGAGTAAGGTCTTGAGATGAGGCTCTTTCTCCTCTAAATTTGGAGGGAGATAAATATTCATCTTTGAGAAATCCTTTCCACTGGAAAACGAACATAGAGGAGGAAGGGGGAGCCTGCGTCCATACAAGCGTAGACACTTCCACAGAAGTCACACAGAAAGAACCCTAAACTCTGATCTTCCATCGCCAGTTGATCAGGAAGGCCAGGAAGAAGCACTTTTTCCTTACTACCATTATTTGCTGGGGACTCAAGGGTCACTTTCCCCTATGTCCCGGCGCTCTGTCAGTATGTTTCCGTGCCGCCCCGCCGTGCCCTTTTACTCACGAGTGGCACAGTCCACGGTGACGCCGGAGCCGATGGCGTCGCACCAGCAGCGCCCATTGTTCAGCCTGCAGTTGGTGACACGCTTGTTCTTCTCGCAGGCACACGCTGGAAGAGAAGCGCGGCCGTGAGCGGGCAGGGGGGCAGGGGGGCAGCACCACCGTGCAGGGTGGACAAAGCCGCCCCTCCGCGCCCGGGCGTGGCGTGCCCGCACCCCAGCGCTTCCCACCCGGCCACCCTTCCCAAGAGCGAGGCGAGGGCTCCCCTCGGAGCACCGGGGCTCCTCTCGGGCCGGGGACAAAGGGGCGCGGGCCGGGCGCTCCTGCTGCCCCCGCAGTGCCCCGAACCCCCGACGGGGCGGGGGGCGCACCTTTGTGGGGGCCCCGGGCCGGCCGTGCGGGCAGGACAGGACAGGAGGGGGGCGCGGTACTCACTGTTCTGCTGGGCACAGGCGGCGGCACAGAACAGCAGCAGGAGCAGGAGCGCAGCCCCGCAGAGCGGCTTCATGGCTGGGGCGGGCGGGGAGAGTCCTGGGGGCCGCGGGAGCAGAGGGAGCGGCGGCGGAGCGGAGCGGAGTGAGCCGCCCGACAGGTTCCGCAGGTGGAGGTGGCTGCGCCGCGCCCTCCCGGCTCCGGTTACACCTGGGACGAGCGGGGGGCGGCGGCGGCTCCGCCCCCGGGACAGCCGGGCGCGCTGCGGGACCCGCCCCGCCCTCCTCGCCCCGCACCTGGGCGAAACTGCACGGGGCGGGCCGGGGACCGCGCCCGGCCCGGCCCCAGCGGGGCCCCTGCCGCGGGACGGGGATGGGGATAGGGATGGGGATGGGGATAGGGATGGGGGTGGGGATGGGGATGGGGGGCAGCGTGCGGGGCGTCCCGAGGCGCGGCGGGCCCGGTGAAAGGGCTGCGAGACCGCCCCGCCCGCGCTGCGGGGGCGGAGGGACGGAGGGACAGGGACAGGGACAGCTGCCCCCGCCGTCGGGGGAAACTCTGAGTCACGGCGGGAGCTGCCGGGCCGGTGACACAGCGCAGGGGCAGCGCTGCCCGCGCCCGCCCGGCTCGGGGCTGCCCGCGGCCCCGCTCACCTCCAGCACAGCCCCGCCGCCCCTGCCCTGGCTGTCCCCTCGGGCGATGTTCCCGCTCCCCCCTCGGCCAGCCGAGAGCCAGCAGTGAATGCTCACACTCCACAGTGAGCTTTGTCCGCGTCCGGGGGTGCCCTGTGAACTGCTCTGTGCTGGACGTAAATCCTGCTGATTGCTCAGTTATCTTAAAAACCAGAAGGACTATCTGTATAGAATGAACTGTTTCGTAAGGATCTTTCTGCCGGTTATGTGTTTTGCTTTTATTTTCTTGTTTCTTTAAAATACACAGTGGATTTCTCCACCTCAGGACTGCTCTGAAGAGTCGCTCCTGGTGGTGCGGTATCCGCGTTTCCTTGTTCGGGAAAAAGTAGTCCTGGGTGCTTTGTCTCTGAGCAGCACAGGTTTGTGGGAACCTACCAAACGGGAGGTAGTGCCAGAGCCCTGCGAGGCTGCTGAGGAGGAAACACGGAACAGCCTCCTGCAGCCTTTAAAATGGCTTTCCAAAGTGTAAAGGCAATGCCAAAATGGAAGACAAAAGATAGGTACAGTACACTGGAAATATTTTCTGAAGCTTGAGTTTGTTAATTCAGTTTAAAAATATGCATAGATCTTTCTGAAAGATATATTAGTACCCTAGAAAAACAAGTTATTTTAGTACAGGAGAAAAACAGAATGGCATCCCTCTAAGTCTCTTTCTGCATTTATGAGAAATAAACAGTTTTTAAAGATTTGGAACTTCCTCTTACCCATTCACTGTACAATAAAAACATGTTGCTGCTTTTGTACGGGCAGACCTCAGTTAACCAAACTGGAAACTTTGCAAGTTCTGAAATGAAGGTGCAGGTGAGCTAACTTTGTGGTTCTTTCTCTGTGAGCAGATGTGTTTATATTATATCTGGTTTTGTATTTTGTCTCCAGTGCCCTGCTGCAATCTGGGAGATGATGTCTCAGATGGGTCCAAATTAAAAGCCCTTTCTTTGGGTTTGCTCCTGGTACATTCCAAATTAGTGTTTTGCAGCATTTATCTTGGTTCTTCTTGTGGTTTTATGTGGCTTCTTATATCCTGATACACTTGTCAAAGACTTAAAGTCTTGATCCTAGAAATGTGAAAACTTGGAAAGAAGTCTCAGGGACTTTTCATGTTGCTATCAAATGATGGTGTTTTTCAGAAAGATAAGCAGAATCAGTAGGCTCAGAAATGCTTGCCTTACTGTATAGCTCGTATTCTATGTAAATGTACCCCTTTGTTCAAGATGAGAAGATTTATCTTGTTGTTATCAAATTGCCAAGCTGAATGACGTAAGCCTTAATAATATGGATCAATAAATTTTACTATAGGCTTTTGCCTTTTTTTTCCTTCCAAATACTTAAATGTAGAAGAACAGAACAAGCTGGATGCATGCTATTCCTCTTTCTTCTCCTGGCTCTTGTTCTGTACAGGCAAACCTCTGTGCCTAGTTTTAAAAATCCAAGCTTTGCTCTGCGGTCCTGAAACCTTGGAGCAGTTACTACAGAAAGTAGCCCTGCTTCTACAGCCACCTACTAGACAGGAATCTTTTTTGTCAATATACAAAAATTAGCTATAACCTTTAGTATCTAATAGTTGAATGTGTGGACTGAAGCTTCTTATGGTGGGTTTTGCCTTTTAAAGTGACACATTATGAAGTACAAGCTATCACTTATAGAAAGTTGTGCCATAACTGTGGTGCAAAGGTAAATGCATCTTGTTGCTTTTTGTAGTATAGCATTTAATTTGGCTCCAGTTTGCAGGAGCTAATAAAGAGCTCACTATGTATGATTTCACCAGGTTTCCAAATCTGAAGAAATTATTTTTTAAATGTTGCTCAGTATTTTTGAAGGGAAGTTGCTCTACATGATGTTGTTCCCCAGCAAGACAATGGAAATGAGGGACCAATCACGATAGTGTTAATCTTACCCTCTTTCCCTGTTGAGGGAAGTTTCTCCATAGAATCAAAGCCAGTGGAGCAGACGTGGCTAAACAGATCCAAGGGCCTGAGTGTTGCAGCTTCATTACACAGGTACCTTGGTGTCTGGGGGGTTGGAAGGCAGTGTCTTCTTTGTACCTTTTGGGGCAATTTTAACTCTTTGTGCCAGAATACGTGACCTTATTCAATGGCTCATCTATATTAACTTTCTTCAGCACACAGCTTTAAAGGTAAGACCTTCCATATTGGTTATAAACAGGATAATTTTATCAACTGTTGGAGATATCTCCTCTTATCAAATAGCTGAATGCTGATTAGGCAGTGCACTGTAGGCTAGTTGTGGTTTACTCTTATTAAATCATAATTACAGCTCAGACAAATTATAATTTAAATTCTACAAGCACATTACTGACTCTGCCATATAGCAAAAAGAAAAAAAGTTTTGATCAGTAAGCCCTACGTATACCAAGTATGTAAAATTATATTAGGAAAATTCATGTGATTTGCATTTTTCACTTTTTGCTCTTTATTTCTGCTTCAGGTCCATTTGGAGAATAAAGTTTTGTTCACTGAAGTATTCAAGAGCTGCTGACACAATCATGAGATTTTCTGTTGACTTCTGTGAACTGTGAATCAGATCTGAGGAGATAAAAACAGCTCTTTCAGAAGCCAGTAAGAATTTGTTTGATATTGGGATCTGAACTAGGTTTTTATGAGGTCATTTCCAGGTCTTCACTAGAAATTGGGTAAGTGGGCTTTGTGAAACTCCCCAGGCACAGAAAGGTGACAGAATCTGCTTTCAGGGAAAGTCGCAAGGATGTGTGAGTCACTCCTGAAGTATCAGGAAACGATGCAAGGTGGGGCTGTGACATGTACTGTGGTCAGCAGATCAGAGAGATGAGTGGAGAGAGCATGATCAGTGCCACTGGGGTATTTGGCAATCTAGCTCTAACTGAGATTCTTCAGAGGCTGCAAACCTGATCGGTTTTGGGTGTACCCTTCTGAAGATAACCAGAGTCTCTTCCCTAGAAAATAGGTCACATATTATACCAAATAGCAAAACATAATCTTTTCCAACAAAATTAGTGACTTGAAAATTCATTATGACTTTTAACTGGTTAAGGTTGACAACAATAGAAACAATCACAAACACTTATGCTCAAAAGTGCCAACAAGTATTTTGGACAGGAGATGTTGCTATACACATCATCTATATTACAGATTTGCTCAGAAACTTTTTGTTAGAACAGCTTTAGAATGTTTGCGTTCAAATTTTTGGCAAACTGCACCATCTACACAGAATGAAGTTGTGAAAGGACTGTAGGAAGAGGACACTGTTGAGAAACAGTATCTTGTCCAGGACATGTTTCTGAAGATTCCAGGTCGTCACAAATCAACATATGCTGCTGCTCAAAGAAATGCAATAAAACTGGTGCTTCTGTGCATTTTATTTTTTCTGCAGGTTTGAAAACCACCATATAACAGGTAAGTCTTGTTACACTGATTTGAATAATAAGAACATTTAGAGTCCCAAAGAACTTAAACATTTTGGCCATATGGAACTGGCCAGGTATAGAGCCAGTTAGAAAATAAATGAGTAGTTGTGCCTTTCTACTAGACTGTCTAAATACTTCCAAACACCAAAAAAAAAATGCTAGTTTACATGCTTGGGGTTTTTTGGCCTGTTTCTATAGTGTTTTTTTTTTTTTTTTAATAATAACAGTTTATAAATATATTTGTGTATTTTGACAAAATTTTCATGCACACTGGAGATGGAAATTAGTTCAGAGGCAGTGGCAAGCCTCATAAAGCTGTCCTCAGCTTCAGAAGCCCACAGTTTGGGTCTCTCAGGCTGGAAACCTTTGACTGAAAGTAAGAGTAGCTACTAAGACGTAAAGGGCTGCTGGTTCAGAGGTTCATAAAACTAGACAGGGTGTAGCCACAGGAGAGAAATGCTCATGCAATTAATATATGTTCTATTTGTGTCTTTGAGGATTACAGAAACCAACCTGTCTGATACGTTGTGGCATCCTCACCTCTCTGCCAGGGCTTAGTCTTAACTCCAGAGGGTGGGGTCAGTAACAGGTTTGTCATCCTCGTCTTTACTTACCTGAAAATACATCTTCATGGCTGTAATACTGACAGCATTTTTTAGAATATCTATTTTCAGCATTCAAAGCTGCTTAAAATGAGCATCATTAGATGTAAAAAACTTATTAACTCTTCATGTGGACTACTGCATAGCAGCAAGGCAAGCCTTTTAATTTCATACTGTGCCTGACTCCTCAGAATACTCAATGGTTTAACAGAGTTTGGAAAGGGCTCAGAGGAAAACACGAGATCACAAGTTGTAGTAAAAGAAGCTCTGTTTACACTATAATTGTTTCAAATCTAGCATCTAGCACCTTTTTTTTCCCCCTTTTAGCCATTCCCTGAGAAAGAAAATACAGATGGAACTTTGTCAAAACACTTGTTAAAAACTGTTTGAGAGAGTCCTAAAGTAGTTTTTAACATGTTTTATCATTTGAGAACCTCTCTGTGCTGTAGGCAGAACTGAAGCAGATGGGTATACAGAGAGATAATTGTCCAGTGTCTCAGCATGGTGTTATCAGAAGGCACATTGTGTACTTCTCCCACAACCTGAAGGTGCCTGCCATTGAATTTGCTTGTTCTGGACTTGTCTATATGTATGGCTTGCTACGAGGCCAGCGAGGGTGTGGGTTGGTAGTTTGTCAGGTAACCCACATTAGCAACCTATGGACACGGCTGTACCCGGCAGAGAGCAGAAGCCACGTATTCCTCAATGAAAACAGGGTCACAGCATGAACACAGGCAGTTTCCAGGGAGCAGCTAACATGCTGTAAATCTCCACCCACTCTTGCCTCACTCTAATTTGTGTGCATAGTCATACCCCAAGCAAAGGTGAATAAATACACCCATGTGCTGGGCAGAAAAATCTCATCACACAAACACCATTTAACATAACAACGGACAGCAGAGAGTGGGGTTAAGAGAGCTGGGTTTACCATTATTGTGGGGCTTTTTTCCCCTAGCTGAAGTAAATTACTTTTGTATTGTGACTACTTTCACAGTTCAAAAGTTTCCTTTTTTTTTTCAGGTCGCTGTAGCTGCTACCAAAGTTCGTCTGTTTCTCTTTGCACTTTACTTTACAACCCTTGTACTAGTCATTTTATTGCTTCAACCTCTGAGTGAGAGCATTTTTACAACTTATGATTACAAACTCAGAGAAACAAGAAAGCTTTTTGACCTGTTGTGGAGTAATTATAGACCCCATTGCTTCTTGGGAGGGTCATTCAATGTTTAACAAACTGTGGCAACTCTCATTTAACTGTGTGGAGCCCAGTCCACTGGATGTGAGTTAAAAAAAAAAAAAAAAAAGAATCCTAAACTTTTTCTAGCTCACATTTTAGTATTTCTGAGTTTAGTCTCCAAAGGACTGTCCTTGAAGTTCTGCCTTCCCACTATTGAACTTGATGCAGCTCCTTTCTTAGCAGCATTGGAGCCAAATACAAAACCAATTTTCTCTTACTTCAGAAATTATAGCTACACTATTCTTGATTAATCCTTTCATGGGATGAGTTGTGTGAATGCCATGCCATGAAAATATGGCTCATGACAATAAAATACCCTGTCCTGTCTTAATTACTACTGTTTCCTATTATAGGGGATGTTGTCATGGTGAAGATTCAGTTGTGTTCAACATTATAAAAACAGAGAATTAATAGATACTCTGTTTGAAAGACTTTGTGGTCTGAATTATGTCATCAGTAAACTTTGGAACTGGAAAACAAAATGAGAAAGATTTAATTCAATTAACACATTTTGTCCAGTTACAGAATCATAAGCCAGCTAGGTAAGAGTTTAAAGGCTCCAGCATATTCTTCAGTCACTCAAACAGCTATTATTTAAGAAATGCTGAACTAGCCTTCAGGAAAAGAATTAGGATATTATTTTGAAAGCACCAATGTTTTTCCACTTTTGATGTCCCTAGATAATAGCATAAGATATGTTTCCTGGATAATAGGTTACTTAGATATTTTGTAGTTTAGTATAAATTACATCAGTGAGGCAAGTGTTATTTGCCAGATGGAACAGAACACTTTTCAGCTAATACCATTTTATAAAAATGATTTCTTAAGTAAAATTCTTGAAGTTTTCTTTGTTCAGCTACATTTTCATCAGAAATATTTTCAAAGCCCAGGGTTTGCTGGGTGTTTCTGAGAGAAAAGAGGAGAAAAATAGAAGCTGAAGAGTTCCGATTTTTCAATGTGGATGTAGGCAACCCAGTCACTCTGTGCATGTGCAATAGACAGGCAGCGCCCTGGGCAGGGCAGATACACACCTGCTCCTTGCTCCTGCACCTGTGCCTATGGAAGCCTGGTGATCCTGGCAGCTGGAACAAATGGCTCCAGGGTCATGGAGGTATTCAGGAGTCCTGTTTATAGGGTTCTTTGCACAATTCAGCATGAAGAAATGGCATGGGCACAACTGGGTAACAAGTAACCATGGTTATTAAATACTTGCAAACCCAAAATACAATCTCCGGTGTCTTAAAAAAGCTACAGCATGGTGGATGACATCACAAGGTTCAAAAAAAACACTAGAAGGAGAACTGTGCAGATCTCCTTTCCCCTTAACGTAAAATATGCACTGAGAATTTTGAGTAACTGATGTTGAGATACATCATTCATCACTTGCCCTTTTGTGATATGATAGTGAAGTCGTAATGTAGTCTATCTCATCTATTTATTTTGACAAAGCAATTTGAACTCTTCAGATAAGACCATTTCATTTACAACCAGCACACAAGTGCCAATCCTTAAAAATAAATCTTAAGGGCTTCCTCTGTCTCCTTTAAATTAGTTATGTTCATACAAGATATGTCAGTCTATTTACAGTAGGAACGAACAGCAAGTCCAAACTTATGTCCCTGGCACTTTATGTAGATTTGCTGCTGCAGAGTACTTGGCTGTTTTGAAGTATGAAGGAGCAGCATGTTTAAACATGCACTGTGTTTGCTGGCAAACTTCACCTTCTTTTACCATTCGCTATATTAGTCTAGTCAGTCCAGTTCTTGCTATTTAATTTCAATTTCTTTTTTTCTTCTAGTTCCTGAGTTTCTCAGTACCTGAGAATACCTGCACTTGTCCTGAGAGTTACGTACTAGAAAATGCTGCTGCTGTATGCTTAGAAGTTCTTTTCAAGTAAACAGAGCTGGAAACAATTTTCATGCCAATTCATCCATCAGTGACATACACTTAAGCGACACCGAACCATTTTTAGTTCTAATCATACTGTAATATTTGTCAAAAGCAAGGATTTAGCTCTAAGGCACTTTTATAGTCTCCTTGGTCACTATCTCCATCAGCAAACTGGTAAGCCATATTCAGTCTGTTATCCTTAGTCCTAGCCCAGGCACCATGATGCCATAAGAATATGTTTCACACAACTCATCTAAATCCTTACGCTCTCTTCCCACATAAAAAAACCAGGTTTCTGGTGATAGATGTGGGTTCAGGTGGTTTACCTGTTCCTCTTTAATTTACTGAAACTCGTGACTTGCTACACCCTTTATTCTGGCAAAATTAACCACATGCCCAAAGTTTGCTTTTTAGGTCCATGTTTCAGTTTCGTTAAGATCTTTAGGAATTGAGCTTTCAGCCTGTGTGTATTTCATTTAGGACATTTAGGACTGAGAGGCCAGGTTTACCCAGCAAGGTCAGCAGTCATCTCCACAGGGAAGAGAGACTTTTTCTTTCCTGTTTCATACTCTGCAGGAAGTGGGAAAAGTCTGTAATTGAAAAATACATATTTTACTGTGTACAATGATCTGCTTTTAAAGGACCAGTGGTGGTTCTTCATGACTTTGCTTGAAACGAAAGACCATATGTTTTTCCTATAATACTTTATCTTTCTTAAACTAAAAAAAAAAGTTCACTGGAAAGAATATCAGAGGCCAAAGACATCTCAAAAATATTAAAACATGGGAAAAAATTATGTACATCCTAAATATAATTTATTAAAATACCCCTCTGGTTTTCTTCAGTGATGCTTCTTAACCTATCTCTAAACAACTCCATCACTGAAAAAATATTAAGGTTTTTTGTTTGGATTTTTTTTTTTATTTAAAAGAAGCAAACTTTTCTGCATCTGTCTTTGTGGACCAGCTACTGGATAGCTAGGTAACTACATATCCCATAGAATCGAGTTCCAGTGTATATATGGAAATTTTTAAATTCAGAAATAAGATTTTGAAAGAATCCCAGGTCTTTCAAACACAGGTTTTATTAATTTTTATATTAAACTCTATAAATGTCTAGTAATTAAAATTGTAATTTTTATATTAAAATATAATTTCAAAGTGTGATTACATATAAAGATGAAGAGTGGCTAAACTGATTTAATGTCCACCTACAGGAAGGATTAGGAATGAGTTACAACATGAAACCCAGTGTATTATGCTGGGCATTGTCTCAGTTTAAATTGCTGGTGGGGAAACAGCGCTCCCTGATGTCCAGGGAGCGACTTGGAAGTCCAAAAGCTACATTCTTCCCTGTATTCTTGGATGAATTGTTCAACAACCCTCTAAAAACTGTAGTTAATAATAAGCAAAGTTGAGAACCAGCTAAGTCTACTATATCATGCAGAGGACTTAAGCATCAGGTGAAGTTCTGTTTTCTTATTGTCATGGTGTTCAGGCATCAACCTTTCCATGTTGATGGTTTTTCCATAACACTTCCAAATTGAATCCTTGAGTCATCTCCATCTCAACAATCCTACCTTAGGCTGCAGAGTCCTGCAGGGAAAGAAAGGTAAAGTTCAGGATGGTCTCACAGCTCTTTCTCACAGCTTCAGTTTCCTCAGAGTCTGAGCCAAGGTGATGCAGCTCACCTGAACCAGAGCAGAGCCCTCGGTCCTGGCAGTGCACAGGGGGAAGAGAGTGGCAATACCTGTTCAATAACTTGATTGTGACAGATTTGTGAGTGAAAAGAAAAAAAATCTTTTAATATTTTGTTGCAGGACCACCAGCTCAAAAATTATTTTAGAAGGGGGAGACCTGCAGGAAAAACCATACAAACCCTGGAAAGCTCTGTGTGGATAAAAATCTACATTGTAGGCCACATGACATAAAGGTGTGAAGAATAAGGAAACATGCATCTCACAATTACAAGTAACAAAAACAAGTTCTGTTTCCCAGTAGGAGGGAAAAAAAAAAAGTTTGTTTCCTGTTGTAAATGGTTAAGATTATATGGAAGTTTCTGTAACCTTCTTTCTCTGTTTTTCACAGTTACCAAATGAACAGTATTTAATTGATGAGGGCTTTGAATTCCTTGGATGAAAAGCATTATGCAAAAGTAAAGAACAATTTAATGAAGGGTAACTCAACATGAACATATGTTTATGGAGAGAGAACCTCAAAGAAACAGATTTTTGCCCAGCTGATGTATTTGGTATTATCTCCACCTTGCTGCCAAATTTCCTGATTTCAGCCTGTTCCACAGAGACGTTGTTATGTTTTTTATTTCTCTACCTGATCAGAAACTCGGCATGTCCTTTCCCTGAGTATGTCACTAACTCAGAGCACCTAAACAATCTAGTCAATTATTAATAGAAGAAGAGGAAGGAGTAGAGAGGCCTCTCCCCATTGCCATAACAACCGAGGCCAGTTACCCTGCAACTGGCCTGTACAGAAGGGAACAATGACATGGATCTACTTCTTGCCATCTCTCTGGGATAAACAGGTAGTTCTTACAACAAAAGGCAGCACTAGGATTTCACACTGAATCTTACTAGCAAAGGGAATTTCTCATTCTTATCAGGAGATTTCAGTAGGCGGCCTTGGACTAATTGCATAGTATGACACGGATTAATTGCTTCTGTAGAAAGCTAACATCAGGGTATGCTGCACCTCTGTGTTTAATGGTCTTTATTTAGGCATGCCTTCATGTCCTGCACCTCCTGGGGAGATGTTTATCATCCTGGGGAGGTGTTTTAATCATGGAACCAAAGAATGGCCCGGGCTGGAAGGGACCTTGATGATTCAGGTCCAATCCCACCTTCCACTAGACCAGGTTGCTCAAAGCCCCATTCAACCCTGCCTGGAACACTTCCAGGCGCGGGGCATCATCAGCTTCTCTGGACAACCTGTGCCCGCGCCTCACCCCCCTCACAGCACTGAATTTCCTCCCAATAGCGAATCTAAATCCGCTCTATTTCAGTGGGAATCCATTCCCCCTTGTCCTGCCGCTGCGCGCCCCTGTAAAAAGTCCCTCCCCGTGTTTCTGGTGGGCACTGGGAGGCAGGGAGGGAGCGAGGAAGGAGAGCAGGGAGCTGTCCCGGCGCTGTGGGGTCGCTGACACGGCGCCCTCAGCCCTCACACTGCACTGAGGGGGCCGGGGGGCAGCGCCACCATGCCACCCCTCCCGCCCCGGCCCTGCCGCGCTCCCATTGGCTGCCGCGCCCCGGAGAGGGGCGGGAGGTAAGCGCGTCCCGCCGCCCGATTGGCTGAGGCGGGGGGCTCTTGCGCGCCGATTGGCTGCGAGAGGCGCCACTCGGGGCGCGCGGCGGCGGGCGCGGCGTGAGGGGGAGGCGGCTGAGGGCGGTGGGAGAGGAGAGGGACGGGAGAGGAGGGGAAACAGGGCGGGATCAGAGCTCCTCCTGAGGGAGGGATCCACAGCTCCTCCTGAGGGAGAGGAGGGGACCCACAGCTCCTCCTGAGGGAGAGGGAGGAACCAGAGCCCCTCCTGAGGGCGATTTGTGTTCATGTGGGGCGAAGCGAGGGCTGCGGAGCCGGCTCGGGCGCTGTGAGCCGGCCTCAGACAGCCCCGTGTGGAGAGACCGGCTGAAGGAGTAAATACATGTAATACCGCCCCAAAATACCTTTCCCCACGTTCCATTTGGTGTCCTCCTGAGTTTTGCGGTTACAAACACCTGAGGTATGTTTCCTGGGTTGTGTCTTCAGGGCATGTCCACCTTGAGGGGGAAGTTTAATTCCCAATGGCTGTAACCAAACGTTAACAAAATTAGGAGCTCGAGACTTGTTTGTAATGTTAAATGGTTTCATCACAGTTGTGCTGCATTAATTCTTCAGTCACAAACCGGAGGGGAGGAACGCAGAGTTTTTAGGAGGTCTAAGTGTGGAGCTCTGAGGATCTGACAAACAGCAACTTTTTAAGGAAAGGCTATTTCCCCACTTTTCAAAATTTTCACTTGAAAAAGACAGATTGAAGACTTCTACTGAAAAAAAAAAGTGTTTTATCAAATTAGAACTAAAATAACATAGTTGGCTTAGAGCACAAGACTTAGATAATTAGTACTGATAAAAATTAATTTTCCATCACCTGACATATAAGCTTCACTGAAACCTTCATGTGAACTAAAGAAATGCAGAGTACTAATGCTCAAACTGACTGTTTTTGTAGTTAATTTCTTCTTCTTTTTTAACAGGAGTCTTTACTTACCGAAATGAAACACAATCTGGTGTGTCAGACACCTCCCACTGTCACTGTTCATGTAAAATCGAGTGCATCCAGATCACATCAGCAAAAAAAACTTAATAGACTAAAGCGACCTGCTTTTAAAGACCATCAAGACAATTGTGAAAAAGGGGTTCCTAGTCAGAAATATAAATGTTCAAAGGGACCATGTCTAGTTATTCAGCGTCAGGAAATGACAGCTTTCTTTAAATTATTTGGTAGGTTAAAAATGACAGGTACAAATGTATTGACTGAACAGAATGTTTTCTAAGCTCAGTAATTCTGACAGTGCTTTTTATATCAAAACTATGACAATTCTTTATCTAAACATATTTTGTTGTTATATTTTGGTGTATGAATATTTAATGCTTAAGTTAAAAATACAAGAAGGGTTACCAACATGATGAAAGGTATCTTTTTTAAATTACAAATGAAACCAAGGTGGTATACTACTTCCCTTTATGACAATTTCCCTTCCTTCCTATTTTGTTGTATATTTCAACCAGTATGTGTAAACAATGTGCATTTTGTTTTACCCAAGACTTAAAAAAAGGCTGGCCTCCTAGTTTCATAAACATGTTATTTATTGTGGGAATAAACATTTGGGGGGAGAAGTGGAATGGGAAGATGATCTGAGGAGTTGAAGCATCTCTTCTTTCTTTGTGTCTCTTTCATATAAAGGGTTGTATTTATTTCATTTAGTGAAGGCATGAAGTAGTAGTGAAATATCACACCTGGTTTTTATTTGACCCCTAAGTACAGAAATGAATCAGAGAGGTTGTGGTAATTATGGTGCATGTTCATGGACAGTGATGCATTGACCACAAATAGGCAAGTATTGCCCTATAAAAGCTGCCAAGTAATCAAGGTACAGAGATCTCAACAGCCTGTAGTTCCTCTGAAATAACAGTGTGCTCCTACCTGGAACAACTGAATGCAGGAAGAAGTTACCCAAATAGAAAAAATACTGGTGTTTTTTCACCTTTGCTTTCTGCTACTGAGAATGGATGAAATGCAGTCATTAGATTTTCCACCTTGCCTTTCTGGTGGTTTGTCTTCTTTTGTCCCTTTCTTCACACCTGATCTACTTCCCTGAGTTTCTCTGTTCTCGACTGTTGGGTCTAGCTTCTTTCCTTTTATTTGGTCACCTGTTTTTTATTTACAAATACTTTCTAACATAAACAATTCTGGTGTTTGAAATGCTACAACTTTCTCTTGTTGCAGATGATGATCTAATCCAAGACTTCCTTTGGATGGACTGTTGCTGCAAAATTGCAGACAAGGTAAATATATTTCCTTCTTAGTTAAGAGAACATACCCTGAGTGAGAAATCAGCTCTTAATTACTTCATGCTTTAATGCAAATACAGAACATTTTTTTTTTATAATATATTCAAATGGAAGTTTCAAGAAACTTAACTCATGCTTTCCTCATTGATAAAAATGATGAAAATATCTTGGTGCAAGATAAATGTGCTAATCAGTCTAGGAAATAGTGTACTGAAATAACACAATGATACTTCATTTTACATTTTAAAACAGTATCTGTTGGCGATGACTTTTGTTTATTTCAAGAGGGCTAACTTCTCAACAAGTGAGCATACCAGGATCAATTTCTTTGTTGCTCTGTAAGTACTTTTAAATTATCTGGGTTTATTAGGATAAACTTTGCATTATTTTATTTCTTTATGAAACTGATAATTATGGTATGAGACTTCTTTGATGTGCAGTTATTTGGGTTCTATATGAGGTATAGAAACATAAACAACCTGATCTAGGGGGTAGCAGGGGGAACTAGATGGTCTTTTAAGGTCCATTCCAACCCAAACCATTCTATGGTTCTGTGATAATCTAATACATAAATAATGCAAATTCTTCCTCTGGTGGAACAAGCTTGAGCAGCAGGGAGGGGATTTTGCTTGCTGTAGTGATACATAGTTAAAAAACAAACAAACAAAAAACCAAACCAAAAACCTGAATCTGTGAACTTTTTAAAGCATTACAAGAAATGTATGCAGGACAATACATGGCAATATATACATGGCTCACAGTTCCTGCTGTAAGACATATTCTCTTTGCTAATCTGTAAGTCATTTGTACCAGAACATTTCACCATGATATGCATCTCAGGAGTAACCTTTTATTGAAGTTTCTGTCACCATGATTTAAGTCAACTGTAAAAATGTTGCTAGAGAATTTCTGATAACTTTTTGTTAAGTTGTAAGATGTCTATACTTTGAAATAGAGGTGAAATCAGTACTCTCTTTCCCAAGCCTACATAATCCTTCCATATTTGGCTATACCTACAGAGGGATTCTGCATTTATGGTGTTCAGATCATCTTTTCCCATAACATTGCTTCTCAGGTGCTCTGATTTGCACACTAGTGCAGGGACAAAGATGGCTTTTCCTTCTAATGTCAATGGCATTCTGGGTAATGTCCACAGAGCATGGAGGAGGAAGCCCTCTGCCTCCACTGAAGGGAAAAAAAGCAAAGCCAGAATAGCAAAAGAATAGAAAGGGACAAAGAGTCTGGTGAGACTGGGACTAGAAGGAACATTCATGTCAGGAGCAAGTGAGAAAATTGGGGAGGAGACTAAAAGTCATAATATTTTCAGGTGTGATTTACAGGAGTTTAGTATCAGGTGGAACCAGAGGAAGTCTGAAAAGATGATACAAAATCAAAAATAGCAGATAGTGAAGGAAGGGAGAAAAATGGATATTAAAAAAAGTCACTTAAGGTTTTCATTTATATCTGAAGGTAGACCTGCATTTATATTTTCGCTGCTTATTTAATATGACCAATGTAATTGTCCAAGAATAGCTAAAATCCATAAAGTAGACAATGTAAAATTTAAGATTTCATACAATAGTTTTAAGCTTTATTTAGAGAAATAAATTTCAGTCAGAAACTATTCATTTTAATAAAAGGGTTTCTTGTCAGTTTGGAGAAACACATCAGGATGTTAGTTCTTACGTATCTGCTAATTTAGGAAAATCTAGGAAAAAGCAATTTTTATAAGAGCTTGTTTTTATTTACCGAAAGGATACATATGGAATTAAGAAAATACTGTATTCCAGAGAGAAGGCTGTGTTTTGTTAGCATTTTTTCCTCACAATACTAGAAAAAAGAACCACATCAATATGTCTTTTAATTCTAGAAATCATTCTAATATACTAAGATTGAATAATATTTACAAATGCAAAAATACATATGTTTGAAGGTACCTGGCAAACACAGTTGAAGAAGACAATGAAGAAGTGAAGTATGACATTTTCCCATGGGCTTTGGGAAAAGCCTGGAGAAAGCTCTTCCCTGATTTCTTAAAGTTAAGAGATCAACTATGGAGTAGAATTGACTACAGGGCTATTGTAAGCAGACGCTGCTGTGAAGAGGTAGGGAGGGGGTTTTAGTATTGTAGATGCTGAAATTACACCACCACCCAACAATCTAGCTCTGCGTAATTTCTTCCCTAAAGTGCATAGACAATGGGAAAGAAAAGATACAGCTAAAATGTAGCAGTCCATTTATCCATCACGCTCTTTTTTCCTTCTGCATTTAAAATACATAGTTTGAAATGTTTTTAAAGCAAATCAGAATATTTTATATTTACTGTTAAAAATGAAGTTTCTCTTGGCTAGAATCTGCTTTATGTAAATATTTTTTTATTTAAAATCTACCTTCATTTGTTTCACCTCATCCACTTCAGAAATAATTTTGTGTTTGCTTTACAATCTTTAAGTTTATACACAACTAAAACCTTCAAATAAAAATCCCAGCACCTCAGGTGAAATTTTAATGCCTTCAAAACTAATGATATCATTTCGACTGAATTTTCAAGGTAAGAGTTTTTCAATGCATTTTGAAAAACTGAAGGACACACTTTTACCATTCTCGACAGTGTTACAACCTACAATTTTCAAACATATTTTTGCTCCTAATATATTCCTCACTTTTGAGATGGAATGTGTATCTGGAAAAGCCCTTGTTATATTTCAAGTACATAATGTTTACTTAGAGCTGGTGTAAAAGAAAATCTAATTTAGTCTCTACAGTCCCTTCTCTGGGAATGAGATTAGATGCTTGTGGGAAAAGTACAAGGAATAAAGTGAGTACAGAATGCTTATCCCAGCATCCCCTCCCAGCTTATCCCAGCATCCCCTCCCAGCTTCCCATGTCATTAGTTCAGTGCTGTTGTAAACAGGAAAATCCATCTACTTGATGTTTAGTAGTTAGCCAAAGACACCATCTTCTGTCCAAAGCATGAGCTGATATTTGTGATTATTCACTTGAATATACAAGGCTGTAAACTGTTGTTTCCACATCTGATTGGTATCTGGATTACTTACTCCTTTCTAGTGGGACAGAAGCAGATAGATGATACCCACTTCAGCTATGTTGAATTCCCTGCCATACACTTATTGAATCCCTTGTTTTCAGCTGTATGTTTTCCATTACTTTTACGTTTTCTGATCCAATGGCTGTCCCAATAGGTGATGGCTATTGCTCCAACACATTACATATGGCAGCGAGAGCGTTCGCTGCACCACAGTGGAGCGATGAGGAATTATGATGATGAAGTACAGCTGCCCCGAGGACCCAGTGCTACTCCTACAGACTGCCTGCTTTGTGGTAAGAAAGGAAGATTTGTACGACTAGGATTATCATCTTCCTCCTCATCTACTGACACTTTGGAGATGATGGAATTACATTCATCCCAGAATTCAAAGGACACCATTCCAACTGAAAAAATGCTTGTTGGCTCTCCTGCGTATGCCCAAGGTATGGTTTAATATTGCAAATAATTTTAGGCATTTTGTTTAGGCAACTGAAGCCATACTTGCTTTTCAGAGTACTGCAGGGACTGCTGTGTTCTCTTGCAAATGCAGTTACCTTGGCAGAACTGTGCTCTTATTGCCATAGATCCACTTGCATTTTCACATCTTGTATCTTGACTTCCCAAAATTACTGCTTTACATTGAGTCTCTTCAAATTATTTTCACCTACTACGGTAGGATTTGGGTTGCACTCCAGTCTATTTATACATTTATTACTATTCTTGCATTATAAATGAAATTGAGAATTCTATTTTAAACACTTAGGAGTGGATGGAAGAAATAATAAAAACACTGATGTGTGTCAAGTAAGTTAAAAGAACGGGTGTTATGTGAGTTAAAGTGCTCTTGCTGAGAGCACTGCTTTTAGGAAGGGCAGGCTGCAGTTGTGGTCATCACTTTGGACAGAGGTTAAATCACAATTCACATTTTCCTTGCATCTCAGTTGTGGACAGTTTAGACTTCACTTTCAGACTGGGGTACGAGTTACAAAACAGTACAAAAGTTTGTGAAAACTGTTTGTGTTTGAATCTCTGCACATTAATCTACTCAAAATAACATCCTCAGCCTTTGCATGAGATGCCGCCATTATATACAGCAGTTATGGGGCACACTCATTATTAAATTTATTATTTAAAGTGGAACACACTTGAGATGTAAATTTCCTGGGGCAGCTGTATAAGGCCTCAGCTCTGCAGAGATGCTTCCATGTACTTAACTAACCCTGTATTAAATAAGTATACTAGGATCTCTGCAGTAGTTATTTATAACTCTATTTTTTATTTGGATATGTTCTTAACTAATATCCAAATTTTCACTATTATAATAAGATTGTGTTACTGCTTTTGAAATACAATTGTGATTCCCAAGGGATCCCTCAACTTCGAAAAATGTGGCATTTCAGTCTTTCCTGAGATACAGAACAAGTGAGGTGTCTACAACACATCACTTAATAATGTCTTAAACATCATCGGCTGCTCATGTGAGACCCTAAAAGACATAATTTTAAGTCTCTTTTTGCTTGCGAGATCTTGCTTTTCATATATGACAATGATCAGAAAAAATTGTGTTTACTTTGATTGTTTCAGAATGCTGTATGTAAAGCAAAGTTCACAAATAGCCAGGCAACTTTCAGCATGAGTGGTAGAAGTGAACCAAAACTGTACGTGTCAACAACCGTCTTTCTCTTGAAATCAGCACAGCTTTATCACGGAAGCAAACTCAGTGAATTTCATTATCTCTTAAAGTTGTGCTTAAGAATATTGTTCTTAAAGAAACTGAAAGTTGTTAGCCTTTTAAAAGAACAGACTTTGATCCCTTAGCTTCTTACTAAATTTTTTTTCCTTATTTCTAGTAGACTGTCGGAGCCTGTCCAGCAAAAGGCAACCATGTAGCACCTTGAACCAGGATAAATCCATGGACTGGTTTATAAGCAATGAAGAATGAAATACACCCAGTGAGACAGAAACAGATACTGTGATTTGCAGAACAATCTGTGCTGCATCACAACACCAGACCTGATGATTCTGTTGAAACTTTTCCCCTTAAATAGTAAGTAGGGTTTCAAACATCATATGCAGTAGAAATAAAAGCAGCCATTACTTAAAAGTTACACAACTTGCAAAATGTAGCATCTACTTTGTAATGTTTTATTTTATTCTGATACAATATTCAAATTATCAGCTAACACAGCAGCAGCATCAAGAAAGCAGTGGCCGAAATTTTCTCAGCTTGGTAAGGAATGCTAGTTGAAAAACAAAACAAGTTACTCCTTCAGTATTTCAGTATAACAATAATTATTTTATTATTGTAAATAATTCATGATAACATGCCAAATGCTAGTACAAAAAAAAAAAGTAGTATTTTTTAAAAATAAAATACCAGTAAACATTTAGGATAAAAAACAGTTTCCAAGTGTCTCACCTGAATGACCTTCCTGCCAGTAAGACGGTCTAGCAACGTAAGGCATTGAGCGGTGTGTTTCAGCATCATCAGAAAGCGATTCTGTGAGAAGTACATTTATTTTTTTTTTACTTCTTTCTCACAAGTTTAAGTCATACATGCAGACTAGAGTTGCCAAGGTGCATGGGTTATTTTTCCCTGACATATTTTTTTGGCTTCTGTTTTGGTGCTTGGTTGTCACCTATCAGTACATTCAGAACTCTTTGCTCTAGTACGGATTTTGCAAATCTATACTGTATATATATCTATATATATGTGTGTGGCATCATTTTTGACAGCATGATTTTTAGAGCAGAGCACACCAGCACTGTTTCTTCTATGGAATCCTTAACTTCATCAGGGCCCTCTAAAGCAGTCTTAGGACAAGTATAAAGAACTGAATTTTACTGAAAACCAAAAATTTGAAAACAGTAGTAAAAGGGCAGTCATTCTTTATTGCAACTGATTTTCTATTCAGTCCAGATTTTTGATAATATATATAAAAATAAATATTAATATAGTCTTTTTCAAACTTGACAATGTCTAGGCTGTCCAAAATCTTGTCTATTCTCAGCTGTTTTAAGAAAAAATACTGCCTCTTCCTACACTGGGTTATCAAAGTGCAATAACATGGTATCTCATCAGCAGTATTGTTCTTACCATTGTATTCACTTTCAAGAACTGCTTGATCCTGAATATGGATTTCTTCATGTTCCTTTTGAGGTGGTTCTTCAATATTTTCTTGAGTTTCCACCATTTGGTTTGATATGCAATTCTTGATTTTAGCAGGGAGTACTAACCAGTTTCTGTGAGTTACCTCAGTGATCTTTTCACACAAAAAAGGAAGCTTGCATGTTCGTATTCTGTCTAAAAGGTCAATAACCTGTGTGATGCTTTTGAAGAAATGCAAAGAGTGAAGTAGTATTTCAAAAACTCAAATCACACAATCTCAATTCTACTGACTTTTGTCACATTCTTTAGCTCTGAGGTTACACAAGTCCTTCAGTTTTAGGGTAAAGGAGTAGCAACTTGACTACTGAATTGGAGAACAGTACAAGTACAGTTATTTTGAGGATGTCATAATGCGCAAACTTCCACTGATCAGAATGAGAACATTCTTAAAGTAGAGGCCAAAGGATTTGGCCAAGTGTAACTTATACTGAGTGCAACTCCCTAAAGAAGTTACATGTGAGAAAAAAACCCAAACTTCGTTAAACATTTCATTAATGCTGGACGTGTATTTTAAAAGAAGTTTGGTTTTGTAACAATGCCAGGTGATGCATGAATAGAGGGTGCAAGTGCCAGAAGTAAATACTTACTTTGCTAAATAGACAGCACACACCCCACCCTGTTTCAGGCTTGGGTGTATAACAGGCAGAGCAGTCTGAGGGCTAAGCATATCCAGAACTATCTGCAAGACAAAGATATATCAATGTTTACCGGCAAAACACATCTAGACAAAGATATATCAATGTTTACCGGCAAAACACATCTATATCTACCAATGTGATATAACAACACTTGGAAAAAAAATATTTATGGAAAATACATGCATAGAACAGAAGTATGTAATCATGCCTCTCAAAACCTGAGGGCCACACTGCTGCAAAACCAAGTCCTTGCTTCTTCCAAGTGAATTTCAATTAAAACAAGTAGCATTTCACCAACAAAACAGACCTGTAGGAAGTTAAACCTCCTGCTAATTAAATTCCATAATGGTGACATTAATAAAATTTTTAGAAGACTACATTTACTAACACATATGAATACCTATTTCTCAAATGTAAAAAACAACATTCAAGTGCATCTTTATCATGAAAAGAGCACACTGCAGTCTCAACATCTAACTTGCTGTTTGTTTCAAGCTTTAAAAATTTAAAATTGTCTTTGGCAATTTATCCATCTTCTGCTAGAAACCTATTTAAACTGTAAAACAATGGGATATGCAGTATCTGATCTTTCCTGTCGATTTTTACTTACAGTTTTTGAAAATGGTATTTTTATGCTATATATTTCTTTGCTCGAACCATTTAAAAAATTGTCATTTGTGTAAAGCATTTAGTAAGTAAGCAGTTGTAAGTAGTTTGTCTGCTTTACAGGGAAGAGTGGGTAACATACAGATATTTACCCCAGTGTGTCTACCTTCAGAAAATCTGAATACAAAGAAGGACAGGAGAGCAAGCAATAACCATTCTTTAACTTAGCCATACAGAAGGTATAACGTAACTCAAGCCTAATAGCAAAGTGGTTATAAATTTATATTTTTAAAAAGGTTATGTATTATTCTGAAATTTATTGTTTAAAATATATATCTCAGTTAAAATATATTAGTTCTCACAAATACAAGAAAGTAAGTTGGTCTTTGCTTACAAGACAGCAGTAATTAATTGTAATACTTCTAGAGTACAGCTTTATCACTCTTTCATTTGGGAACCTGTAACTGAAACCTTGAAAATAATTGTAAATCCAACAAAACCCCACCATGTTTCTTTCACTGATGAAGATGTGATTGCTTTTTCTCATGTTAACCTAGATATGAGAATGCTGTTCTAAGTGTGAACACCAGAGGTTTTAATTTATGTAGAAAAGATACACGTCAAATGGACTTTTTGGACTCACTGCATCAAGTGTTACAGATTTCATATCTGCAGCAGCTGTTGAAATGTCTTTAAGAATGAAATCCACATTATCTGGCCACTTGTCCATATGTCCTATTTCCCATGCAGTACGCCAGTGCATGTAATTCTTCTTAGCTAAATTATGGTGATCCTCTCTGATTTCATAACTTATAACACGTCCTTTGGGCCCAACTGAAAACAAACAAAAGACACTCGACTTAAAAAAAACAACAGTGCAACCTACAACATAAGTACACCTTTATATCTCAACCTCACTTTGGGAAATAATCACATATGAAACAATCAATTACAATTTTTCTTTACATTTAATACAAACATATGCAGAAAAAGTGGTGTGTTAGTTCTTTTACAGAGAGAAATCCATTAATCCACAAATGAAATAAAGCAGTTACAGTAGTACAGGCTGTTCCCAAGGTATCCTCCTGAAGTCACTCCTGCAGCAGAACATGACCTGAACGTCTGTGACCCTATCACCCTGTGATTCTCCTGCCAGAGGCACCAGCTGAGAACGCAGCAACAGTGGTCACAGCTCACAGATGCTGTAAAGCTGACAGACAGCAACTGCTTCTGTTGTTCATAAGATTTGAAACTGATAGTTTTAAATTGTTTTGACAATCCTTGTTCTGTGCAGTTTGTTCTTCATCTATTTTATCTCCACCAGACCTGCTCTCTGATCTCAGCCCCACAGTTTTCAAGTGCATTCTTTGATTTACGCAGGCATGTGTAATTTTCCTGTTATTGTTTGCAACAGTAATAAATTATTTTATACTTAAGTCTAAATTTACTACCCTGAAATTTACCTTGAGTCCAATGCAGAATGTTGCTCATAAAGGAAGCATTACCAGGCTGTCCAGGCAGACAGCAGGCTGTGCACTGCTGTTCTACCCTTGTATTACTACAATTCCTCAAGCCTATCATACCATTAGTTTCTCTCTCTCCTTACTACTTTAGAATGGGCAAAGGCAGCTTTCAGCAACCAGCAGGTCACCTTCTGTGCCTTTCTCAGCCATTTTAGTTTGAAGTCACCAGGCTCCTTCTCTCACCTATGGGATCCCATTGTAAATTCATTCAGATAACAGAATAAAAGCGAAGTATTTCCCAACAGTCAATCCCTGATCCAGCTCGCCAGACAAAGGCCAAAGCCAACATATAAGAAGAGAGGGTTTCAGCATGTTGCCTTAAGCAGTTGTAGAATCACAGCACCAAATCTGTATTGCTCCAGATTATCAGTTTAGAAACGTCAGAGGAATAAAACTTTTCACACTGGGGGTCAGTCTTACTCCCTGCTTATTCAAAATAATTCCTACATTTTGAAACTGACTTTTTTTGGGGAAAAATAAGAACTTGTTAAAATGGGTAGGCAAAACTCTCCATTACTGTGAAGCTACCATATGTTAAGCTTACATACATCATATTTTCCAGTTCTCAAGGATCTTAAAGTCATGACAAATGCCACAGTCTTAACTTTGTCCTCTTGCATGTCAGTAGTTTCTGGGAATGATTAAAGAATGGAAAAGAAAACTAAGTAAATAACACAAAGAGAGATGAATGAAATCTGTTAAATCAATGCGAATTTTGGAAATTAAATACTTCTGGGGACCTTGGCAATGTGACCACTAGATTAAAATTCCAGCATTTACCTACCCATGTAGCAGCTGTTTTTCTTGTTGGGTATCACTGTACTAAATGCTGGCAAAAATAGCAACCATTAAGAAACATCAAATTATTTAACTCTGGGTCAGCACCAAATTCTCTTCAGTTGTGATTAAAACTGTATTTGGTGCTGATTTAAAATCAATAAATTTGAAAATAGCAGGACAATCTCATACCTTTTTCCCCTCTCCTCAAGATAAGCGCTGATCTAGTGCACAACTGCTTTCTTCCCATGGATAGGGTTAGCAGCCTGGTAGTGCCAAGGACTTGGCTGGCTTGGCACATTTACAGCTAAATAAAGTGATTAGAAACTGTTGGACAAGATTGAGAGAGGAAAGGATTAACTGGCAAGTTCAGGTGTGCTTGTATGAAATGGCCACAGTGGACTGAATACCCAAGGCAGAAAAATCACTTGCATTTAGCAAAAGCCAACTTTTGCTTTAACCAACAGCAGGTATTCAATCTCTTTTTCCAGATGCTGGGTCTGCCTGTAGGGCAAGATGGGAAAAAACTAACAACTCTTACTTCCCCTCTCTCTAAATGGGAAGAGAAGTGACGTTCATCTTCTTTTTTGTCAGCTCCAACAGCAGCAATGGTTAATTAGAGGATAATTGCATATTAGCTTCAAAATGGAACTAATTAAAACCCGAGTAGTTTATTGTAGAAAGATGATTGGAAGGAACCAAAAAACGCAGTAAAGGCAGAAGGAGGGAGAGGGAACAGAGGTGCAATTGCTGCCCAGGAAACCCAAGTCCAGTATGCATCAAGACCAGCTGCAGTTGAGCGATCTTGGGGGAGTGTTTAATGGCTGATCACTGAAATAAGCAGCTTGGACTGAATTTTTGTGCCAGGTGGAGGTTACCACAGATAAAACGAAAGACTAAGAACAAACTGCTCTGTCTCAGAAAGGGATCCCCCAGCTTCCCTTGCTGCTGCTTACATGTCCTCACCAATTTTAAGCTCCTGATGGATCTCAGCACTCTTTCTTGTACCATTCCTAGTTCATGTTATCTTCAGCAGCTGGACCTGGCATCCCAGAGCGGGGTTCGATTGATGGCTCTGGTAATAGGTTCGCTGAGTATTAAACTTCTTCAGAAAAACTCAAGCTTCTGAAAAGCCTTATATTGTAACCCTGGAGCATGTGCCAAGGGACAGCAGATACCCAGCATAGATCCACGGGAGAGTAAGAGCTGGTTCTAAGGTTATTTAATGGTCCTGGGCAAAAAGAGCAGCTCTTTTGTTGAGTTTATCTTCCTCACATCTCCTCCCACAGACACCTGCTGGCTGTAAGAGGCAGCCCTGAAATGTCCTGTATTTTGAACTGCAAAAGGACACAGAGTAAACCCAAAAAGGCAGAAAAACCCAGAAACACTTCACAGACACAGCATAGTCTATAATGCAGCTTTTTAACAAAAACTGGGATACAGTAAGAAAAGAAATGCTAGTTTCACAGCTTTGGTATTCAGTTACTCTGAGTGCCCTCAAACACCAAGTCTGAGCATAAGCTTCCAGGATATGCGACTTGTGCTCTTCTACTCTATTGGTTCAAGATGATCCATGATGAGATTCCTGTTTTTACAATTTTACAATTAATACTGCAAACAATGGTGGAAGTTTTGTTTCCTTTCTTTAAAGTCTATTAGGAGCCCAAAACACAATCCTCTAACAGGGTGCCTACAGATAAGATGAACTTTTAAGGGTTTCACCCTCACTCACATGGCTGAATACAAGGGCTCTCTATCTTTCAGAGTACTGAGACCTAAATCGGACCAGGCTGGCTGTAACAGGAAAAAACAATAGTGTGCATCCACATAAGCATTTTCGCTGGTACCCAGAAATCAGATTATTCATGTCATCCATTAATATGAGGAAAACAGAAACTGAGAAAAACAAGATACTGGAGAGAAAAACTAGTATGATTAAGCTAAAGCCAACGATAATCATGGCTGAAGTTAAGATTTTTGTAGGGCCTTCGGTAACCATTTGCACCACAGCCCTCTAAGAAGTCAAAATGGTTTGTAGACCCTGCCCTGGCTGTGATGTAACTGTCTTTCAAGTTAACAAACTGTATGAACATGTGAACTGCAGCAAAGCTTTTAAGAAGCGAGTAGTAAGTACTAGGACAACCGCAAATATCTGATCAAAAGAAAGGCAAGGTGTGACAAGGAAATAAATTCTATCTTTTCTAAAACCAGGTTCTCACCTGCCCTTGACAGAAACAAACTCATTGCACCAGACCCACTGCCCGTTTCCAGCACAGTGTCTCCAGGGTGGATATCCATCATCGTCAACATCGCACTCACATCCTGTGGGGTGAGAAAAAAACACGTCACGCCACCAGCCCTGAAAAATGCAAAGGTGAGATTTCGGCCAGCGACCTCCTTGCTGCCACCCAGTGATGCCTAATATCCTGGAAGATAAGCACTCAGAGAAAACATTAATGGAGAAAGGTAGATAATACCTTTATTGGGAGTTCGGAGGCTCTGGGCCTTCGCTGGGCCTACAAAACACGCATTCATTCTACAAGGATCTCGATCCTGCATCTAAGAATTCTTGAAGAACCCCACCCCCCATGATGTTCCAGTTTTTATAATCTTCCTAACAATTAACATAATAGATATCTATAACCAGTCATAACTTCCATTTCTCTTGGTGGCCCACCCATCAGGGTCCTAGGCTATGCCCCTGCACCAGCTCCAAGGGTTTCTGGGCCCTTCTATTGTTTTGTGTTCAAGTTATACCCAGGCGGGGGTTGGTCTCTTATCCCAGGCAATTAGCAATAGGACAAGGGGACATGGGCTTAAGCTTTGCCAGGGGAAATTTAGGATTGATATTAGAAAAAAATTCTTTACAGAGAGAGTAATCAGGCATTGCAACGGCCTGCCCAGAGAGGTGGTAGATCCACCGTCCCTGGAGGTTTTTAAACTGAGATTGGACGTGGCACTTAGTGCCATGTTCTAGTAAATAGACTGGAGTTGGATCAAGGGTTGGACTTGATGATCTCAGAGGTCTCTTCCAACCCAATCGATTTTATTGATGCCAAAATAGCAAGGAAAAACTGCTTAAAGATATAATTTTATCTTTAAGCAGCAAAGGTATTTGTTGTCTCTACACAACGTTGGAGAGTTCCCGATTCGCATCGGACAAAGTAGCTCTGAAGTTCCAGTGTAAAGTTAGGGTTTTTATACAGTTTTCAAGGGGGGACACAACATTTACATACATATTCACTAGGTCTAGTCATCTAATTACAATATTAATGCTAGGTGGGGTTTGGGCAGATCTTGAGGCAAAGAGACTTTTGGGGAGAATTTTGGTGGTCATTCTTGTTTCTTCATCCTTAAAGGGGTCATTTTCTCTCCTTTTCCTCGGTTGAACTTTTTACCTTTCTTTGTTTCACTGGCTGCATGTAGGGGCCTGCAAAGAAACCTCCTGAGCCATGACCTCCCTACCTCTCCGGATGCCTACTCCTTATTTCTGTTTCTGCTATCTCTCCTGGTACAAGATGGGAGGATTCCCTCTAGTAGTTAATCTTTAGTAACCTGGTTTCTTTCTCCGTTACACTTTGACATAAACCTCCTATTTCTCAGGGCCCAGTGCTGAATCTCCTTCTAAGCTGGCTTTTAAGCGCTTGCTCTGCTTCACTATGATTATCTTGCGGGTGTCTCTGCAAAACATCATGACCTTCAGAAAGCCTGAGAATATGCGAGAAAAGTGTGGGAAATAAAAGAATATGGTTTTATTACAGGTAAATAGTTCATTAACTCATGAATTATTTTCTTTAGGCATATAGTGGAAGTTGTAAGGTACCAGGTCCTGTCTGGAACTGGTGCCAGGGACAACTTGCGTTCGGGAATAGGGAATTGGGAAAATAGGTAATAATATGGCTGAAGTGGGCCCCCACCACATGGCAAATTCTTGGTGTGCAGAAGAAAGTGGTCATTCTGACCAGGAGACCCCGTCTCCCTGTACAGGAGGGCATGCCAAATCCAATCAGAAGAGGCCCACTCCTCTCGTTATACTAACAAGGCGGGACTCTAGCGACACATAAAAAGCATGATTTTTGGGCTGGGCGTGTGCTTTTTGGACCTCCGTGGCCATGGCGCCCAGCACGTGCTGAAACAGAAACTTTCTTTTTGCTAAACTTCTTTATCTCACAGACATTTGTATCCTAACCAAGTTGAATAAAAGAGGTTTTCCTCACAAAAACCACTTTAGTAACTTCCACCACCACGTAACAGGCAAGAAAACCTAAAACTCTACAATAAACACGCTCCAAACCTTTGGGCACCGCGGTACCTTGGGGTAGGCGATGGTGGGCCCCCGCGGCATGAGCAGCACGTACTCCTCCAGCGAGGGCCTCCTCAGCAGCAGCCGCGCCCCGGCCCTCGTTCGCACCACCTGCCCGGGCATCTTCCCGATGATGTCGCCGTGCGGCACCGCACCGCCGGGGCTCGCCAGCACCGCCCCCGCCGCCAGCCGGCACAGCACCTTCAGCGTCCTGCCCTGCTTCCTCCGCAGCTCCGCCAGCGCCAGCTCCCCGTCGCACAGAGGCCCGGCACGCCGCGCTCCATCAGGCCCTAATGATGATGATGGCGCCGCCGCCGCCGTCGCCGCCGCCACCGCCGCCGCTTCCTCGGGCGACAGCAGCCGCCTCACCCGCTCCAGCGGCGACAGCGACGCCTCCCACGCCCGCCTCCGGGGCCTCCCATCCGCGGCAGAGGAGGAGGATGATGAAGAGGAGGAGGAAGATGAGGATGAGGAGCGGAGCGCGCGCCAACCCCTCATGGAGCCGGAAGTGAAAGAGGGTGGGGAGCGTCGCGCGCCACGAGCGCCCACGCCCCGCGCGCATGCGCGGCTGCGCGCAGTAGTGGGGGGGGGGCCGAGAGCGGAGGTGGGAGCGCCATGGCGGCCCCTCCGTGCGCCTTCTCGCCCCGCTGCGGGCACCGCCTGTTCGCCGCCTGCGGGCCCGACGGGCGCCTCCGCGTGTGGGACGCGGCGAGCAGCCGGCTGCAGCACGAGTACGTGCCGTCCGCGCACCTCAGCGCCGCCTGCACGTGCCTGGCGTGGGCCCCGCCGGGGGGGGGGCCGCCCCCCCCCCCCCCCGCCCCCCACACCCCCCCCCGGACACCCCACTACTCCGAATGACCTCGACCCCAATAACAAGTGCCACTAATTCCCACTACAATTCATAGCCACTACCACTAACAAACACAACCACATATTCCAGTTACCCTATAAAATTAGCCATAAACCTAAGCCGAACCCTAGCCGCGACCCTTAAATCCACTCACCCGAGAAACCTCTACCCAAAACTACAACCACGCCAATAAACCCTCCCCCTATTTCCCACTACTGCTAATAACCACTGCCACTAATGAACACAACCACAGGTTGCCCTTAGCCCTAACACTCCCCATAAAGCA